>JAOVYV010000029.1:9209522-9226444 GCA_025674545.1 Hassar affinis
GTTGCCGGCTGGGCACCGGCTCCCCCGTGACCCCGTAACTGGGAATAAGCGGTACAGATAATGACTGACTGACTGAAATTGGAGCAAATACTTTGTACATATCAAAGTACCTTTAGAGCTGTAAGCCCTTTTAGACAGCCTATTCAAGTAGGGAATGTGCCCCTCAGATAAGTGCACAGATATTGGACCAGCAGCTTAGAACAATAGCCTATGCGTGAACCCAACCCGCTCCTAACAACTGTGTGTCATGAATCATTTGAATTCATACATTCTGTTTAATGTAGGCTAATGTTTTGCAAGGAGCTATATCACCATTCAGAGGCTTATATTACATTTAGTATTTATTTCTGGCAGATGTCATTACTTTTGTTCCCTGAACATCTGCCAACTTAATAGAATGGTCTCGGAACTAGACATCGCTTTATCAACATTCCAAACACAGCTTTGGAGCATTTTTGGAGCATTTGCCATAGACAAGACGTTTGCATGTTGTGCAGATATCATAATCTTTTTTCCTTGAACATATGCTGATTTTTTTATTTCCTGTTTGTAGACGGGAAAAGAGTTTCAGTTAAAATTCGCTTGCGTGCTTTGCTGCTGCCTTTGCTCTTTAGATCAATCTTACATAGTAAAATTTCATGTCACAGAGTATTCGTATTTACCTCTATTTACATTAACCACATGATCATGTTTTAAGATTTTCCCATACATGTTTGTTGAAAGTCCTTTTGTCCATTGTTTTCAGCCATTTCAGTTCACTTATTATATGTTAAATACGAATTCAGCAGGGATATTGCTCTGTTGCATTGTTGTATTACCATTTTACACCCTGTTAACAATTCAAATGACTGATCAGAAAATGTTTCACACTCTTTTTGGTAGGTTAGCAAAAATGGCGTACATTATTGACTTTTAGACTGATTTTCAAACCTATGTTTGTCATTATCTGCCATATCTCTGCTGAAAGTGGACAGAACATTAACAGGTGCTCTGTTGTCTCATCTTTCCCATGATGATTTACAGGATATATTTTAGTAGTAACACAGCAGCTCCATTTTATAATACACTGCTTATCTTACTGCCTGGCTAATAATAGTTTATTATTATTATTTTCCCAATTCTGTTCTTGACATTTAGCATTTGTTATAGTTAGTCCTAAAATTTTCATTTAGTTTTTACACTGTGTCTAAATGTCATGCAGCACTATGGCCCATCCACACTGCCTCAGTTTTATTTTGGTTTAATTTTTGCCCTAGGGATTCTTTCATATTTGTTAAAATGTTCCTTTATCACATTGTTGTTGTTTTTTTATGTTGTTGACATATGCAGATATCGTGTGTTTGTTGCAAATCACACTCCTTGTAGTCTCAACCCTGTTTCACACCTCGGTGTATCTCATAAGCATCAATTAAAATACCATTTCAATTTATCTGTAGTTTTGATTTATTAAAAACTAGCTTCACTCTCGTAATGAAACTGTCTTGAAAACCAAAATGCTTTACAAATGCATTACACTCCAATACACTCCAAAGGTATTGCCTTCAGATAAGACCAAATACTTTTTTTGGTCCAAACCATTAATGTAATATTCTCTGTCAGGAGAACTTGTTATTAAATCTCAATTGACAACTTAAATTGTCCCACATATTCCTTCCTTCCATTAAATACACAAGTTTGTTCAATTTCAATTATTTCATTTAAGGTTTCAATAATTCTGCTTTCAATAGCTCATATTTTATAGTCAGTGTTCATCAAACAAATTTGTCGCCAGTTGTCATATTTATTTTCATCCCCTTTTTTTTGCAAATCAAAGAGACATTAAAAGAATGTGATTAAAAGAATCATGTAATTGTTTAATGTAATTAAACAATTTAATGTAATTGTTTTTATGCTCATTATAAATGGCTGCTCGTAGACCTTCAATTTCATTACATAAACAAGAGCCCATCAGGTCCCTGGCTTTTTCCAACATTCAGTTGCAAGACTGCTAATATTGGACAACATGCTAAAAATCATGTTATTGCTTTCTCATCTATATATAATTTAGGTCCTTGACACTTTTTCAATATTAAATGTTTTTTCTCACTTGTTATATTCCTGAATTGTCTTTAATAATGTGTTTGTTATCTTTGATTTTTTAAATTGCTTCATAACTTAATGTTTCCTGTGTGCTCTGTCTAGTCCTGTTTGTATCTGTCAGCTGTTTCATTGTTTATTTTATTTATTTCTGATTTGATTTTATGTAATAGATATTCCTCTTCAGTGTTTCTTGTCTGTTTAGTCTGAGGTTCAGTGTATTATGAAATCAGTTCAATATACAACCCCAATTTCAATGAAGTTTAAAACATAAATAAAAACAGAATGCAATGATTTACAAATCCTTTTCAACCCATATTCAATTGAATACACTACAAAGACAAGATATTTAATGTTAAAACAGATAAACCATTTTAACATTAAATTTAACATTAAGTTTATTTGCAAATATTCACGCATTTTGAATTTGATGCCTGCAACATGTTTCAAAACAGTTGGGACAGGGGCAACAAAAGACTGGGAAAGTCTTGAGGAATGCTCAAAAAACACCTGTTTGGAACATTCCACAGGTTAATTGGAAACAGGTGAGTGTCATGATTGGGTATAAAGGGAGCATCCCCAAAAGGTTCAGTCACCACTTTGTGAACAATTGTGTGAGCAAACAGTTTCCTAGCGTGCAATTGCAAGGAATGTAGGGATTTCATCATCTACAGTTCTTAATATCATCAGAAGCTTCAGAGAATCTGGAGAAATCTCTGCAAGTAAGTGGCAAGGCCGAAAACCAACAATGATTGCCCGTGACCTTCAATCTTAAAGGTGGCACTGCATAAACTGACATCAAAAACAGACATCATTCTGCAAAAACCGACATCATTCTGTAACGGATATTACCACATGGGCTCGGGAACACTTCAGAAAACCATTGTCAGTGAACATAGTTCATCGCTCCATCTACAAGTGCAAGTTAAAACTCTACCATGCAAAGCGAAAGCCATATATCAACAACACCCAGAAATGCTGCCAGCTTCTCTGGGCCCAAGCTCATCTGAGATGAACTGATGCAAAGTGGAAAAGTGTCCTGTGGTCTAACGAGTCCACAATTCAAATTGTTTTTGGAAATTATGGATGTTGTGTCCTCCATCCTACATTCCTTGCAATTGCATGTTGGGAAACATTGTTCTTAAACTGTTGGACTATTTGCTCATGCAGTTTTTGTCCCTTTGCCCTATCCTTGTTTTACACAGCATCCTAACTTTACTGGAATTGGGGTTGTATAATATATACTACATAATTATATTGTTTTTTGCTGGTTAAAATGTTTACCTTTTTTATGACACCTTATGACATCTCCTAATTAAAAAGAGAATTGCAGCCTTTAAAGGCAAGAAATAACATGTCAAACTAATCAGACAACAAAATGGCCTAAATTGGATTGTAACGGTGTGATTTTGAAAATGTATATTATAAGAATGCAGATGGAATGCACAAATATAAGAAAAGCCATGAAAGGAGGTTACTGGAATTTGATTGAATGCAAAGATTTTTTTTTTTGTCACTGTGATCTGATGACCAGTACTCGGCATTTCTAAGTATAAGTAGGTCAGTACAGCACTTTTAGTTTTTACATTTTACCTTATATTGTCACAATTTATTCAGAGCCAAGTTCATTGATACCTGTAGAAGGATGAAAGCTGATATGCTGAAATGCAATCTAACATTTGTGACGCCGAACACATTTTGAACATCTGTTCTTGCAACATCATAGGTGTTGAGTGCCAAATGCGCTGTCCTACATGTAGCACATATGCAAACTGACAATTCATTAGCATTTCACTAATCATATGACAGATGGAGAAGAAAACACGGCTTTCCTGCTCAGAGAGTTGGGCCAGTTATGTTCTTTTTGACACCCAGCAATGTATGGCTATGGTATGGACATCTTAATAGTTGTGCACCTCAGGGGTCAAAATATTTGTTAAATATTTTAATACAACTGTAGGGTGGAATTGTGGTGCAGTAGATAGTGTTGCACCTTCACAGCTCCAGGATCCCTGAATTTGGCTTTACTGTGGTCTCCAAGCTAAAACCTTAAACAGTTTATGTTCTTCCAATGTCCACATAGGTGTCCTCTTAGTGCTCTTTTTTCTGCCCACCTCGTCAGATTAAATTGCCCCCATGTTTGAATAAATGTATGAAAGTGTGTGCATGGTTCCTTGCCATCATGGTGTATTCCCGCCTCATGCCCAGAATTCAAGGGATAGGGTCCATAGCAATCCTAACCAGAATAAAGTGGTTACTGAATGTGATTGAGTAAAATCAAATGTATGTATAGTATATGTAGCTTGAATGTGCCAATACTTTTGCAGGAGATGAATGAGGACCATAGCTCACCAAAGGAGGACAAGCAGGAGAGGCTTTCACGCCACAAGGAGACAATGCAGCGTGCACAGGCCGAGGAGGAGGCACAGCTGCTCAACCAGCAAAGGCTCGTCTATGAAAGAAGCTGCCGTGCTCTGAAGAGACGAAGCCTCATAAAAAAGCATGAGTTTGAACGGGAACAGATACGGGAGGTAAGTTGTAAAGTCTACATATTTCATGCTTCTACATATTTTATGGTTCCAATAGTGACCCTGTCTTATTATGTCATGGTGGCAGTTTTAGAAACATAAATATTTGTGCTGCAGTGAAGAAAATGCCTTTCACCTCTGTGAAATATATACAGTATATATACACTGCTCAAAAAAATAAAGCGAACAGTTAAACAACACAATGTAACTCGAAGTCAACCGCACTTCTGTGAAATCAGCCTGTCCAGCTAGGAAGCAACACTGTGAATCAATTTCACCTGCTGTTGTGAAAATGGAACAGACAACAGGTAGAAATGAGAGGCAATTAGCAAGACAACCCCTATAAAGGTGTGGTTCTGCAGGTGGTGACCACAGACCTTTTCTCTGTTCTCATCCTTTCTGGCTGATATTTGTCACTTTTGCATTTTGTCAGTTCTCTCACCATAGAAGTAGCATGAGGCGGTGTCTACAACTCACAGAAGTTGCTCAGGTAGAGCAGCTCATCCAGGATGGCACATCAATGTGAGCTGTGGCAAGGTTTGCTGTGTCTGTCAGCACGGTGTCCAGAGCATGGAGCAGATACCAGGAGACGGGCTAGTACACCAGGAGACATGGAGGGGGCTGAAGGAGGGCAATAACCCAGCAGCAGGACCCCTACCTCCCACTAACATGGCCACTAATATCCATGTTTCTGCTCAAACTGTCAGAAACCGACTCCATTAGGGTGGTATGAGGGCCCGACGTCCACAAATGGGGCTTGTGCTTACAGCCCAACACCGTGCAGGGTGATTGGCATTTGCCAGAGAACACCAAGATTGGCAGATTTGCCATTGGTGCCCTGTGCTCTTCACAGATGAGAGCAGGTTCACACTGAGCACATGTGACAGACGTGACAGAGTCTGGAGATGCCGTGGAGAACGTTCTGCTACCTGCAACATCCTCCAGCATGACCGGTTTGGCAGTGGGTCAGTAATAGTGTGGGGAGGCATTTCTTTGGAGCGCCGCACAGACCTCCATGTGCTAACCATATGTAATAAAGATTTTCAACTGGAATATTTTATTCATTGTTATCTAGGATGTGTTATTTTAGTGTTCCCTTTATTTTTTTGAGCAGTGTATATTAGATGCAGCCCAGATCAGGTATATTTCTATCATATTGCTCTTACACCTTTAATAAAATGTTTGCCCTTCTTCCCAGGAGCTGAACAAGAAGAAACTGCAGAAGGAGATGGAGCATGCGCTGCTGATCCGGCAAGATGAGTCCACACAGGACCTGGAGCGACGGCAGTTGGAGTGTCTGCACAGACTTCGCATGGAGCTGATCCGTTTGCAGCATAACACTGAACTGGAGAACCAGGAAGAATACAACAGCCGACGCCAACGAGAGCTGCACAGGAAACATGCACTGGAGCGCCGGCAGCAGCCCAGGAACCTCAAGGTTCATGTAGTACCTAGTTCATAGGGCCCAGGAGTAGCGAAATTTTAACAATATGGTCACATAATTGAAATTTGTTAACTGCCATAAAAAGTTATACCAGGGCTAATACGAATATGTGGTTATAGTTGGGTAAATGGACAGGTTAAGCAGACCTATGAAAATGAAATATTTTTCCTATGAAATGAATGTTATATGCTTTGTAAAATAAGACACATGAATGGAAAAGTTAATTTGCCTGATATCTGTAAAAGGTCTTCATTAGTATATAAAGAATTTAATGTAACAATGCTGTAATTGGTTTGAATGTGACATTCCTATATGTTTTCATGCTACATAAAACCTATGTTTTTTGTTTTGTGATAAAACCAGGCATTGGAGATGCAGATCAAAAAGCAATTCCAGGACACTTGTAAGGTTCAGAATAAGCAGTACAAAGCTCTGAGGAACCATCAGCTAGAGGTGTCCCCTAAGAGCGACCACAAAACACTGCTGAAGACTCTGAAGGAAGAGCAGACACGCAAGCTTGCTGTGCTGGCTGAACAGTATGAGCAGAGCATTAACGATATGATGGCCTCGCAAGCGGTAAGAGACTCAAGATTTATATGGAAGGTCAAGTTATGACCATGTAACTAGAAAGCTGATGTTTTATAAAAATAGAAATATTTACAGACAGTTAAAATTTAAAGCAATAAATTATTCAAGGAATTAAAAGGTATTGTTCTGATAATCTTTGATTTGACCATTTTTATCACAGTTTAGTTGGCAGTATTTTTTACTTGTAGGTAAAGTGCATGCAAGTTGCCTTGAGGAGTGTACACAATGCTGAGTGTGGTTGTTTCACAGAGCTGTCAGAGGCCTTGATGAATTTCTGGAATCAGAAAATTTTATCAGCTGTCTGTGAGGTGTGTTACCTTAGCTTACACAGTCCGTTAAAGTCTGTGCTATCACTCGTGGCGAGGCTGCTCTGTTACGGAGCTTTTAGCTTTGGTGTAATTAATGTCCACTATAAGGACATCTGTGTCTTTCAGTTTTTTATTGAACCCCCCCGGATATGAGCACAAGAATTTTTGTACTTATGGTGTAGGGTTCATACTGTGTCCAGTATTTGACTAAAAAGACATGATCTTCTACCCATTAGTGGCTACCCATTAGTAGTAATTAGCATCCCAACAAAATAGGTTTCTGTGCCATGTCATCACAGAGATGCATAGCAGCTATGGGGTCAGAAAGCTGCCCTTTTCAAGCAGAGATGACAAGGAAATGTTCTGCATTAAACTGCACCAACTGCAGCAAAGATAGTTGGAAAATGTTTAATATTCCAAGGGGATTGCATGCTTTTGCTAAGAACTGCAGAAGGTTATGGAACCAGGCCATTAAAAGGGGTGGATCGGGGTCCCGATGGCCCTAAAGGTAGCGAAATCTGTGCAGCGCTTACCTTGTGTTATGAAATGTGGTAGACAGAGCTGGAGGACACGTTGATGCAGAACAAAAAAGTGAAGTTTAATAAAGAGTTGCTTGGAACAGAATAGGGCAAAGAAGAGAGTCAGGGTATGAGCAAGCAGACAGGGAGGATAACTTGACAATGGAGCCCTGTGCACGGAGGACCCTGGGTACGTGACGGAAGGCAGGGCGATGGCAGGCGGAGCGGACGTCGCAAAGGACCTGCCGGGAGAGAGCACAGCGAACAGACCAGCCCAAAAGTACAAATAAACTGATGGAGCGCTTTGAAAGGGGAAACACAGGAGATGGAACAGCTGTCCAAAAGGACGGGAAAGATAGGACAGCGAAGGAAGGAAGGTGAGCGTAGCGGAGGGGCTACTGAGAAGAAGAAGCAGGAAAGAGATAGTGGTGAGACTGGCTAAGCGGGCCTGGGTGAGCAAGTGGAGGAGAAAAGAGATAGAGAGAGAGGCAGCGAAAGATGAAGGGAAAGAGAGGGGGCCGGGACACCGAAGGTTAGTAACTAAATAGAGCAAAGATAAAGATAGAGAAAATGTTAGTAGTCTATATACACTATTGTACAGGTCTAACATAAACCAGCGCACAAGCTGGGGGCACTGGCGCTGCGAACCAATGAACCGCAGCCAACCGACTTGACACACTGCAAATAAAAAAGGAAGCTCCTAAACAGTGAAAGAGGGAAAGGAAAATAAATGAACAAAAACAGGAGCACAGGTCAACAAACACACTCAACAATCGCACAGGGGAACAAACACTCACCAAACACGCACTCAGCAAATGAAGAGACGGTCACAAACGAGATCCTACGCTAGATAGATTTCACAGGGAAAAACGCTCGGTAAGGCAGGCTGGGCAAACCAATACTTCGCAAAGCCAGTCTGGAAAATGAGCCATAGATATAGACAGGAACCAGGAAGTAATTACAGCCACACCCTGTGAGGAGAGAGTTGAAAGGTTAGAAGGAGGGGCTAGAGGAGCGAGTAACAGGAGTGGGCATGGCCTGCTGGTTCATAACACCTTGTGTCTGATACATTTCTGTTTTCTAATACTAGCTAACAAGGTAATGAGTAAGTTAGCACTGTGTGTGAGTTATAACAATGATAATTAAACTAAATAAGTTATATTGATTTGTTATTAATATTAGTAAAATAAAATTGGCTGCTATTAATTAATGGGAGTTATTTGCAAGAAACATACTATTCTGTATAACAGGTTGCACTGCTTCAGGATCAGGGGCTCCTAACGTGCAACAACATAACTGGATGCTTCGGCACATTTTACCTCTACAAGATATGTTAACACATTATTAGTTTCAATGCTCAGTGATGATTAAAAACATCTGTTGTCTGTACATACTAATAGCTGCAAATAGATCACAGCAGCAGATTAAGATGTGCTCACTGTAGTGTACAGCATCAAGGTGTATCACACAACCACAAAGTGCTTTAAAGATTAATAATAAAAAACGTAGTAACGCGAACTAATGAACTTTGCTTGACACCTGTACTTGATTTCAGAGGCTTTAAACTCAACTCTTTGCTCAGATGCTATTTAGACTTCAGGAACCCAACATTTGCTATTTATAATGCTATTTATTTAATGTATTATCCAATTACATTGTATACATGGAAAACATTTTAGCATTCATTTTATTATCTTATTGAACCTACTAATGCTCTAGATTGGTTAATGTGTGTTTTTGTAGCATTTAAGCTGAACACTGTGTTGCAGAAAGTTAGTCTTTCTGCCACTCCGGGATATAACCACAGTGACTTCTGCCTACGGTGATGTTATGCACAGACCCTCTTTAGGCACACAAGGACAGAGGTGACATGAAATAACAGCAACATTTATTGGTGGATTTTCCTGAGTCACCCGGGCTCCAACATTCTTTTCTTTATTCAGGAGGCAAAGATAACTCTACACTGGTGAGAGATAATGATAATTAATAAATAATTGTAATAAACAGTATCACTGTGTTAGCTGTGTGTGTGTTGTAATTATGACTGGGTTGCATGGTATCTATTGCCTCAGAGAGGATGATACAGTGTGCCACTGCACTCACTTATGTTAAGAACTACATAATGCCGTTAAACGTCACACTGAAATTTGTGAAATTCTAGTATGTTGCAATTATTAATGTTGCAATTATTAACACACTCATGTGAGCTGCCATCTCAAAGACTTTTACCACCCCCATTTACAGAAATGTTGAGACACTATCTTAAAATGCAGTAAAACCAAAAACTGTAATTTGTCATTTCACTTGAATTTTTATTTAACAGACAAAAGGACAAAGAAAATATTTTCAGTGTTTTCAGTGATGAACTTAATTCTCACTGTTAAATATAAACAAATATATAAATTGATGGCTGCAACTCACTCAACAAAAGTTTGGCCAGAGGCAAAATAAGACTGAAAAGGTTATTCAAGTAACACGTAGCAGAATTTCTTTTGTAGCCTTCTCCAGATCCGTGCCTCCACATAATCCTGTATCTGAGCTGCATAGGCAGTTCTTTCCTCCTCATGGCTTGGTTTTTTGTCTGATATGCATTGTCAGCTGTGAGACCTTATATAAAGACCAGCAATGTGTCTTTCCAATTCATATCCAATCAACTGAATTTACCACAGGTTGAGTCCAATCAAGGTTTAGAAACATCTCAAAGATGATCAAAAGAAATGGGAGGCCCCAGAGCTAAATTCCAGTACCGTAGCCGAGGGTATGAATATTTATGTCCATGCGAAATTGTAGTTTTTCCTTTTTAATAAATTTTTTTAATTTTCTAAAATTCTGTTTTCCCTTTCTCATTGTTGGATATTAAGTGCAGATTGATGGGGGAACACATGACCTTTTTTAGTGGACAGGTGGGTGAGTGTGAGCAAGCATTCTCAATGTGACACCATTTTATTTCACTTTTGGGACTGGTAGCCTATATACCTTTTTTATTTCAGTTCCAACCTTGGTAATGAAGTAATATTTTTCACTGGGTTGTCCACTTTAATATAGATTGCATGCATAACCATGCATAAAACAACATGGTAAGAACACCCAGGGTAAAATATCTAGATATCTAACAAAATATCAGAGCACCACCTGAAAATCCAGCAATCCAGTGACCATAACCTTCTGTATCACCACACCAAATTAAGGCCAGAGCATATTACAGCATCATACATCACCATACTACCATAATACTTTTAGTAATTCTTAGTAAAAGTTCATTAATGCAATCTTAATTTCTATGTGCTGAGAGGGCTCTCCATGGAGGTGGCATTAGATAAAAGGGATGGTGACTGGAGACAGAATTTTAAACACTTGTTGGACTGCTGCTCAATTTCTCTCTCCACATAATGGCAGATGACAGAAGACACAGAGGAGGAAGGACAATGGCTCAGAATGTAGCACACTTAGATAGACTGATATGTTTGGTGTGATTCGTTATTTTTCCTCCTCCAGCTGGGAGGAAATAAAATTTCCACAAGCACCAGAGTAAATCAAAGCTGAAACAACTTTTTTTGTGAGTGAATCTGGACTAGCAGCCAAACTTTCAGGAGTTGTTTGGAATTGGAAACTTTGCACACAAGTGATGGGCTAGCAGTGGGAAGAGCAATATGTAAATGTGAAGCTTACACAGTCATGAGGTGGCTCAACAAGACAGATATGTGATGACCCTCTTCTCCCCAGCAAAAAAAGACCCCCTTACACTTTCTCTCCCTCGCTCTTTTGCACCATCAGTTTTGGGCACCTGATCTGCATTGGTTCTAGTTCAGGATCCCCTCCACACATGAAATGATCTTGTGAAATCTGTAGCAAGTTATACTTTCAATAGATAGGTTAATGAGTGATCTGAGGGTCTGCTGCTCATCTTGAGATGTCAGATCAGTTAAAATTCCAAGCTGAGCCCCTATGGGTAAGCTATCTTTAAAGGAGTATCAAAACCAGGGTGCACAATTCAAGGGCATATGGTGCAGTGCTTTGTTTATCTTCCAGAAGCTGGTCTCCAATCCCCTTTCCCTCAGGCACATGATTAAAAACTTGATTTGAAAAACTTTAAAACTTGAATTTTTCTTGAAACTACATACTTGTATGTCACAGCTGGCTGAGCTCCATACCACTATAGCCCAGATCAGGCCTTTGTGTGTCAGGTGATTGACCATGAGAGCAATTTTCTGGCTGTCAGTTCACTGCAACAGAAAGCCCTTACAGAGCTTGGGATCTCCAGCATACATTAGGGGCATGGAGATGTGGGCACAGTGGCTTAGGGATTGGATTATGCTGCCTTCAACTCAGCCAGCTGGATTTTAGTGATAAATTGCTGATGCTCTCTTAGCTGCTGACCTTGATTCACCACAGCTTGTTGCCAGTTGAAGCCACCAGCTGCCTCCATGGTGAAGGTGAAGTATTATTTCATGTAGGGATGCAACAAGCTCAAGCAGATTTGACTTTTAATCAGGGAGGGGAAGAATTAAACAAACAGTTTCAAACCATCAAGCATCGAGGGTGGTCAGGGATAGGTACAGGTCAGGCAAGGCACAAACAAGTTGCCAGAGTCAAATCCAAAATCACAGTGTAACTCAACACTTGAAGGCAAGGCTTGGTAATGCTAGACAGCAGTGTGCTAGATGAATACTTTGTACTGAGTGTGTGTGGCTAGAACTCAGGTGAACATAAGCATACATACTGGAAACTGGAGTCCATGTCCATTATTACCATATTACCATTATAGGCCATGGTGCATTCTAGGAGTTGGACTTAGCAAAAGAGTAGAGTGTTTCCTTTTTATAACCTCTCCTCTTCCTGTGAGATAGTCTACACATGGACCATATAAATGTACAAAATTCTAATTTATAATTCGGATGAAAATGAAGTTTGAATTGTTATGTACCTGCCCGTCTTATCCTTAATTACATCTGTCACTTGTAATGGGGCTGATTTATGAATAAGTCAAAATTGGCTTCCTGGTCTATGATGACCCTGCCATCTCCTCCTTTTTCTAATGTTCTCAACATGTGCATTTCTTATATTCTTAAAAAAAAACTGTTTTTGAATAATTAAGAATTCAACATAATTCCACTCAAAATCCCTTTATTAAACAAATTATGTAACCATGTGCAGTTCCAAGATACAGTACCAGTATATGAACATATTGTCTGTTTTAACACTTGTCTGTTTTAACACTTTTTTGTTTACAAAATAATTCCATATGTATTTCTTTTGTAAACAAAAATAAACCAGTGTTAAACAAACCAGAATATGTTTTATACTTTAGATTCTTCAAAGTAGGCACCTTTTGCTTAGTTGACAGCTTTGCACATCTTGGCATTTTCTCAGTCATCTTTATGAGGTGGTTACCAGGAATGGCTTTCGGTTAAAAGCTGTGACTTGTCAAGAGTTAATTTCTTGAATTTCTTGCCCTCTTAATGTGTTTGAGACATCAGTTTGAGTAATATTCTAATGCATACTATGGCAAAAACGACTCAACAAAGTAAAGAAAAATGACAGTCCATCATTACTTTAAGAAATGAAGGTCAGTCAGTTGAAATGGTTTGGGATGCATTGGACTACAGAGTGAAGCAGCCAACAAGTGCTCAGCACTTCTGGGAACTCCTTCAAGACTGTTGGAAAACCATTTCAGGTGATTAACTTATGAAGCTGATTGAGAGAATGCCAAGAGTGTGCAAAGCTGTAATCAAAGCAAAAGGAGGCTACTTTGAAGAATCTAAAATCTGAAACATATTTTGGTTTATTTAACACTTTTAAGTTTACTACATGATGCCTTGTGTGTTCCTTCATAGTCGGGATAACTTCAGTATTCATTTACAAATTAGGCAATGACTTATTTTCCACCTCCAATATCTCTGGTATATATTTTTCCAAAAAGATTTCCTAGCCTCAGGTTTTTCATTCACATTCTTATCTCCAAATCCACAGCTACACAGCTAGCAGAGAAGTTAGTTAATTTTGACAGTTTCAATGTTTTTCTTTTATCTTTGGTTGATTTCCAATGATCATAGTGTCCAAACATAAATTTTTGCTGAATCAAGTTATAGCAGAGCAGTACAAAACCCTTCCAGTTAGGTGGGGGGAATAAATTGAAGCACAGTCACCCAGTATTTAATTAATCAAATAAAATTTGTACAAAGAAAACATGTATTGTGAAAATGATCCACCTCTATTACTCTGTGGTCTCTTTTATGTGCAGCTACGTCTGGATGCAGAGCAGGAGGCAGAGTGCCAGGCCTTGAAGCGGCAGTTGCAGCAGGAAATGGAGCTTCTGGATGCCTACCAAAACAAGACGAAGGCACAGGCTGAGGCCCAGCATGAACGTGACATGCAGAAGTTGGAGCAGAAAGCATCCTTGCGTAGGGCTCACCTAGAACAGAAAGTAAGCCTTGTTACTTTATACTAAAATATATAGACAAGTTAACCACTAGAAAATAAGTATAATAGTACATACACACAAAAGTATAATATATACATTTACAATCACTCACAAAATTGAGTACACCCCTCACAATTCTGCAAATATTTTATTATATATTTTCAAGGTTATAATATTGTATTATATATTTTATTATATATTTACATGTGACTTAGGCCTACCACAGTTAAAATTGCTAATTTTTTTAATGATTTTGTATGTTTTGCATATTTTCTGGGAGGCTATCATAGTAATCTGGGAGGCTGTCATAGTAATGCATTTATGTCCTAAAAACACCTGTAAGATGCAAATAATATTCATACTACATTTTGATTGCAGATGGAAGAGGAACTGGCTGCACTTCAGAAAGAACGGACTGAAAAAGTAAAAAATTTATTTGAACGTCAAGAGCGAGAGCTGGAGACCTTTGATGTGGAGAGCTCCCAATTGGGTTTTGGAAGCTTGGCCTCATTTGACTTTCCCAAGGAAGATGACAGATGATCAAACACAGGCTGGTGGGGCCATTTGGTGGTGATGTTGCTGGATAAGTTGTGCCTGTACTGTCCTTAACTATTGGATTTACCAAGATCACCTTTACAGTGACCATGCTGGATCTGTCTTTTAAAAACTTCACTATTGGCTGGGGGAACTTCTGAAATTGGAACATAATCTACAGCCGACACAAGTGACTTAATGGAGTTCAGAAAGCAAAAGAGCTAAATCTAGAAGAGCAGAACTTTTCTCTGTGCTGTCGACCCACTTTTGGTATTAAAATCAGCAATTCAGGATATTTTAGTACAATTAAGCACTTTGATATGTCTAAAATGAACCCAACATGTAAAGTGAACATATTGTGTGAAAATGCATTTGGTGTTATCAAAGGACATTGCGACTGTAGAATGTGTCCTCCGTCTTCACCGTGGCTATTAGTTGTTTTTGTCTTTGTTTATCACAGTGAATGTGAATACTGTTGGCAACAGCTGTAAGCAAAGGCAGGTTTTCAAACAGTGTCAGATTTTAAAATATAGTGACTATATTGAGAGCATTCAGTTACTTTCATATTGTGGTAGAATACACACCTCTTTTTTAAAGGGAAAAAATAGGTACTATAATTTAATCACTGTTCAGTATCCTAAATTAATTGGCATATTTTTTTTATTACTACAAGAAATCAATGCAGTCAGATTCCTTCCTGGTATTATTGCATGCACTTTAAAATACAAATTCAGGTTGTGAAGTAGAGCATGGATCTGTCAGAGATTTTAGCTGTCTGTAAATAAAAGTGGTCCATAGCAGTTTTGTTTCATGGCTGTTGATACTGAACATAAGCTTTATCTGAAAGATTGCCAAATTGCCAAATGCCTTTAAGTTGTGAATGTTTTAGTTTTCTTTTTTTTTGCCCAGGTGACATCATAGTTTGTTGAATTGTGACTCATTCAGTGTGGTGTTATCAATTCTCTTGTACAGGCAAAAAAAAATGGTGCAATTTGTGTTGTAAAAAATTTATATAAATATTTGTATATGATAATCTACATAGGGGTTTACACATGTATTGGTCAGTTTTTGCCAAAATAAATATGGGAATCTTATTCAGTGGTTACAGTGGAAGGCAAATTGTATTTTTGTAAGCAAAAAAGGGAGAATAACCAGTTTCACTTGTAATGTGACAGCAAAATCTGTTATGGTTCTTTTTTGGGAAGATTCGTGTCTAGTTGGTGTTGAGAAACACCAACTTAGTAACACTAAGAACTTCTTACTAAGTGTTACTAAGAAGTTCTTAGGAAGTTGATTAAGAAGTAACTCTTACAAAGTAATTCTTAAGAAGTGGTCATTTGCAAGCAAATACTTTAGAAAGCATTATTTGGAGCCAGCCCTAAAGATATATATCTTAAGATATATATATATATCTTAAAATATATCTTAAAAAAAACAACAACAACAAAAAAAACACTCCTGTCACACTATGCATACCTGGCACATAACATTGTGGTTCTCAAGCTAAGGGATGCCATTCAGTTTCGTATTTTGTGACTGTCATTACAGACCTGTTTTTAAACAAAGCCATTGTTGAAACTGCCATTGCACAAGTGATGTTTTAATGAATAAACTGAATGAAGTTTTTGTTGGCTATTGATATGTGAAGAAAACATTCTTTTTGGAATTTTAAGCTATATAGGGGTTACAAAATCAGTTTCTATACATTCAGCACTTACAGTGTTCATAACTGTATATTACTGCTAAGGGTTTTCTGAATGCGTGATGCATAGAGTTAATGGAGTAAGCACTGGAATTAGCTGAATATGTAAGGAGGCATGCTGTACCACAGTCCAACACTAGGGGGCAGTGTTTCTTCACTGCCACGGGTGATCTTCCTGTCCTGTTGTAAATGGAGACACTGTATATTCATTCATTCATTCATTTTCTTAACTGCTTATTCCTTTTCAGGGTCACAGGAGAGCCGGTGCCTAGCCGGCAGCATAGGGTGCAAGGCAGGAACAACCTTAGACAGGGCACCAATCCATCATAGGGCACACACACATTCACAGACACACTCGGGCCAGTTTAGAGACACCAATCAACCTAATGTGCACTGTGGGAGGAAACCGGAGTACCCAGAGTAAACCCACATGGACAAGGGGAGGACATGCAAACTCCACACAGAAAGGACCCAGACCACCCCACCCAGGGATCGAACCCAGGACCTTCTTGCAGTTAGGCGATTGTGCTACCCACCGAGCCACCGTGTCGCCTGACACTGTAGTATATATATATGTAATTATTCACCCATCCAAATCATTGAATTCAGGTGTTCCAATCACTTCCATGACCACAGGGGTATAACCTAGGCATGCAGACCGCTTCTACAAACATTTGGGAAAGAATGGGTCACTCTCAGGAGCTCAGTGAATTCCAACATGGTCCCGTGATAGGATGTCACCTGTGCAACAAGTCCAGTTGTGAAATTTCCTCACTACTAAATATTCCACAGTCAACTGTCAG
>JAOVYV010000029.1:9268850-9281550 GCA_025674545.1 Hassar affinis
GGAGTAAACCCACACGGACACGGGGAGGACATGCAGACTCCACACAGAAAGGACCCAGACCGCCCCACCCGGGGAACCCAGGACCTTCTTGCTGTGAGGCGACGGTGCTCCCCACCGAGCCACCATGTCTCCCACAGTACAGGATATATCGACAGAGTTAAATTGTCTGTTAGCCTTAAGAAAAGAGAAATTACTTCACAATTTAAATATAGCAAAATGAAAAAAAAAAGCAATAAATCTGTCATAATTCTATCTGTCTAATTCTGTCATTCTCTAACCAGTTTCACCCCAATTCAAATTTCAAAAAATGTTTTTATTCTTTAAAATTTGAAATACAAGGCCTATTCATTTTCTGCAGCTGTCATGTTGTCAACAAATGAATACACAGACTTTAGGTAGTGATTCCAGATTACAAGGCAATTTAATTTACATTATCCACAGCTGACAATCACAATCCAAGTGCACATCAAATTTTTCATTAAAATTGACAGTCGCATAATTACATAAATACTAATGAATTAATAAACTACATCTAAACAGATATATTGAAAGAAATTAAATGATTTGTTTTCAATTAAATGTTTTACATCATTATCCAAAATCTTACCTCCACAAAAGCTGCAACCTCCTGCAGCACCAGGTTCCACTCTAATTGGTCCTCTGTGTTGAAGCGCTGTGTGTAGTCTTCTATCTCGTCAGAAAGCTCCTGCACAAGCATTGAGCCGCATCATATCTTTCAAGCTCTACCAGCACTAATGCAGACAGTGCAAGGGCAGCAAATAATAATGATGATGATGATGATGATGATGATACTAAATCCACAAAATTTTATTGCATTGTGCTGATGCTGCTAGAGAAAATAGCAAAAATGTACATTTGAAAAGGGGTGATGCTGAAATGGGCCACAGTTGAGAAACTACCTTGACCAAAACTTTCACCAGGTCCATCTTGTTGAGCAGCAAACACACCACAATGAAGCGGGCATAGTATCTCAGCTTCTTCACTACCAACTCGGGCCTGAAGGAAACAGCAAGCAGAGAGAAAAATTGGGAAAGAGGGAATGAGAATTTGGATAGAGGAAGGGATTGAGGAAAAGGATCACAGAAATATACAAGGGGCATTAGAGGAAAAGGTGGAAAAGGGGCCAGATGAGAGAGGACAAAAGATAAAGGCAAAGAGAGGGGAGGGAAAGAGGAAGATGTGCTGATTAGTTGTGAATTGGTGGGCAGGGCTTCCTGGGTGTTTTGAGGAAACTGTGAATTGGTGGGCAAGGCATAGTATATATATTCAAGGTATCATTGAAGAATCATCTGTGTGTCCTCTATTCTCAGACTTACCCTTGTATCCCTATTTAGTTTTCACCCAGGAACCTCTCAACCTCTTCAAAATACAAACAAACAAACAAACAAACAAAAAAATGTACCTTAATCCCATTTCAGTTGTGTTATTCCACAGACCAGGTAGACTACGTAATCAAGCTAGAGGTAGGACCATCAACGACCTGGTTTACGCTTATCTACTTCCACATTTCTGGCCTCGCACTACCGTCTTGACTTACTCACACTAACCAAAACTTGGATTTCCACACAGGACTCTGCTACACCCACCGCTCTTTGATCTGCTTTTTCTCTCACACACACCACAGGAGTCCGGCAGGGGTTATGGCACAGGACCTTCTTGCATCTGTCTCACACACCTCAACAAAACATCCATTGAATTCCATGCAGTCACAGTGACCTCTCCAATCAACTTGATTATCATCGTCATCTACCGTCCGCCTGGTGCCCTTGGGGATTTCTTGGATGAAATGGACACACTCCTCAGCCACTTTCCCACTGACAACACTACTCTCCTGATTCTTGGTGACTTCAACCTCCCCTCAGACATGCAGTCATCATGCCTCCCTTCCCTTACACACTTCTTCTCCCTGATGCTGAATACCATCTACAAACAAGGGAGGAAATACCCTAGACCTGGTCTTCAGTTGTCCTAATCCAAATGCAATCAGTAATGTCACATCACTCCATGCCTCTGATCAACATCTGATATCTTTCATGCTCCGGTCCAGCCTTCAACATGTGATTACCCATTTTCTTTCGCAGGAATATTCAGACCATCTCGCCTTCATCTATAACCTCCCACACACTCTCACTTCTCTCAAACCTGGACACCTTTTCCACACTACCAGTTGACCTCGCCACAGACTCTTTACTTATTTCACTCTCCTCCTCCATGGACATCTTCTGTCTCACAACATCTAGACCCAAGAAGCCCTGTCGTCCTGCTCCACGGCTGTCTGATGTATTGTGCAGCCATTGTAGGGAGCTTAGAGTGGCAGAAAGGAAGTGTAGGAAATCACAACTCACATAAGATCTGACCTCCTACCGTGATCTCTCCAAATTCTCAACCAACATGACTACAGCAAAAACAGATTTCTACAAAGACAAGATTGAGAAATTGTTACTTCACATCCAGACCTACTCCTCATACTCAGACTCCACATCCACAGACTCCCCCCACCATCACACTGGCACAGTTTACCACCATTACATCAGAGGACATTCTGCAATTAACACAGTCATCCAATCCTTCCAGACTATGTCACATGACCTACTTCCCTTCATAACTACCATCATCAATGGCTCCATAAGCTCTGGACACATCCCTTCAGCTCTGAAAAGAGCAAGGATCACTCCAATCTTGAAAAAAACCCATGCTAGCCACCTCTGTCATGAGTAACTTCAGACCGGTATCACTTCTCTCTTTTCTTTCTAAAATCTTGGAATACAATGGTTATAACCAACTGTATCTCTATTTGTCAGACAACAATCTCTCAACCAATTTGGCTTTAAACCATCACACTAGATGAGAGAACTCTACTGCTAGATCAGAGAAACTCTCATCAGTCCTCACCATTGAATTCTCAGCAGCATTTGACATGGTCAACCACAGCATTCTCTTGTCTAGTCTCTCTAGTCTCGGAATCCAGGGAACAGCATGGCAGCACGGGAGAAGTTATAGCTTCTCATGGGTTCTCTTACCACTCTTACGCTGATGACACCCAACTTATCTCGGCTTCTATTTCAGCTTGCCTGACTGACATCTCATTCTGGATGACTGCTCACCAACTCAAACTTAACCCAGACAAAACTGAACTCCTGTTAATTTCTGGTGACTCACTACCACACCATAACTTGACTATCTCTCTGGACAACATCTACTACTACAATCTACTACCCTCTGCAACAGCTCACAACCCCTGGCATGACCATCAACGACAAACTGTCCTTCACTGCTCACATCACAACCCTGAATCGCTCCTGCAGATACCTCCTTTACAACCCCCCCCCTTACTCCACTCCCTCCACTGACTTCCAATTCAAAACTCTGACCCCCTTTCGCCTACAAGGCAAAAACTGGACCTACACCCACATACCTCGAAGCACGTTTCACCCCTTGCACTGCACCATGCTCCATTTAGTTCTCTAGCACTGCGAGACTGGTTCCACCCTCTACTAAGGGCAAACACTTCTTCATTTTGGCACCGAGGTGGTAGAATGAGCTATCAGAACAGCTGAATCTCTGTCCATCTTTAAACAATGTTTACAATTATTTTCCACAGATACTTAAACTAGGATTCCCTTTCGTTTAAAAAAAAAAAAAAAAAAAAAAAACTTTTATCATAACCGATTGTACTCTTAATAAACATCTGACCTAGTAACAGAAAATGTTTGTTGAAAGAGACCTCAAAGCAGTTTTTGTAAGTCGCTCTGGATAAGGGCCTCTGCTAAATGCCTTAAATGTAAATGTAAGATGAAAGCAAAGAGCAGAAAGACAAACACAAGAGGAGGACGGAAGAGTGGACAGCAAAAATAATGAAAAGATTAGACAAAAGGGATATAGAAAAATAAGGAAGAAAGTCAGGAGTACACACAGCGTACTTATTCATTTTGTAAAACATGATTAGCACTTTTTTAATTAGGAGATGGGGCTATGTGAAATGTAAAGGGTGTAATTTCAAACTCTGCATCTGTTTGCTACAAGCATTATTCTAACATTAATTATTATTAATTATTGTAATCTCTTTTATGTCAGTTTAGTTTTTCTTTTAAACGCTATAGGCTCAATGATACAGGCTCATAATAACCTGAGAGCAACCCTCCAGATATGGGAGCATACACATGCATGGGAAAAAGAAAGTGCACTCTCCTTAAAGTTTTTCATTATCAGTGTCTAAATAATAATTGTGTTATACCAAATTCTATAAACAAATAACCTTAGGTGACAACATAAAACACAAGAGATTTCAATATGGAGTCATTTTTTTAAGTAAAAAATAAAAAAATAAGCCAAAATACAGAAGCCAGGTGGAAAAAATAAGTATCCCTTTCAGTAAATCTGTTGGGTTTAGTTTGTTTGTTTTGCTTACACCTGATGTAATTTGTTTATTTGTAGAAGTTGGTGAGGATCACACACTTGTTATGTAGACCCTGATAAATAAAAGGAAATTTGATTTATACTTGAGGAAACAAAAACAACAAAAGTGCTGTGAACAAACTGGACAAACTGAGCAGGAAGGCTGGCTCTGTTGTAGGAGTCAAACTGGACACACTGGAGGTTGTTGTAGAAAAGTGGACTCTCAATAAGCTGCTCGCCATTATGGACAATGCATCACACCCCCTGCACACAACAGTGGATAAACTGAGAAGCACATCCAGTGGAAGATGGATACAGCTGTGCTAAAGAGCACTGTGTGCAATCTTTTCTCAACAATGAGACACTACTGATCTCCTGCTGTCAGAACTGTGCACTGCATCATACAGCTCTATATCTACAGCCCCAATTCCAATGAAGTTGAGACATTGTGTAAATTTAACAAAATATATAAATAAAAAAAAACAGAATACAATAATTTGCAAACCCTTTTCAACTCGTATTCAGTTGAATACACTACAAAGACAAGATATTTAATGTTCAAACAGATAAACTTTATTGTTTTTTGCAAATATTCACTAATTTTGAATTTGATGCCTGCAACACATACCAAAACAGTTGGGACAGGAGCAACAAAAGACTGGGAAAGTTGAGGAAAATATCTGTTTGGAACAGGTGAACAGGTTAATTGGAAACAGGTGAGTGTCATGATTGTGTTTGAAGGGAGCATCCCCGAAAGGCTCAGTTGTTCACAAGCAAGGATGGGGTGAGGTTCACCACTCTATTCATCTACAGTCCATCATATCATCAAAGGTCTCTGCAAACAAACAGCAAGGCCAAAAACCAACACTGAATGCCCGTAACCTTCGATCCCTCAGATGGCACTGCATTAAAAACCGACATCATTCTGTAACAGATATTACGTCATGGGCTGAGGAACCTCAAAAAAACCACTGTCAGTGAACATAGTTCGTCGCTTCATCTACAAGTGCAAGTTAAAACTTTACCATGCAAAGCAAAAGCCATACATCAACAATACCTAGAAACAGCACTGGTTTCTCTGGGCCCAAGCTCATCTGTGATGGACTGACGCAAAGTGGAAAAGTGTCCTGTCGTCTGACGAGTCCACATTTCAAACAGTTTTTGGAAATCATGGACGTTGTGTCCTCCAGGCCAAAGAGGAAAAGGACTGTCTGGATTGTTATCAGCACAAAGTTCAAAAGGTGCAGGTACTAGATTGGCTTGCCTGCAGTCCAGACCTGTCTCCCATTTAAAATATGTGGCGCATTATAAAGTGCAAAATACAACAGTGGAGACCATGGACTGTGGAGCAACTGAAGTTGTACATCAAGTAAGAATGGGAAAGCTTCAACAATTAGTGTTCTCAGTTCCCAAACACTTATTGAGTGTTGTTAAAAGGAAAGGTGACGTAACACAGCGGTAAACACACCCCTGTCCCTGTTTTGATGCAGGCATCAAATTCAAAATGAGTGAATATTTGCAAAAAACAATAAAGTTATATCATGTCTTTGTAGAGTATTCAATTGAATATGGGTTGAATTCTATTTTTATTTGCTTTACACAACTTCCTTTTCAACCCATATTCAATTGAATACACTACTATGAAAGTAGGACTATTAAATATTAGGTCTCTCAAGTCTAAAGCACTCGCTGTTAATGAAACTATTACTGATCAGGTGTTTAATGTACTGTGTCTAACAGAATCGTGGATTAAACCAGATGAATAAGTAGCATTAAATGAAACTAGTCCTCCAGGGTAGAGTTACATACATCAGCCTTGTCTAACTGGTAGAGGAGGAGGCATCGCCGTTATTTATAATGATAATCTAAGTGTCTCACAAAAATGTGGACATAAATTCAATGCATTTGAAATTCTCTGCACTAACATAACATGCATGGCCACAAAAACTAAGTCTGCCCAGCTGATTCCTGCAACTATTATTTACAGACCCCCAGGGCCATATTCTGAATTTTGTTGTGAATTTGCAGATTTCATCTCAGACCTGGTAGTTTCTTTAGATAAAGCATTAATTGTTGGAGACTTTAATATTCCTTTTGATAATCCTCAAGATCCTCTGAGAACAGTGTTTATGTCCATTCTAGACTCAGTAGGAGTAAATCAGAACGTAATAGGGCCCTACACTCACAATGGTGGTCACACACTTGACCTAATATTAACATTCAGATTGAATATAGAAAATGTAGTCACACTTCCACAGTCTGAAGTTTCAGATCATTACCTTATATTATGACCAAGACAATTTTTAAATAATATATGTTCACTGCCATGATACTGTGTTGCACGAACAATCACATCAGCTACTGCACATAATTTTATTGAGAATCTCCCAGAATGATCAAGTCTGATTGGATCGCCGTCTAACAACACAGAACTTGACCTACTGACTGGATGTTGACTGGAGTCAACATTTCACTATAGTCTGGATATTGTAGCGCCCCTGAAAAGAAAAATACAACCACATTTCCAAAACAGTTGGGACATTGTGTAAAATGCAAATAAATATAAAATGTAATGATTTGCAAATCTCATAAACCCACATTTTTTTCACAATAGAACACAAAACACATATCAGATGTTGAAAGTGAGACATTTTACCATTACATGAAAAATATTAGCTCATTTTCAACTAGATAGCAGCAACGCATTTCAAAAGAGTTGGGGCAGGGCAACAAAAGGCTGGAAAATTTAGTGGTACTAATAAAAAAAAAAACAGCTGCGAGAACATTTTGCAGGTAAGTAGATTAAATGGCAACAGGTCAGTAACATGACTGGGTATAAAAAGAGCATTTTAGAGAGGCAGGGTCTCTCAGAAGGAAAGATGTGCAGAGGCTCATCACTCTGTAAAAAAGTAGCTCCTCTTGAAAGAAAAATAGAGAGAAAAATCTAGCGTCTTGGTAAGATGGCCACACACGTGCCTTAAAACAGACTGTCCGCAGAAGAGAACATAAATGTTGCCAAACTAAACTGGTAGTATTTCAGGCAGCTTGGAAGAAGAACCTCTTGAGGTATAAAAAAGCTCTTGGTGCTTCAAGGTCAATATATTTCTCCGCTCTAATAGAAAATAATAAAAATAATCATATCATAAGAATAAATAATTCTTATTTAATACTGTGGCAAAATTAACCAGGTATAAGACGACCACAGAAGCATGCACACCATCATTACGTAGTAGTGACGACTTCATGAATTTCTTTAATGATAAAATTTAAAAATATACTAGATTCTTTAGTTACAAGGTTCTTCAAACAGTATCAGAAACAATTGAAGCTCTTCTAAAAATAATAAACTCTTTACTTAGCATTGGCTATGTACCTACATATTTTAAACAAGCAGTTATCAAACCCCTGATTACAAAACCTGACCTTGACCCCTTGAGGATATCAAACCTCCCATTTATCTCCAAGATCCTAGAAAAGGTTTGTACCACAGCAGTTATGCTCATACCTACATAGCAATACCATTCATGAAATCTATCAGTCAGGATTTAGGCCTCATCATAGCACAGGGACAGCACTGGTTAAAGTGGTAAATGACCTTTACCACTGCCCAGAGTGGCTTTTCACACCATCAATCATACTATTCTCCTTCATAGATTAGAAAATGTCGTTGGAGTTAAGGGAACGGCCCTCTGCTGGTTCAGGTCCTATTTGACTGACCATTATCAGTTTGTAGATGTTAATGGTGAGTTCTCTAAACATACTAAGGTCAGTTTTGGTGTAACACAAGGTTCTGTTTTAGGCCCATTGCTCTTTTCTTTATATATGCTACCTCTGGGGAAAATGTTTCGTAATAATGGTTATGCTGATGACACACTACTGTACGTCTTATCAAAGCCAGATGAGAGACACCACCTTACTAAAGTTGAGGAAAGTGTAAAGGACATTAGACATTGGATGGTGAATAACTTTCTTCTACTGGATTCAGATAAGACAGAAGTACTTGTACTGGGACCACAGATGGCTAGAAGTAAGCTTTCTGATTACATAGTAACCTTTCTCTTCCCCTCCCCTCCATTACTCCAATGGGCTGAACTCACACACACACAAATACACACCGCTTATTTATTGTATCCCTCTAACCAACTTAATTGAACTCCACACATTCTACTATGAATTGCAACAATGTACACTGTGCACTTTATGATTGATGCCATCTGTCAATTATGTCTGCCACTCTCTTTGCTACCATACCTCATTCCCTCTGTTCAATACTGTACAATTACATTTTTTTAACTGTGAATTATTTTGTGCCAAAGGATTAGCAAAGTAAGAATTTCATTGTACACTGTAAGACCTGTTTACACTGTGCATATGACAATAAAACTCTTGAATGTTGAATAAAACCCCTGTTAAATCTGGTAAAGAAGCCTGGGTCGAGGAGCTGGTACTTTACACAAGATTTGAGGAGCATCAATGACCTTATCATTCCGATGGCTCCGATAGTACCTGACGCCATGTCCATTGTGGCATCCATACCTGCACATCACACACATTTCACTTGTTGACCTGTGCTCTGCATTTTTCAGCATTCCATTTGAATATGGCTTCCAAAGCCAAATGACACTTTGTTTCTTTGTGGTTATGCCATCTGTTCTCTTCCTAACACTGTGTGGGAGGCCCCTTTTTGTTCCGCTCAGGCGGCTGAAATCACAGCCCTTACTATGGCCTGTCTTTTCTGGTATTCTCCTGGCTTCCACTCTGCTGATGCCAAACCTATTTCTAATGCTTCCCTTATAGGCAGGTAGTCTACTAAAACAATTAGCCATGATTAAGATTAGGGGACATGTTAACTAAAGCAATGATAGAAACTGGTAATTCTTGGCTAGACTTATTGCCAGAAGCCTTAAGCGAAATCAGACTTACACCCACTGCAAGACTGTTACCCTTTGAGGTTATATTTGGACACCCTTTTGCTACACCCTGGAGCAGAGGTAACCCTGCTATTTCCATAATAGTTGACCTAGAATATAACCAAGCCTTGATTAAGAAATTTAACAGTCTCTGCACCATGGTACCACCATGGTACCACCACACAAGCCAACTGAAGAGGGCTCAAGTAAATAAAAAGTCCATCAAGCAGCCTTCAGGAGACTAACATAGACTTTGAATCAATCAAACAGCCCCAAGGCTACCCAAAGACATTGATCTAGAAACAAGAAGGTCTTAAGGGGCCCATCAATCATTATATACATATATACATTATATACTGTGCAAAAGTTTTACGCAGGTGTGAAAAAATGCTGTAAACTAAGAATGTTTCCAAAAATGGAAGTTTTAAAGGTATACTTGTAGACGCAGTGGTCGGCCAAGGAAACTTAATCCAGCACTTTCGGAAGATGTCCAGCAGCCCCATCAGCTCAGAACTGGCAGAAACCAGTGTGACCCAGTTACACCCATCTACTGTCCGGAGATGTCTAGCCAGAAGTGGTCTTCATGGAAGAGTTCAGCCTTCCATGGAGCAGGAGTTTATACCTCCGACATGGAAACAAGGCCAAGCGACTGACTATGCATGAAAACACAGGAACTGGGATGCAGAAAAATGGCAGCAGGTGCTCTGGACTGATGAGTCAAAATATTTGGCTGCAGCAGAAGGCGGTTGTCTGCTGAAGGGCTGGAGAGCGGTAATGAGTTATCTTCTCTTCTGTTCATTCACTGCATTTTGTTACTTGATGAAAATAAACTAAATTTCCATTTTTTAAAGCATTCTTAATTTACAGCATTTTTTCATGGCAGAGGACACCAAAAAATGCAGGTGTTCCTTATATAGTGTATAGTGAGTATATGTGGTTTCTATAAAAATGGACAAACAGTTGTGAAAAAAGTATGCACTCCATCGTGAAATCAAACTTCAGGTAAGGGTGTTGCCAAAATTTTGAATTTTGTTAATGATTGCCAGTGTGAAATTCAGAAGATAAATACATAATATATAAATTTAATATACTTCATTTTAGGTCTAATGTTTCTTTAATAACAAGTCCATTCTCACCTGTCCTCCTTGTTGACCTGGTAGTAATATGAGCGCTGGCGGATGGCAGAGTAGAATGAAAATGCTTCATTTAAATAGCTTGTTTCTGATGTACGGAGGCTGAGGGAGGAAAACATGAGAAATACACTCATCACAGAATTCTAAGATCTTACAATAAACAAAACCAAGGCTTATAAGAAAAACAGCCTTACTAGTAGTGGTAGTAGAGCTGGCCAATTTTAGAGGCCACCTCGCCGATTTGCCACCTCTTGAGGCCGTAGCGATTGTCCAGAACTTGTCTGTTCTCCCGTTTATTGCACACACACATACACACACACACATACACACACACCTTTTTTCATTATTCTATTTTATTCAAGCATTCTCAGTAGTTACATATAAAACTACTAGGAGAGCACTGTGCATGAGCTCAGCTGTTGAAGACACTAAACATTCATTCACATTTACATATACACTTGGACAAATTACAATATTAGAAAATTATGTGGTATCAGGAAATGTTAGCAGAACCAATGTGCTAGGTTAGCTAACTAGTTACATTAGCTAATGCCAATCATAATCATTAAAAAAAATAATGCCAATCATTTGACTGTGGTTTAGCTATTTTGCAATACATATTTCAAAATATGATGATATGCTCAGTGCAATCCAGTGGTTAGTTCACTGACTAGCAATTTGGAATAGCAGGAGCTGCTCCCAAATTGTATCCAAGTTACAGGGTAAAGACATATAGGTTTTCAGGCAGTTCTTGTCATATCTTGAAAAACACAGAGAAAGTATTTGTTGCACATGATCATTATTATAAGTTCTTACTTTATTATTATATGGAATTAATGGCTGACCTGTGCTGTTGCTGAAACTTCCAAAGTTTGGTGTAGACATCAAAGGTACGGCCAAAATAGGACTGCCACTGCTTGTGTCCATATTGAGGCAGATCTCTATAGTTACAAAAAAAGCATGAGTTTCTACCACAGATATTAATTATCTTAATCAGCATATATATTTTTATTCAGAATTCAAAATAGCAAACTGGGAAGAAACAACAGAAGTGTGAAAGAGGAGGCAAGAACTGCTTGTTGTATTTTATTTACTTTATTTTGTGAGCCAGCTGTGGGAAATACCTGCTCTATTTCTAAACTGTGATTTTTATTATTCCTATTAACTTGACAGTACAGTGAAGGTCAGAGGGTGTAGAAAGACTGATAAAGAAAAGGCAGAGGTGAATAAGAGAAAGGTTTAGGAGTGTGTATAGGTGAAGAAACTTGGGCTGTGATGACGCATAGTTGTGATTTGATGAAACCTTACTAGTTACCTTATCACCTTCACGGTTCCATCAAATTTTTGCTCTCAATTACTCACTCTCTACCTCATTTGCATTTCCTCTTAGTCACTCCCTTATTCCTTTCAGTACTATTTTCCTTCTCTGTCGTTTCCATTCTTTCTCTCCTTCCACCCGAGAAAGCTCTAGGTTGCACTCGCATCAGCACAAAGTTGCCATGACAACACACATGGGTGGCACACACACACACACACACACACACACACGTTATAGTTATCTGAGAGAGACAGAGAGAGAATAATGGAGAACTCACTGGTCCCTCTGAAACAATACATGTTTATACATATTCAAAGGTATATACATACAGTACTGTGCAAAGGTTTCAGGCAGTTGGGGAAAAATGCTGTAAACTAAGAATGCTTTAAAACATACAAATAATAATTGCTTATTTTTATCTATTTACAAAATATGTGAGAGAACAAAAGAAAATTCTAAATCAAATCAATATTTGGTGTTACTACCCTTTGCCTTCAAACCAGCATCAATTCTTAAGTACACTTGCACAAAGTCAGGGATTTTGTAGGATTATACTCAGGTGAATGATCAACCAATTATACCAAACAGGTGCTAATAATCATCAGTGTCACATGTAGGTTTAACACAGTCATTAACTGATACATAAACAGCTGTGTAGGAGCTTAAAACTACCAAGGTGAGGCTGTGGAAGACAGTTTCATGTCACAGGGCATACACCATGGCAAGAGTGAGCACAGCAACAAGACAAGGTAGTTATACTGCATCAGCAAAGGCTCTCCCAGACACAACTTTCAAAGCAGACTGGAGTTTCAAGATGTACTGTTCAAGCTCTTTTGAAGAAGCACAAAGAAATGGGCAATGTTGAGGATTGTAGACGCAATGGTTGGCCAAGGAAACTTAGTGCAGCACATGACAAAAAAGCA
>JAOVYV010000029.1:9284965-9307025 GCA_025674545.1 Hassar affinis
TTTGGACTGTGGGAGGAAACCGGAGTACCCGGAGTAAACCCACGCAGACACGGGGAGGACATGCAGACTCCACACAAGGACCCAGACCGCTCCACCCAGGGATCGAACCCGGGACCTTCTTGCTGTGAGGCGACGGTGCTACCCACCGAGCCACCATGATGCCCAAAGCCTAATTTATTTTTGATAAATACAAGCCTGGGATGAGTTGATTCTGAATCTGAATCCCAAACCTGATTCAAACCACATTTTTCAATTATGTTAATAATGTCAACTGTAAGTAGTTATGTATTATGCATTATGTACAGTATAAATAATTACAGACATGCTTTTACTACTAGATAATCCTTTGCAAACAGTTTCTCTTCCAGACCCAATTCCAATGAAGTAAAACAAGTTGAAAAACATACATAAAAACAGAATATGATGATGAAATCCTTTTCAACCCATATTTCAACTCAACTGAATACACTACAAAGACAAGATATTTAATGTTCAAATGGATAAACTTTTTTTTTTTTTATTTTGTTGAAAATATTCACTCATTTTGAATTTGATGCCTGTAACACATTCCAAAACAGTTGGGACAGGGTCAACAAAAGACTGGGAAAGTTCAGGAATGCTCAAAAAAAACCCTGCTTGGAACATTCCACAGGTGAACAGGTTAACTGGAAACAGGTGAGTGTTATGACTGTGTATGAAGGGAGCATCCCCGAAAGGCTCAGTCGTTCACAAGCAAGGATGGATTGCTATGAATTGTGAAGTTATTCCTTGCCATGAAAATAAACTTACTCACAAAAACCCCATTTCAGAATGACCAGCTAACATCATTTCAGTGATCTTCTCATTAGCTCAGGAGAAAGGACAAGGCAGCTCATATCATTCTTTCATGCTGATTGAATTAGAAAAGCAGAATGGTTGCTTGTATTAACCATGTTTACCTAAAAAGAAACATGTGCAGTCGTCATTACTTTGCATTAAAAGGGCTTCACAGTCAAGGACATTGCTGGTTGTAAGATTGCACCTAAATCAACCATTTACCAGATCATCAAGGATGATCATCAAGAACTTCAAGGATGATCTGAGAAGTGCCAGGACCGTCTCCTAAAGAGGATTCAGCTATGGGATCAGGTCACCACCAGTGTAAAGCTTGCTCAGGAATGGCAGCAGGCAGGTCTGTGTGCATCTGCACACACAGTGTAGGCTTTTGGAGGATGGCCTTGTATCAAGATGGGCAGCAAAGAAGCCACTTCTCTCCCAAGAAAAATGTCAAGGACAGACCGACATTCAGCAGGAAGTACAGTTATGGTCTCAGGCCTTCAAACTGTTTGAGACATCTGGAAAATGACTATCAAGAGAATAAAACATGAGTGCTACAATGAGCCCTGTGTCATGCCAACAGTAAAGCTTCCTGAGACCATTCATGTGAGGGGTTTCATCAAAGGGAGTGGGCTCATTCACAATTTTGCTTAAGAGCACTGCCTTGAATAAAGAATGATATCAATACTTCTCCCAAGGATCCAGCAGCAATCTGGTGATGAACAATGTTTTGCAATTTTGCAATTTTGGATCCATGGCCAGGAAACTCCCCAGATCTCAATCCCACAAAGAAAGATGCAGAAATTATGATAAACTCCAAGCACTGATTAGGCAAGAATGGGTTGGCCTCAGTCAGGATTTGACCCAGAACATGATATCCAGCATGCCAGGCTGAATTGCAAAAGTCATGAAAAAGGAGGGTCAGCACTGTAAATATTGAGTCTTTGCATAAACTTGATGTATCTTTCAATAAAAGATAAAAAAAAAACTTTTGAAATGCTTATAATTGCACTTCAGTATACCATAAAAAAAACATCTTACTGAAAGTGAGTCTCAAAACTTGTGGCCATGACTGTACTCTACTAAAACACTGAGGATTTGACCTGCACAGGGGTACAAGGCAGGGGATGCACCCTTTCACCACTGGTTATTGAGATCCCACTCACATATACACGGTTATGACACCCAGAACACCTCAATCAACATATCATTGTATGCAGATGATACCTTAACTTTACATTATAAAACCAGACATCAGTACCCCACACATTTGGGACATTTTCTGGTTATAGAATTAACAGGGATAATGCTTCCTTTAAACATTTTCTTCCGTTTAACATCTGCAGGACAAATAGGTTATATTAACTAAAAACATTTTCAGGTACCTTCATATTGGTGATGCTATAGTTGCCCATAGCCGGGAACTCAGAAAGCAAAATTGGCTGTGCTGTCAGGGTGGGAGGGGCAGCATATGCTCTTTTCCATGTCAACCAGAGTGACACTGTCCAGTCATGGGTGTCTGTGAGCTCATATGCATACAGAAGGTGGGCAGGAGCGCTTTCTTCAGTGTGTGTTACACCGCTCCCAGACATTGCAAGAACAAGTTTGAAAAGAGGCGATGGCCTGAGTCAAGTGTTACAAATGAAAACTTGAGATGTTCATTGGCTTAAAACAATATATCACCTGTATTATTCCTTACAATCAGTGCAAACTCTTTCTATGTGAGCAATAAAACAAGCAGGAGAGAAAAAGCTTGGGCTATACACATGCCTGCTCCGTTAATGCTAGGCATTTTCTAATCCAATTTAAGGTCTGAAACAGGTTGCATTATTCCAAGATGAGGCTGCAGAGATTTCCACGCACAAACTTAAATCTTGAAAACTATGTATCATTTTCTTTTCACTTCACAATCACTTGCTACTTTGTGTTATACTTTGCAGGTCTATCACATAAAATCCCAATAAAATACATTCAAGGAGTATGAATACTTTTGCAAGGCACTGTAAATAACATATTTAATGACAATATTTCATTGATAAACCTATTGCTACAAGTTGATTTGGCTCTGCCTCATTACAATTTATTTACATGTAATGGCCATATTGTTTTGTTTTATAATTACTAGTTAGTTTTATAATTAAGTTTCAGACTCACCAAAATTAGTAGTTTGACACCAAAATTCTGACAATGAGCCAAAAATCCTGGGTAAGATCTCAAGTCTTGCATATTTAATAATGAAAGTGAAATATAGCCATGAGCAGCAATGAACCAATGAGGGTCCAAGCACTTTAAGGAAAATTAAACCTACGTTGCTAGTACAGCTCCTTCTTTGCAGAGAAGTGTCAAAATTCTCCAAACACGAGAGCATGATTATATTTGTGTCAGGTTAAAAGGTTAAAAAGTCACCAATTTCCAGTATTATTTACCTCCATGCTCTACAGATTGCAACACCAATTTTGAGGTGATCCGATTCCTAGTACTAGTTCAAAAAATCAAATTTTATGCTGGCTAAAACAACTGGCTAATGAGGAAATACTACGCATTTTTGAAAACACCTGCACTTACACTGCAGTGCATAACAGGGATCATGTCTACAAGTGAAATGTAGAGTGAGATATGCTTGATTTAAATGTTAGAGGCATGCTTCACAGTAGTGCCCCCATCATGAAACTTCAGAAAGTAACAGAAAGTGCTACATGGACATGCCATTCAAAATTTCATGATGACTGGCCAATGTTAAGCCTGTCAAATGCCTGGTGTAAACATAATCGCCAATGGTAGTCACAATTTTTAACAAATCAGGTCATCCATAATTTTCCACTAATAAGCTAGTTCACAGATTTCAGCCTGACTGGACTTGGCAAAAATATAGATTCCTAGCTTTTGCTTTTTAGCCTAGATTTTCTCAGGATCTTGACTTATTTGTAGCAATACTGTGAAATAAAGCAACTTTGTTTTCTTGAGATAATGACATAATTCAAGATCTTGAGAATAAACTTTATCCTGTTACTGCACACTGTGTGAAGGTGTAGCTCTATACAGTACAGTATTGCATGTTGTATGAGGGTGTAGGTTTAACATGCTATTTTGCCGTTTTCTTGAGAGCTTGACTTAGGTCACGAACACAAAATAAATTGTTTTCTCAAGATAAAGACATAATTAATTTGAGATATTGAAAACAACTTTCCCTGTGGTACAATAACAGCCAAGTGGCCTGTGCTTTGCTGTTTGTTGTTGTCAGCATACTTCCTCAAAGATCATCAGAACAGGGCATGAATGAAGGATACGTTTGATACGTCACAACCCTTCTGACATATCCACTGTAGTATTCCCAACTAAAGCAAAATATCACGCATAATATAATCACTTTTGTATGCAAGTGCTAACTTGTGCAAAATCGCTGGGTAAAAGCACACAAGTTGCCATCAAGAAACAATATTTGTACCCTATTACTGTGTTTTCTCAGGCTCCGGAAATAAATCATATCCTTATCTCAAGAAAACAAAATTTCATTGTTTTGTGATAATGATATAAGTAGAGATCTCAAAAAAACAAAAAGAAATAAGATGTTGTCACAAGAAAAATGTTATGTAAATTCATGGCATCCCAGGGCTTCCATAAAAGACTAATTACTAAATTACTAAAAGTAATACAAGTTCTTTGTCACTTCTTTCAAGACCTCTCTCTGTAACAACACCTCCAAAATGCTGCCTTGGTTACATTACACACATAACTTACAAAGATCGATGGACATAAATCGTCACGATGGAGAGCCCACCTCAGAATCATAACCTTAACTGGCCTATATAAATTTCTTCAAGATAAGCCAATGGGTTCATGAGTCACAGCTGTTTAAGCAAAATATGTGAATATACAGAAACATTTATTTGCATGACAGCCATTTTGGTAACAAGTTTTTGACAGATACTGACCTTTAGGCTCCTGCCAATGGTGTGATACCACAAATGTGTGAATCTTGAAAAACCTGGTACTAGATAATTTGCATATTCTGCAAATTAGCAAAAAAAAATAGGATATTGTGCTGCTATTGGAAATGTTGGTTTGCACCCTTGCAAAGTTTGACCTTTCTATAATGCTCATTTATATAAATACATAAATCGTCTGTCTGGTCAGTCAACCTTAACATTACCAAATAAAGTGATACATGACAAGATACTGAATGTTGTCTCTACAATTCTATGTGGGGAACTACAATGAAAAACTTTCCTCTCTGATTCAGAAATAGAGCCATAACTGAATTAGCACATGTTCACTGATCCAGGCTCATAAGTAGGGCAACTGCCAAATCAGATCCCATCGAATCCTTCAGGTCTCCTTTTGGAAACATTTGGGTTTTCCAGTGAACTACAGCCGCAATGGGCAGTGACAACTGGATAACACAAAGGCAATGTACCAGCATTGTTCAAGTGGAAATGTTGCTGGCAATACAGCAAAAGTGATTACTCATCATCCAAAAGTGAATATCTCTGGTACTAGTGCAGTGCAAAAACTGTTGTACACATTTAAACTTTTAATGTCATTTAAGCTAATTCACACAAAAGCAAAAACTAATGCCAAAGGTGTTTTTATGCCATTGCAGCTAAGAGCATCCTTTGTTGTTGGTAATACAGGTTTTAAACACGTGATTGCACCCCAGTATGACGTTCCTTCTTGCCTGTATTTTAGCCTAGTTATATAAAAATCCATTGTTTCCATTCAAACATCATACACAATAACCAATCTGTTCTAGGAAAAAAACAGGTTACCCACAGTAATTAACAAAAAGGCACACATATATGTATAATTATAGTTGTGGTCAGAAGTTTACATACACTCAACATGTACATGAATATCATGGCAATATTGGGCTTCAGCGATTTCTTTGAACTGTCCTTTGCCAAGGGCTGAATAGAGTACAACTTACATATTTAATAGAAAAAAAAGAATTTGGTGCACAAGTTTTAATCTTCTTAGGGGTTTTTGGAAATCAGCACAAAATATACATACACTTACATTATTAATTCAGTGGTGCTGAAAGCTCCAAAATGTCTTTTTACTTACCAAAGCCAAAACCTTGTAAATTCCTGTTAGTCATCATGACTGACTACAGCTAGTAGCTTCTCTGTTCCCACATAAAAAGGGTTTGTTCAACAGCATTCGTTGGCTTGAAGACCCAAAATGTCACCCTCGAAAGATAGTAAATCGGTTCAATTTGTCAGGAACAACCCAAGAACCACCAAGGCACAGGCCTACCATGAAATAGAAACCGCTGAAATACTAGTGTCACTGTCTACAGCCAAGCAAGTTTTACACCAAGAGAGATGGAGTGACTCCAGAATTGCCCCTGCTCAAAATTGCCAGCTTCAAGTTTGACTACAGTTTGCAGTTGACCAAATGCAGATGGCCTCTGGAGGAACATTTTACAGCCATTGAGTTGCTTGGACACAATGACCATGAGGTATGTTTGGAGGACTAAAAGTGAGGCATTCAATGCCAAGTACTGTTGCCAACTGTTAAGCATGGTGTTTATAGCATCATGCTTTTGCTTTGCAAAGTGTGTGGTATAATAAAGAAGGAAGACTAGATTAGAATTCTTCTGCATAACCTCAAACCATCAGCTAGACAGTTGCAACATTGACACAACTGGGTGCTCCAGCAGGACAATGACCCCAAACACAAAATTAGTTGTCAAATACAACAGACTAAAATTAAGCTTTTGTAATGGCTGTCTCAAAGTCTTGACCTCAGCACTATCAAACATATGTGGACTGTGCTTAAAAGTCAAGTCTGTGTCAGGAAACCAACAAATTCGACTGATCTCTACCAATTCTTACAAGAAGAGTGGGCCAATATCCAACTAGAATCCAAGCTTCCAGAAGCTTGTTGATGGCTAACACCTGGTTATGGCACAATGTGCCTGGGATTTTTCACACACGATAGTCATGTCTTTCTTTATTATAAAAACATACCAAACTTTGTCTTCAAAACATGTGGTGGACACCTGACCACACCCATTCATGGGCCTTCTCCAAAAAGGTGTCTAACAAAGTTAGAAGCACCAAATTGTTTAGAACATCTTTGTATGCTGTAGTATTAAAATATCTCTTTAATGTAACTACAGGGCTGAGCCCAAATCTGTTCCAGCAATATGTGCAATCTTAGGTCCATAAAGACATAGTTTGCCAAAATTAGAGTGGTAGAACCCGAGTGGCCTCCACAAAGCCTTGACCTCAACCACAGTGAATACCTTTAGAATGAATCAGACTACCAACTGCACCCTAGGCCACCTTGCCCAACCTCATTAATGCTCTTATGCATCATTGAATGGACACATCCCCAAAGCCATATTACAAAATCGAGTGGGAAGCTTTGCCAAAAGTACAGCAAAGGAGGACTACATCTGGAATGGAGTGTGAGTGATCAGGTATTGTAAATATACATATTGTGTATATATTCATATAAAATGTCCAGTTAAAAAATGTAACTAGTAACTCAATATTTACCAGTCAGAATGAATGACGTCAGTGAATCACTGTAACAAAAGTCCACTCAAACGCAATGTCTTTACTAGACGATGTGTGTTGATTTCAAATAAATATCGATGTCTAATGTATACAGTGTGAGCGTTATCTTTAGCTTTAATCCAAATCCCGCGTAATGCATGAACATGAAGAGCAGCACAACGGTATATTCCGTTATCCTGCAGTTATTTTAGTGCAGTAACCTTAAAGAACCTAATTAAAAGGCGAACTGGTTTTCGATGCACGTTGATATCCATAATAGTACAAAACCAGGGCACAAGCAGTAGTCTAACGACCCAGACTGCACACAGCATTACTAAAGACGTCAAAACAGCACGCTACTCTACTCTACGAATGTAATCGACAAATCCCAAAACGCTTCCTATTAAATTCCCCTTATACTTCACAGAGAATGTCACTACAGGTAACTGCATACTACCGTAATAACAACAGGGCGCCAATCACTGCCTCCATGACTATACGTCATAAATAGCATCACACCAAATGATTTGTGCCTTATGTGGCGTAAGCTATTATTTTACTATATTTAGTACAATAGTATATCGTCTGGACGGAGCCATGTCGTGCGGCTATTTCGGTCTCAACATTCATTCAAATCCTTTTCCCAAACAAACAGATGAATCCTGCATACCGTCAAATAAAAGCCCAGTAAGCCATGCATTTAAAAAAAAGTTACACTCATAATCTAACTAAATGGTCAAGCATCCATTTCATTGTATAAATCAGAGCGGCTATGACAGTACTATTTTAGTAGGCCTATAATAAGCGTACCTGGTATACTAGGTATGAAGCAACACACAAGCATGCCTATCAAACACATTAACTGAGAGTATTAATGAAATGCACTTACCTCTATGCCTTTTTCAATTGGGCTGCAGCGAGATCACAGAGCGGCAATGCCCTAAGGTTGTGGACCTGTCAGAAACGGAACATGCAAGCTTATAGGAAGAAACGTTTAAATCAAGAAGAAAGAGATCTATGGGGATTAAATGTGGTTTAAAGCGCCATATGAGTCACTCTTCTCCTGTCATTGTGACTGAGGTTTCGTCTCCGGGTTATACTCCATTTCTATAGTAAGCTAGGTATTTTTGTAGTTAAATACAATTAATAATGAAGTCTATTTGTGCAAGTTTCTTAGAGAATAAATCCCCAAATATCAGCTACGACGGCTAGTTGCAAAGCTTGTGCAATTTAACGCAATGCTGCACAGGTAGTCTTATTTGCACAACTGTACAACTATAGGAGCGGAAAACGTGAATACATGTTCGGGTGATCACTGCGATTAGAGAATGCAGCTGAAACACACAGGTACAGAGATATCCGCTATCGTTACATTACCTGTGTAGAGGCTTCTTTGAACCCTCAAAGCGCTCTCCTACGTTGATGCAGGTGTGTAAAACCTCGCTTAGCGTTTCTTTCAAAGACAAAAGTAGAATATTTATTCTGTCGGTGCATTTGCGTCTGCCGCTCTATCGGTGACTTCAGTCATCTCTGTACAATTTCCATTAAAAAAAAAAAAACCTCACACTAACATGCTGCTCAGGCGACCTCGATGACGTCGCACAAAGCCAAGCATTTCATTGGCTTTCAGTGCTGCCAATTAAACAGCAGCGTTAGGGGGCGGGTCATGTGTATTTGCATAGACGCATTTTCGTGTTAGTGTCCGCCACCTTTTGACCACTTTGGGTCACTGAACGACAGACACAGCCACACAACCTGGCGCACTACGAAAAAATACTGATTAGAGAATATCACACAAAACACACGCAGACACAGAATACTTAAATTAATAATAAATGGGTTTATTTTTCAATATTTAATTGGTATGTGGATCACCATCTCTACAATAATAAAATACAACAAAACTGGAAAAAAAGCTGAAATTTTCAATACAATTTTTTAAATGTACAAAATAATCACAGGCTCCTCTGTCTCATCGCCTGGTCCACCTCAACCCCCTATTGCAATTTCATTACACACTTCAGTTTTCATGACAAAAGGCCAGATTAAACCATTTGAGTACACCAATATCCAAAGGGCTACACTCTTAGTCTGGACTAAGTGGTGCACATATTTGTAGGAGTCGTAGTACCACATATGGGTTAAATAACAAAAACAGCACAGAGAAGCACTGCATACATTCCATTACATTTTTACATGACAAGCTTGCACTTCTCATGAAAAGAACTAGCAACATTTTCAAGGTTCCTCATAATATAATTTCAGGGGAAAGGGTGGAGAGAGGGGATGCATATTCTTTAAAAAAAATTCAGATAAAAAAAAACAAAAGAAAAAAACAAAAAAACAAAAAGAGAGGTTGATCAAGATGAGAAAGAGGGGAAGGTGGACACAGTGGGCATTGAAGATCTCTCCCTCAGAGGAAGTAGGGTGTCGTGGTTCTGGGTGGAATGACTCGCTCTGCATCAGGAACAGCACGGAACAGTTTGGGCTCCCGTGTATTCACGTCTTTGAACACCATAATTGAGGCAATGTTACCACAGCGGTAGCAGTAGTTGGGGGCTGACCACACAGTTACAAGCTTCTCATCGAACATGAACTTGTAGCCCTCGTGAACCAGCTGATGTGCACGGCAAATCAGCTTCAGGTTATTAATATGCACAAACTGCAAAAAAGGGGAGAAAAACATGAATTATTACACAAATATATCTTACACTGCTTGTAAGGCACAACTTCTCTCCCTAAACAGGAAAACAAACTAATTAATATATTAAATTAAAGGGCAGGGGTGGCTCAATGGTTAAGGTGTTGAATTAGTGACTAGAAGGTTGAGGGTTCAAGCCCCAGTACCACGAGGCTGCCATTGCTGGGCCCTTGAGCAAGGCCCTTAACTGCTGAGTTGTATAAATGAGATAAATCTAAGTCACTCTGGATAAGGGTGTCTGCCAAATGCCATAAATGTAATTAAATTATATGTTAACACCTGCACTTTTTTGATTGAATGATCCATGTCCATGCATACATGGATAGAACATACAAACTCTTAACAGAAAGGACCCTGGTTTGGCCATCGAACCCAGGTGCTTCTTGCTATGAGCAGACACTGCTACCCACTGCGTCACCATGCTGTCTTGATGAAACCTTTTTTTCCCCCAAAATCAAAAATGTATATTCTACATTTCTTTTAGCATGCAGTTTAAGTTTTCCACAAAGATCTAGCAAGATCTTAAGGGCACAGATCAACTGTAAGTTGGTTCTGCAGGGTGTGATTTTGAACATAATGTATAGTTAAAGTTTTTTTGGCCAACTCCCAGTGATGCCATCTGCAGCTGGGAACCACTGGAAAGAAACTGGCTGTGTTCAGGCTATTTCAACTGTGCAGATCATGAACTGTAGGGGCCATTAGTGAACTATAGTCTGCTCAGCCTCATCATTGTTGATTTTAACCACTGTCCTGCTCTTTAAAGGTTAAACCTACCTACGTCTTTAATCTACCATTTAAAAGCAAAGCACACTGGTGTGAAAACTGCTATAGTTAAGGCATGCACAAGACTACCATGCCACAGATCGGTGCAACCAAAGTGCTACAGGCAACTGACTTAACAACTAAAACTACCTTGGTCTAACTGCAGGTTACATAGCCCAGTGGTAGCCAAACATCTTTGCACCAAGGACTGGTTTCATATAGACAAAATTTTCCCATACTGGAAAAAAGTTGGCAAACAAAAGAGCCCAGGAAGTCCAAAGTAAGTGATGAACATGCATTATGCATGTTACTCAAGTTCAAAATCTGTAAACTGTTGTGGGTATGAGAGGTATTAGAGTGGTGAGAAAAGGGCCAACAAGCTGTGCAAAGTTCAATGTAGTTACAGCACAAGTAGCCTACAATTGTACATAATCAATTTGATATTATTAGGCAATCATTTTATTTTACCGAATTAGAAAAAAAAAAAAACTGTTTATCCTTTCCATCCAACCCAGTAGTCAATTATACTGTAGCCCACTACCAGTACACGGCCTGGTGGTTGGGGTGGTTGGTTCATGGACTGTTGCACTATTTGAACATAATGAAACAGTTTTAACGGAACCACACATGATAGCACAAGTCATGACCTTAGTATTTTATGGTCCTTGCTGAGTTGAGATTGAATGGCAGCACCTTATAACAAAAAGGTTACAATGTGTCAATCTGCATAGTTGTAGATGGGTATTATAGCTGTTGAAATGCATGTGTTTAAAACCTTTATGTCAAAGTTCTCAAATCCTGGTCCTGGAGTATGTCATGTCCTGCATATTTTAACATATTCCCTGCTCTAACACACCCACTTCCACCTAGGAATGATAAACAGCTGATGTGTCAAGTCTGGCATGTTGAGGGCAAGGAGAGCAGGGCGAGGGGTTCGCGAGGACTGTGGTTGGGAGCCTGTGCTGTGCATGTTATTTATTGTGTTAGTGAGTATTACTGGCATATCATGATCTACCAGTGTGGTTATAGGTTATTTCCTACCACTGGACACTTGAAACTGTTACTGCAAAAATTTATATATCTATTTATTTATTCCCTTTGTGGAATCTAGAATCTGGTTAGGAAAAAAAATACTCCTCCTTGGGGTAGCACTGTTATAGTGCATGGTATTTCATGAAAAGTCACCGTCATTAAATATGCAATTACTTGTGTGACTGAATCAAAGAAAGTGTGAATTAAGAAAATGTATCAGTTGACATCTCCAAATAAAACCTATAAAGTAGTAACACCCACAACAAATACATATAGACAATAATAATGCATATTAAAATGGTAATAAAATTAAAAGAAAAATTATTTAAATGAAAACTACATATGTAACGGAGGTAAACCAGATGGTACAGCAAAACAGTCTTATTAGGTATGTATAACCAAAAAGTGGTTGTGTTTGCTGCATTTTACTGCAGGGAAGGGAGGTACAGGCTCTGAAACAGGGGAAGAGTTTTTTCGAGCAGCAATACTAAAAGCACTTTGGGGTAGCAAAGAGGGGAACGTCTGAAGATTAGAGCGTACAGGTGAGTAAAGGACAAGAAGGCTGGGGGCTAGGCCATGAAGGGACTTGGGCATCCCATTTATCAAAGTGTACATAGAGAACAAGTTTTACATTTGTGAGTAAGAATCACCAGTACACACATGGAAATAATTTACAAAGGGGATGTTATTCCAAACATTGTAACTCGTCATGGCAAAGGAGAGGGCAGTGAAAACTGCTGCTGACACCAAATACAAGCAACCAACTCTTTGCAAGCTGCCATCACAAGGCTCTACTTATGCATGATCTCCTGGTCTACAAGCCACCTTCACGGTTTCTTTCAGGATGCTACCCAGTTCCTCAACTGCTTGTCCACAGCAACTCAGTAAGCAGTCTTGGCTTTCTTAAGTGCCTCACTACTGTAAAACATGATCTTTGAAAACAAGTACACACAGTCAAGCTAATCTTCCTAATAAAGCATTTCTTGGTCAATACTAGCTTTCACACAGCAGAGCTCACGAGTAAACCATTTGACAGGAGAAGTGGTGGTCATGGAGCATAAGGGCAGTGAGCTACAAATTCCATATCCAGGAAAGCTGAGGTGGTGTCTAAAAATGCCATAAAAATCTAACATCTGTAATTTGTTAAATTGCTTGAACTTTTTATTTAACTGTTAAAAGTACAAAGAAATTATTTTCAGTGTTTCACTGACAATTCCATTCGCATTTTGCAAATATAAAACAAAACAATATGATGTGATGCCTGCAACCACTCTGGGGAAAAAAAGCTGAGGCAAAATAAGAATGAAATGGTTATAAAATAATGCTCTTCTGAAATGTTTCACAATTAGCAGTTTAACTGGTAACAGGTGAGGTCATGAAGATAAAAGGAGTATTACCACTTTGTGCCAAATTTCAAGAGAGAATTGTCAGTCAGTTCAAATACAATGTTTCTCAGTCCAAGACTGCAAAGAATTTAGGTCTTTCACCATATATAGTTCATAATATCATGAAAAGATTCATGGAATAAGGGGTACTCTCTGTGCATAAAGGGCAAGGACAAAAACTGCTTATGGATGTGCATGACCATCAAGCCCCTTGAGAAACTGACATGCTACCACGGCCACATGGGCTTGGGAGTACTTTGGAAAATCAATGTCAGTTCATCATTCCCCAAAAGAATTTGTAAAAAATAATATTTTTTTTTACTTTTAAGCTTTTAAGTTTTAAAGATATTGAGCTGCTACTGAAAATCTTTGCACTCTTACACAGATGCATCATGCCAAGTCAAAACTTTTTACAATGCTCATTTGCATAAACAGTTTTCTGCTGTTATAACACCCCTAATGACTCCACAAGAGCCAGATTTAGTAGGCTGTTTTTAAACAATGTCCTCTCTGACAGTGTGAAGGGTTGTTGCACTGGACATCAGACAAAGCAATCATGGGTTTCAGTTCTGTGGCTCTGAGCCAAATTTTTTTTTGGGAGGTGGCAGCCATATCTGTTGGTGATGCTGACATTTTTGATAATTACTGAAAAATGAACTATTTTGAACATTTTCATACAGCACTCATGAGAATCAATCCAAAACTGTAAAAGCAGTCTGCAAAAATTTTTCTTATTTAGCATTTTAGTGCCTAAGAGGCTGATTCAAACCAAATATCTCCTGCTATGTCAAAGCATGATAACATAGCATTGATAACACACGGAGAATGATTGCTTGAGGCTTAGCTAAATGAGTTGAAAAAACTCTGCTTTATTGAGTCATGATTTATTTTGATAATTATTTACCTATAAGCTCTACAAATTGCAACAAGAAAAACTATGCAGTGATCAGATGAAATTCCTAGATGCAGTTTGAAAAGTGCCATTTTCAAACAGCTGGACAATGAGGAAATACTATGGTGATTTTGAAAAAACAATTGCAAATTTGTTATGGACTGTGTAGTGTATAGCATGGATTGAGTTTCATGTTTATGTGAAATGTAGCGTGAGATATGATTGATTGCACTGCTGGAAGCACCAGTAGCAAACCCAGGTATAATATAAAGTGCCTATATGGATATACCATTCAGGTTTCATGACGTTAAGCCTGTCAATTACCTGCTGAATACTGACCAGACAATGACAGTGACAATTTCTAGCAAATCAGATCATTCATAATACTCCATTTAGAATCTAGCACAAAGATCCAGCATACCAATTTTCAGGTAAAGCTTTCATGAGTTACAGCTGTTTAAGTAATATATGCAAATATTTGGGAAGATATGGTGACCATTTTGTTTTGAAACACAAATGATTTTTGATTAATGTGAACCTTCATCCTCCTGCAAATGCTCTCACACCATGTTCTGTGAATTGGATGAAAAATTAGGGACTAATTTAAGTGTGTTTTGCATATTATCTATACATCCATCCATCCAGATTTTTTCATTTATTTATTGTATACATTTATGTAGATATAGAAGTTTACAAGTGGAAGGAGTTAAATATTGAGCTGTTGCTGAGAGGCCCATTAGAGAAAAGAAAGGCCAAACATTTGAAGAATCAGGTGTAAAAATTCAGTACAAATACTGTGCAGAATCCAGGGGCAGGTTTGGAAATTACTAATATATCAACTTATGTACTACTGTTAAAGTTAGGGAAAACCACATAGGTCTTTAACAAAGTGAATAGTTACCTCATTGGTGACCTTGGCGCCAAAGAGCCAGCCAGCACCCCTCGGGCTGATAGCCCAAGTGTCAACATCCTCTGGATCAGACCAGACAAGGTCACAAAATGCCCCCTTGTGGGGGATTTCCTGGTTCCGCTCAATGGTGCGAATCTGGTCCAGGGTCTTGATGTCAGGTGAAAGGCCACCATGCACACAAAGGATCTGCTCATCTATCAACTGTGAATAAAGTGAAGCACATAACCATCAATACAACACAGTGAAAATTTATACAGAGGGTTAGAGACATACATATAGCCTATATTTTTTTAGAAGCCCATCTTCATTCAATTCAGGTGACCATTTGTGGAATACACATGAATATCACAAATGGGCAAAATTAAAATGGACACAAACAATTACAGTTTCTTCTGGGGAGAAAAAAAAGGATTGGTGAGCACAGTGATACAAAAAAAAACTTGTTTAAGGTATGCATTGAATAATTATTATTTTATATTTAAGGACAATTGTGTATACACAGGTCTCTTAAAATGTAAGAAACCTGAAACAGCATTTCAATTGGGTACAGAGGCTTGAGAGGTTAAATCAGGGTATGCCCACCCCACCGCGAATGTAGGGGCGAAGTGGACCCAAAAAAGGTACGATTATCCTACAATGAAATTAGGGAAAAGAAGCAGGGCTTTCAAGGTGTCAATTAATGCCGGAGAGTTCAAATACACATTTACGTAAAAAAAAATGCTTTTCAATACTTTTCAGTTGGTAATAGCAAACAGTATTTTGCCGAAAGGTATTCACTCGCCTGCCTTCACACACACATGAACTTGAGTTACACCCCATTCTTAACCCAGTTTCAACTCTTCTGGGTAGGGTTTCCACAAGGTGTAGGAGTGTGTTTATGGGAACTTTTGACCATTCTTCCAGAAGCACATTTGTGAGGTCAGACACTGATGTTGGATGAGAAGGCGTGGCTCACAGTCTCCACTCTAATTCATCCCAAAAGTGTTCTATCAGGTTGAGGTCAGGACTCTGTGCAGGCCAGTCAAGTTCTTCCACAACAAACTCACTCATCCATATCTTTATGAACCTTGCTTTGTGCACTGGTGCACAGTCATGTAGGACCAGTAAGGAGTCATCCCTAAACTGTTCCTACAATGTTGGGAGCATGAAATTCTCCAAATTCTCTTGGTATGCTGAAGCATTAAGAGTTCCCTTTCACTGGAACTAAGGGGCCAAGCCCAACTCCTGAAAAACAACCCCACACCATAATCCCCCTTCCACCAAACTTTACACTTGCCACAATGCAGTCAGACATGTACCGTTATCCGCAATTGCCAAACCCAGACTTGTACATCAGATTGCTAGATGGAGAAGCGCGATTTGCCACTACAGAGAACAACTCTCCACTGCTTTATAGTCCAGTGGTGGTGTGCTTTACACTGCTGCATCTGACACTCTGCATTGCGCTTGATGATGTAAGGCTTGGATGCAGCTGCTCGGCCATGGAAACCCATTCACTGAAGCTCTATGCGCTGTTCTTGAGCTAATCTGAAGGCCACATGAAGTTTAGAGTTCTGCGACTGACTCTGCAGAAAGTTGGTGACCTCTGTGTACTATGCACCTCATCATCCACTGACCCACTCCGTCATGTTACATGACCATCCACTTCATGGCCGAGTTGCTGTTGTTCCCAATCGCTTTGTTATAATACCACTGACAGTTGACTGTGGAATATTTAGTAGCGAGGAATATTTTGTTGCACAGGTGGCATCCTATCATGGTACCACATTGGAATTCTCTGAGCTCCTGAGAGAGATCCATTCTTTCACAAATGTTTGTGTCTCCAAACAGCCTAGGTTCTCAATTTTATTTCAGCTGTGGCCATGGAAGTGATTGGAACACCTGAATTTAATTATTTGGATGGCTGAGTGAATACTTCTGACAATACAGTGTATGTAGTAGCGGGGATAGTGGCGTTTAGACAGGGTGGACCCGAACTGTCTGTCATGTGATTTAGCGGCTTTGCAACCATTTGGGTAAGAAAAAAGAAAAGGGTGATTGAGGAAAAAAGTGATAGTGAAAGAACAACTGGTTGAGAAGATGAAAGCAAAGAGGAATGAGGTTACTGACAAATCAGGTCTAAAACTGTGCAGTGTGTATTGGCATGAGCTCTGTCCTGTTTAATGTATACATTTATTCATTTATAATATTATCTCTTTAATACCTTTGCCATACAGTTTGCAACATTTGGTTATTGTAGGTGCAAGTCTGTAGGTGTTTTATTACACTTTGGCATTGAAGAAAATGAACACATCACCTCACATTGCAGTACTACCATATACCATAAACAAAAACAATACTTTTTGTATTTTTGGCTTGTATACTATCAATTCTCCATTTATCATCAGTTGTGCTTTTTGTGATCTCAATGTGTGTCAGGTTTTCCAGTGAGAAAATTTAATCTACTGACAGCCATTGGTCCTTTGCTGGTGGTTCTACCTTGTCTCAGTTCTTTGTAATAACTTTTTTTTATATGCAAGGACAGTATTATACATATCTGCTGCTTCCTATTACACTTTCTTCAGCAAAGTTACAAAGACACAACACCTTCCAGGGCTCTTATAACCCAATATTTGATGTAGCACTTCACTGACAATTCTCATGGTTATGTTTCATAACAGTTATTTACTGACATTGCCAAAAAACATGTGAATGATCTACACCAAAGGATACACACACTCCAACGTTTATGTTGTGCATCATGTGATTTTTTTATATTCTAAACCATACCAACTGTTATTGAAACTAAATCTATTTGTCAACAAAGTTCAAGATTTAAACTAAATTATAAAATATCTAGCTAATCAGTTAACAAAACAAGACAAACAAGGAAAACATAGTACTTACAGCAGCAACAGTCAGCATGTCAAACACTTTAGTGCAGTATCTCCAAGCATTGGCATTTCCATACTTAGTTTGGCACTCATCTATGCAAAAGTAAAGAGTGTAATGCCTATGAAGGATTATATTTGTTCTATGCATTATTTATGATGATTTTTATAATACTCACCATAAAATCCATACACTTGTGTAATCTGCCTACTCTCATGATTCCCACGCAGCAGTGTGATGCGGTCTGGCCACTTCGCTTTAAGTGCTAGCAAGTATGTAAATGTCTCTAAACTATAATATCCTCTGTCCACAAAGTCACCCTGTGGAAGGAAAGAACCATAGTATATACATAAAGGTCTATATACAGCTGACATAAGTTTACACACACATTAGCCACATTCATAAAAATTCAAATTTTCATATTTCCTGACATTTAATCCTAGGACATGTATTCTCTCTTAAATCAGTTAGGCTCACTAATACATTTTAAGACTGTGAGACGTCAGAATAATAATTATATACATGTGGTAGTATTGCCTTTATTTGGTAGTATTACATTTATTTGGTAATATTTGGTAGTATTGGCTTTAAAATGTTTAACTTGCATATTAACAAGGTTCCTTCAATAATTTGTTAGAGGTTTAGCCCATTCTTCATGACAGAACTGTTGTAACTGAGTCAGGTATATAGGCCTCCTTGCTTACACACACTTCTAGTTCAGTTCTGCCTCTAAATTTTCTTTGGGATTGAGGTCAGGGCTTTGAAAGACCCATATCTGCCAAAGCTTTAACTTCCTGGCAGATGTCTTGAGATGTTACTTCAACATCCTGATTATACCTTATATTTTGTGAAGTACACCAGTCACTCCTGCAACAAAGCACCCCCATAACACTAGCAGCCAAAACGGTAGGATGGCTGTGTGATCCCATGGTGTATAGACTTGCATATGAATGTCTGAACAGATTAATGTAATATTTTGAGGCATAGTACCTTTGGAAATTGTTCCAAGTATACGTCCAATTAACACAAATAACATCAACAAGCCTACCAGAAGCTTCTAAAGCCATCAGTTTGCAAACATTTGTCAGAAAACGTGTTTGTGTCGTGTGCATAGTAGATATCCTTAAAAAACATGCTAAAACTATACTTGTTTGACATGACATTAATCCCCTGGAAAGGATAAATAAGTTTTAATGACGTCTGCCTAAGTTGATGTACACTTATGTCTTCAACTGTTTAATTTTATAATCTAGCGATTATATATATATTAATCTTATATAATAATCCATAGGCAAAATGAGGTGTACTTACAGAAACTGAAACTATGGAATGCCATTTAACAAGATAACATCAGCACAGCACATCTGTCAAATAATTTCATGTATCCAATAATCCAATGCACCATATTTTCCAGACAATTAGTCACAATGGAGTCCAAGATGTACCATGGTCATCTCAGGTCATGTAATGCTTTGTTGTGGAAGTCACAATTAATATCAACTTTCCATTCAGAAAACTGTTCACAATAATCGTAATTCAGAATCACAATAGATAGTGAGGACATTGAGAGCTTTCTGATGTCTCAGACCAAGGGTCTTCAAGTGAGACAACTGGCATGATTTTTCAGTGTCCACCATATCATTGTGTGACCCTAGCAAAGATTATTTTTAGTACTGCTGCATGGTCCGTTGTGTTTAATTTACTTGTATTTGAGTTCATATTTGTGGAATTGCTTTGGCATAATTAAGAGCATAGAGTTCATGAGCAGAACATCAGCATGCAGCGGATTACCATGGCTGATTCCCATTTATGTCATACAACACACCATGTTAATGAGAATATATGAAAAATTCATTTTTGTGTATCTGTATCACTGAATCTCTGAATCTGTATCACATCCTAAGTCTCAAATGAACTCACTGGAATGAGTAGTGGTGGAGGAACAGCACAAAGGTCAGCATGATTGCCTACAACTTATTTTCATGTTGCAGTTTTAGTGTTGAAGATGATGGATCTTCAAAACAAGTTTAAAAACAATTCAATAGTCTGGAAAATACAGTAACATGTTACAGGATATGAACACTTATCCTCAAATACCACTAAGACTACTCATGCAGTGGTGACCATTAAAGTAATGCACTGCTACTATTTCCTTACCATGAAAATGTAGTTTGTGTCTGGTACTTGTCCTCCAGTTCTGAAGAGTTCACACAAGTCATAAAACTAAAAGGTGCAGAGGAGAGAGATTTCACTGAGTGTCATTGAAATCACAAATAAGCAGGTATAAAAAAGCAAGACATAAAGGAATACACTTATTGTAGTCACCTGTCCATGGATGTCACCACAAACAGTAACTGGACTGGATACTGGCTGTACATTTGATTCTTCTAGTAGTAGGTCACATACATAATCACACAATCTCTGTAAAGGCAAATACAAATTATGTTACATAACCCGAGAGAATATGTATTTTGAATTCATATACAAGGTTACAAAAAAAATTCCTTTCAGTGGTCACCAAGAGTTTGAGAATAATACCTATGATGGAAAACAACATGGTAAGAGAGAAAATAAAGAATTTTGCTATAAATTGTGCAGTGGTTTCATGTATTTGCTTTAATGGAAAATAAGCTCTGCATGACCAAATCCAAAATCCAAATACATACTAAATATGTTTAAAGGCCTAATTATTAGGAGAAGGTGTGCCCCACATGTAAACACTAGTGAAAGACATGGTGTATTTAGGATGTGATTTCTGGTGTACAGTGGAAAATCTCTTGCCCATTCATCCAGAAGAGCATTTCTGAGGTGAGACACTGATGTAGGATAAGAGGACCTGGCTTGCAATCTCCATTCTAGTTCATCCCAAAGTTGTCCAATAGGGTTGAGGTCAGGGTTCTGTGTCTGCCAGTCAAGTTCTTCCACACCAACCTCACCCAACCATGGCATTATGGACCTTGATTTGTGCACTGGGGCACAGTCATACAGGAGCAGAAAAGAGCCATCCCCAAACTGTTCCCACAAAGTTGGAGGCATAAAATTGTCCAAAATGTCTTGGTATGCTGAAGTATTAAAAATTCCGTCACTGGAACTAAGGTGCCTTGGCTAAACCCATAGCATTATCCCTCCTTCACCAAACTCCAGAGTTGGCACAATGCAGTCGAGCAGGTAACGTTCTCCTGCCATTTGCCAAACCCAGACTCCTCCATCATACCATGAGATGTATGATACGTCACTATGCAGAACATGTTTCCACTGCTCCAGAGTTCAGTGTCTACTCCACTCCACGCGACACATGGCATCGTGCTTGGTGATGTAAGGCTTGCATGAAGCATCTGGTGCACAGCTTTTGTGCTGATGTTAATGCCAGACAAGGTTTGGAACTATTCAGTTATTGAGACAACAGAGAATGGCGACTATTATGCACTATGTGCCTCAGCACCCGATGACCCTGTTGTCTAAATGTATGTGGTCAGCTGCTTTGTGGCCGGGTAAAGACAGACTGCATGGCTAGGTGTTTGATTTTATACACCAGTGGCAATGGGATTCCATGTAATACCTGAATTCAATAATTAAGAGGTGTGTCTGAATACTTTTGTCCATATAGTGTATGTCACCCAAATGTTGTTTTGCGTTCATTCAGCTTAGGGTGCTATGTCTAGACCTTTCCATTGTAGGAAAATCCTGTTCAACAGGCTGATGATAAGTATACATATTTTAGAATTGGTATTATAATAAAATAATAATAATAATAATAAAAAGTAATAATAATAAATATGTAGCTTTTTCAGTCCACTGGATGGTGTGGAATTATTCTTGGGTGAAGTCAGAAGAGCTGATTCTCAGCAGCAGAAGCTGGTCAAAACAAAGATGGAGCCATTGAAGAAAGAAATATGTACTTTGCGGACATAATCTGCAGGTAATAACTCAGAATATAGCTTATCGTAATTCAGAATATTGGAAAATATTTAAAACCACTATAATATGGCATAAGTAGTGTTGATATCGTATTACAAGTTGCAAATCAGCACTTGTGCAGGACTACGCTTCACAACTGGGATTTTCCAACCTGGAACTTGACTTCCAAAATGATAGTGTTCACACACACTTCCAGGGGTTAGACAATGAAACTGAAACACCTGTCATTTTAGTGGGGGAGGTTTCATGGCTAAATTGGACCAGCCTGGT
>JAOVYV010000029.1:9319880-9331617 GCA_025674545.1 Hassar affinis
TAAATCAGAATGTAATAGGACCCACTCACAATGGTGGTCACACACTTGACCTAATATTAACATTCGGATTGAATATAAAAAATGTAGTCACACTTCCACAGGCTGTCTCAGATCATTATCTTATTTCATTTAAAATTTGTCTTGGTCAAAATATATGCTCATTGCCATGATACCGCATTAAACGAACACTCACGTCAGCTACTGCACAAAACTTTATTAAGAATCTCCCAGAAATATCAAGTATGATTGGATCACCGTCTAACACCACAGAACTAGACCTAGTGACTGAATGCTTAGACACACACATGCCTTAAAAGAGACTGTTCGTAGACTAGAACGTAAATGGCTGCAAACTAAATTGGTAGTATTTCAGACAGCTTGGAAGGAGAGCCTCCTGAGGTATAAAAAAGCTCTTGGTGCTGCAAGGTCAGCATATTTCTCCACTCTAATAGAAAATAATAAAAACAATCCTAAATTCTTATTTAATACTGTAGCAAAATTAAACAGGAATAAGACCACCACATCTCTATGCTGAACGAGCTGATCGACTTCTTTGTGCAGTTTGAGGCATACAATAGCACAGAAATACTCTCCCCTTCCTGGCAACCAGGTGCTGATGCTGTCCCCGGACAGTGTGAGATCATTCTCAGCACTCAAAAAGCTCCTGGTCATGACAACATAACTGGTCGCGTGCTGAGGGACTGTGCGGGGGAACTTACAGTTGTCTTCACAGATATCTTTAACATCTCAGTCAGGCCATTGTCCCAACATGCTTCAAAGTCACCACCATCATCCCTGTCCTGAAGAAAATGTCACCCTCCTGTCTCATTGACTACCATCCAGTTGCACTCAACCCCATCATTATGAAGTGCTTTGAATCCAATAAGCATATCAGTCTAATTGCTCGACCGATGATGCCATCTCCACTGCCCTCCACACAACCCTCACACATCTAGACAGAAAAGACTCTTACATTAGAATGCTATTCATTGATTTTAGCTCAGCATTCAATAATATCATCCCCCAACAGCTCATTCTCAAACTGGACAGACTGGGACTGAACACCTCACTGGCTGTTAGACTTCCTGCCAACAGGCAGAATGGGTTGGCAGTAGCACATCCAGCACCATCACACTGAACACGGGGGCCCCACAGGGATGTATGCTGAGGCCACTTCTTTTCACTCTGCTGACACATGACTGCACACCATTGCACAGTTGCAACCTCCTCATCAGGTTTGCGGATGGCACGCCTGTGGTGGGTCTCATCAGCAACAATGATGAGACAAACTACAGGAGTGAGGTGAGTTGCCTGGCCTTGTGGTGCAAGCACAACCATCTCTCTCTGAACGTTGAAAAGACAAAGGAGATTGTTGTGGACTTCAGGAAAATGCACATCCAGCATGCTCCACTGACCATCAATAGTACTGCTGTGGAGAGGGTGAGCAGCACCAAGTTCCTGGGAGTGCACCTCAGGGAGGACCTGTCCTGGAACAACATAGCATCGCTGACCAGGAAGGCTCACCAGCATTTCTACTTGCTCCACAAGAAGGAAGAGCTAGAGCCCCAACCCCCATCGTGTGGACCTTCTATAGAAGTACCATCGAGATCATCCTGACCAGCTGCATCACTGTGTGGTTTGGCATCGGCACCACATCCTGCCGCAAGACCCTCCAGCACATTGTGAGGGCAGCTGAGAAGATCGTTGACACCTCTTTTCCCTCACCCCAAGACATACACAGCACCCGTCTCACTCGGAAAGCCCTCTGCATGGCAGGTGACCCTACTGCCCCACTACACAACTTCTTCAGCCTGCTGTCATCAGGGAAGAGCTAGAACCAGCAGACTGAGGGACAGCTCCATCTACCAGGCAGTCAGGATGCTCAACTCTCTCCCTGTAACCCGTAAACAACCTCCCCCAGCCCCCCCCCAATTCCTTTGCTCTCAGCACACATACTTTGGATGCTGCATCCTTTTCCATCAGTACAGAAACTCAGGGTCCTCACCTACCAGCCCATTAACCCCCACTCCCACACCCCCACTATTGATTATAATTGAACTACAGAACACCCCCTCACAGGCTCCTGAGTGGCGCAACAACAACACGTTCGCCCTATCATCCGGAGATCGCGAGTTCGAATCCGGGTGATGCTATAGCTGCCTGTAGCCGGGAGCTCAGAGAGCAAGATTGGCCGTGCTCTCAGGGAGGGAGGGGCAGCATACGTTCTCCCCCATCTCAATCAGCGCGACATGTGAGCTCATGCGTACAAGAGGTGGAATTTTTATTAGTTAGTCTCTTTTTTGGTCAGCTTATTTACTCACATCCCTCCATTATTGTCCACTGCCTTCCCTGTTCTAGAAATGTGTCAGACATTGATATTTCTGAAAGGCCCATGATAGTACACTTTCCTTCTCTCATTCCTCACTGCCTGAATCAAATGCCACAGCACTGCTCAAGCTCCATGGACATCCCTCATAAGATCCTCAACAATTTTCACTCCATGCTCTTTGCAGAAAAGAGAGTCTTTCATGGTTGACCAAAGCTCATCCCTTTCCCATCCTGATAACATTGAGTTTCTGAATAAGGTAGGGTGCTACTTTGGTGATAAGTCTAGTAACACCTTTGTGGTCATCCTCATTTATTTTCTCAGGCATTGATTTGAAGGTTTCATGGCCTTTTATAGTGCTTAAACTCAGACAACCTGTGCTTTGAGTCCATCCTGTGCCTTAGATAGTGATGCCAAATTAGTTTTTTACAATCTCTAATATCAGAAGCACTGAATTCCACTGACCTGGAAACAGTTGCATTAAAGAGTCTATTTTGTTCAATCTAAGTGAACTAAATCTAGCAGAAAGCAGAGTCTTATTTGATTAGCTCATGTTTTTGTTTCTTCTGAGGAACTTTAGTCAGATTAGTGTGTAACAAATACTGGCATTTGTCTTTTTACTCTGTCCATGATATAATCATGTTCTTCACCTTTGTTAAAGCCTGACACTTCTGATTTGGCTCCCTTGTGTAGCAGCATTCTGGACTTTGTCGTCGATTTTTTTTTTCAGACACAGCAGTGCTCCTAGAGTATTTACATACCTCAGTGTCACTGCTGGACTGAAAATAGTCCACCAACCAAAAATGTCCAGGCACCAGCATCCTGTAGGCAGCATCCTGTGAGCCCTGATAAAGGATTAGAGGATGACTAACACAAACTGTGCAACATCAGATGAGCTACTGTCTCTGACTTTACATCTACAGGGTGAAGCAATATGGTGGAATGCAGTGTTTAAAAATTCCTGCAGCACAGTTGTGTTTGATCCACTCACACCAGTAAAACACACTAACACACCATTACCACACCATTGTCATTAAACTTTGAGAACTGTCTGCATCCAAAAAAGACACTAAAAGATTACATGTACAATTTATTATGAATTACTGAAATTAACATCTTTTTTCCTGGAATAGAAAATGCACTGTGTTCAATTAAAATAATATACTATAATATAATATACAAAACAATTACAATTACATCTCATTTCTATCATTCTATCACTATCCTTCTATCACAACTAGTTAACATAGTCAGTGTGTTTACAGTGAAATGTCTATGATGTAGTATGAATGTAAACATTTCAAAATCTTTTTAAACCTGCCGTAGACATTATACAGAGGAAAATACTATGTTTATATAAACATTAAGGAAGGAACCACTCAGTCTAGAAACAAGTTTTTAATTTCCCAGAGCAGACTACTAAGGCAAACTGCAAACAAATCATGTAATGTATGTAACGTTTCTTATTTATAAATGATTTAGTGTAGTAGACCAGAGAAGGAATGTTAATTCTTTGGCATAATGGAGGCCTACATAACTAATATACCCACAGTAATATTTCAAATTCAGATTCCAATCACAGTGCATTCCAATCAATTGGTGTCTTTCCAGATTCCTTAAGTAAGATGTTAGTCTTTGAGAAGTGTCCGCATCCAAAAAAGCCCAAGTGAGCAGAGAATGGGGAGGGATGACTTGTCTCAAGGACATGATGCTGTGACTGTAAATAAGAGAAATGTTATTAGCCACCACTGCACAGCAAAGGGCTATATTCAGGGTTAAACACATAGTCAGCATTTAACAGGCCTATAGAAATTGCACACATCAGTGTTCAGACCTTGGATATAGTGGGGATGTAGCAGATGTAACCACCACACCACTTAAACACTGAACTCCCCAAGACCTATCCCAAACCCAATCATACCCCACCCTCAAAAAAACTGGAGTGTGTGTAGAGGGTTTTACATTAACCACCACCACATGCTTGGAAAGAACTACTGCTTGACTGCTTGTATATTCTTAATTAACATGTATACTATATCTATGATATGTTTGCATGGACAATTTGTTATTAATTGAGGAACAAAACATCTTTTTTCACAAACAGAATATCCAGTTTTCATATATACAGTATGTTCTGTCCATTTGTATGTAAATATTTAATAATAAAAACTTAACATCTCAGTTCTATCATTTATCACTTGATAAAATAGATGATGTGCTAATAATTTGATGCAGTAATAGGGTTTGCATGTAAGGAATAATGTACAGTGAGCCCCACGTAGCCAGTGGAATTGGGCTGATTCAGGCCAAATGTTGGAACACAGGTCTGTGGCCCAGTAAGGGTTGCTATATTTGGCTAGGTTTTGGGTGTGTGGATATGGACCAGCGAGGGCTTTTGGCACATTTAGCTGCATTTCTTTGATGAATTATTAATATTTTCAAGACAAAAAAGGGAAACATTTATTTTATTTAAGTTTGTGGTTATAACTGAGATGAGTTATGAAACTACTTTATTATTATTATTACTATTATTATTATTAGTAGTAGTAGTATTCTTTTTGTTATATTTCTGCCCCCCTCAAACCTATTCAATTAATCAATTCACTATAATATAAATAAAATACTATAGACATACAGTACATTCATGAGGTACATTCATGGCTGGGGTTCAGTGTGATGCATCATCTAGAACTGTCATCTCTGAATTTAGGACATGAGCAGTGTGATATCTAGTGAGAACAGCATTTGAGCAGCTTTGTTTCTCACCCCTCAGCAATCTTCAAGCAAAACTTCAAGCTACAACTGTACTTAATGAACTGAACAGCAGTGTTCATGAACTGTGGGAGCGGGGGAACTATGGGAATTATTACACTGTTTCACAGATATTTTCACAGTGTCAGAAGAAGACTGTAAGCTCACTGACCTTGTCCAGCACAACATCAACAACAGAGACACAGCACCAATCCAACTGTGCCCACATCGGCTTCCGCTGGCAAAAAGGGAGAACACTAAGCAGAGGATTAAAGAAATGGCTGCTACGGGAAGAATGGGAGAATGGCTGAGCTGTCTAACACTCCAGTGGTTCTGGTGAAGAAGAAAACCGGAGACTGGAGGTTTTGTATTTTGTCATGTGACTGCAGTGACCAAGGTAGATTTTTACCCTATTCCTTGCATTGATGATGCTCTAGACTGTTTAGCTTGGTTTGTCTTGGTTTAACTCACTAGACATACACTATATTGCCAAAAGTATTCACCCATCCAAATCATTGAATTCAGGTGTTCCAATCACGTCCATGGCCACAAGTGTATAAAATCAAGCACCTAGGCATACAGACTGCTTCTACAAATTTTTGTAAAGGAATGGTCGCTCTCAGGAGCTCATTGAATTCCAGCATGGTACTGTGATAGGATGTGTAGTCCAGTCGTGAAATTTCCTCACTACTAAATATTCCAGAGTCAACTGTCAATGGTATTATAACAAAGTGGAAGCGATTGGGAATGATAGCAACTCAGCAACGAAGTGATAGTAACATGACAGAGAGAGGTCAGTGGATGCTGAGGCGTATAGTGCACAGAGTTTGGCAACTTTCTGCAGAGTCAATCGCTACAGACCTCTAAACTTCATGTGGCCTTCAGTTTATCTCAGGAACAGTGCGTAAAGAGCTTCATGGAATGGGTTTCCATGGCCGAGCAGCTGCATCAAAGCCTTACTTCACCAAGCGTAATTCAAAACATCAGAGGAAGTGGTGTAAAGCACACCACCACTGGACTCTAGAGCAGTGGAGATGTGTTCTCTGGACTGAAAAATCATGCGTCTCCGTCTGGATATCTTGGGTAGTTGCCCAATGGTACATATCTGACTGCCTCTTTTTTGGCAAGTGTAAAGTTTGGTTGAGGGGGAATTATGGTGTGGGGTTGTTTTTCAGGAGTTGGACTCAGCCCCTTTGTTCCAGTGAAAGAAGATTTTGGATAATTGTGTTCCCAACTTTTGGGACAGTTTGGGTTGCAGTTACTCTGCTCAGGCGTCCCAGTGGAGCGGGTCATGGTGCATGTGCTGGGGTCCTTCTCTGTGACTAAGGTTGGTAAACATTTTGTCTTAGTTACCATGGACTACTTTACAACATGGCCAGAAGCATATGCTGTTCCTGACCAGAGTGTTACTACCATCACTGTTTGCCTTGTGGATGAATTCTTCTGCTGTTTTGGGTCCCTGCATAGTAACCAGGCTGGAACTTCAAGTCGACTGTTATGAGCAAGGTCTGCAAACGTCTGAATATCCACAAAACCCAAACAACACCACTTCATCCACAAAGTCACAGATTAGTTGAGAGGTTCAACCACACACTCACCACTCAGCTGGCTATCCTAACTGCCCAGAAGCAGTGTGATTGGGACACCTTCCCATGGTTCTAGTGGTGCAGGAGGGAGCTGAACACAACAACTGAACTGCCGTTTAGAGCCCTTCTAGGAGCAGGCGACGAGGACCGGTCACTGCCCAGGTATGCATGGGAACTGGGTCACTGCCTTCTAACTGTCCATCAGCTAGACTATCACGGTGAAGCCAGTGACTGCCAGAAGAGCCTACGACTCCCACTGACAGGGGCAGCCACTCGTGCCAGGAATGTGTATGTGTTTGTTTAACCCTCACCAGTGGCAGTGGCAGTGTCCTAAGCTGCAGTCTCCCAGGGAAGATCTGTGTGAGGTGGGAGAAGTTCATTTGGGAGAAGTGGTGTACTGCATACTCTTGGGCTGATGAACCGTGGTATTGCACTGAGATCAGCTTGTGCATAGCGCAGAGACTGTCAGCCCTAAGGGCTCTGGGAATAAACTGCACTGCAGGCCAGACGACTGATCAGACTGATCAGCCGCGTGTTACCAGAGGCCCAGGAGTGGTCTCATCACATAAGGAAGACCCCTCTGTGCTGTGTCCATTCACTGTGCACTCTATTAGACACCTACCTAGTTATTCCACCTTGTAGATGTAAGTCAGATACAGTAACTCATCTGTTGCTGCACAGTTTTTGTTAGCCATCCTCTAGTCCTTCATCAGTGGATGCAGGATGCTACCCACGGGACACTGTTGGCTGGATACTTTTTGTTTGGTGGACTATTCTCAGTCTAGCAGTCACCCTGAGGGGTTTAAAAACTACAATCTACAATCTGTAAAACTACAAAGTGCATGAGGAGTATAGACACAAGGAAGTGGTTTTAATGTTATGGCTGATCAGTGTATATATAGTTTGAAAGATAATTCACATATCACAAATGGTACAGAAAACAAACAAGTGTGATTTTTCAGCTTTCCAGCTTCTTGGATTAACAGCATTATTCATATTTTCCATACCTCCTTACCATAATGCTGAACTGCTTTAGTTATAAATCTCTTTGTGTAACAATATAGATTAGTGCAAAGCTGTAAACATAAAGACTTTTCTAGTCTCTGAATCGCAGCAGTTCATTTAATGCAAGTGTGTGTTGGTTTCTGTAATATATGCAGTAATTCATTTCCTCCAAGTGAGTGGTGGTTTGGATGAAACACTGTATATTCACAAACAGCAGTTGGGGGCACAAGAGAAGTATCAAACCTCATTAATATGGGGCTGTACTTAATTTTTTCATTCCCTCACATTACTAAGTCATTGCTATGTTCTCATTCATATATATTTTTTATTAGTCTTTTATATTTTTATTCGTTTTTTTTTACATTGTTATATTATCTTCTACTTCAGTCTGCATTGAACATCTCTGAATTTTTGGGTTTAATGTAAGCACTTGGATGGCATTATTATTTGACAGCCTCACAGGTGTGAACTACATGTAGGTCCTTTGTACGATATTAATGGAGCACCCAGAAAATTGAAAAGCAGGCATGATTCTCAGTATGAGGGACATTGCCCACATAATTATACACTCTATATCATAAGTGAATGTAAATTTAACTGTAGAGGTTGTAAAACATTTTAACAAGCTGGTTCTGTAAACTTACTCTATCAATGAATTTGCCTTTTGTCTGAGCATATGATCCCCATAGCAGGAAGACCAGGCCTTTCAAATTCCTACTTAGGCTCTGAACCACAGCATCAGTGAATTTCTCCCATCCCTGACCCTGGTGGGATGTTGGCTCTCTGCTTCTCACTGTCAGGACAGAGTTCAAAAGTAGAACACCTGATAGCAGGAAAAAAATAGACTTAGAGTCACAACATCTTTTACATTGAGGTTTATACAATGATTTGAGGTTTATAGTTTAGCACTGGAAAAAGGCATTTTTCTTATTCTTCTGAATTTAATTCTTTCTGTACTAATAAGCCCCCAGACCTGATAAATAGCATGAACAGTATAAGTGTTTATAATAGTCCAACTGCTTACTTTAATACTTAATTCATGTTATTGCACTATTTTCTGTAAAGTCATTAACCTTGTTTAGCCCAGCCTGTCAGGTCCCCATGGCCAGGGTGTCGGAAGTCCTTGATATCTATTGCAAGTTCAGTAAATATATTTTCCAAGCTGAAACAAATGCATAGTGTATAAACAGGAAATACAGACTTGAACAGTATCCAGTTGGTTAATACATTAACAAGAAAATCATAGAAAATCATGATCATGGAATGTAATTTGTACTGTAAAATGTTAGACTTCAGTGGTTGAAAAAATGTGCTCTAAATGAAATCACCTCCAAAAAATTATTGACTGTCAATGAATCATTGGCTATTTTGTATGTAAAATGTATAACAGGTATACCTTGGAGGTGGTGGTGAAGGCCTCGGTACACTGAAGCACAGACCATGAGCCTGACCCTGTCTGGGATATGGGTCTTGGCCAAGAATGACCACTTTCACCTGAATACCAGAGCAAAAAATTTAACATCATGATGAACTCATATCCAACTTTTTTATATAATTCATATAAATAATATTCATATAAACACTTACAGCTTCAAATTCACAGACGTTTGTCCAAAAGAAGACTTGATCTTTGCTTGGATAGACAGTGAAATATTTTCTTTCCTCAGTGACAAAAGACATCAGCTAGACAAGAGAAGCAACTATATGTAAGAGCTTTGACACTGTGACTCATAATAATGGATCAAGTCTTTGAATGTGAAGTGTCTGCTGGGTGTGCATTGTCATATACCTCAATGAAGTAAGGTTTGGCAAATTCAGTCCTGATGTGGTTGCGCCAGCTCTCTCCAATGGGAATAGGATCCTTGTAAGCAGCAAGCCTCCTTATAGCTTCACGTCTCTTCTGCTCTATTCGCTTCAGTTGCTCATCCGTAAGCTGTGGGCCACTGCTAACTCTTTTTTCTTTTTGTGCAGGGTGTTGTTTCACAAAGAAAAAAAGCATCCAATATATCAAAGATATCAATATACAAATGGATCTTAATATAAGTTAAATAATTAGGTCAATGCAGCCTAATTTATTTCTATATGTATTTCCATACCTTGTGGCATTAGTTCCATAATGAGTGTTGTATATGCTGCTGGAAGATTTTCTGCATTCTGCATGAGTCATGCAAATATATATGCTCTGCAAGTCACAGAATCAAAAGTGAAACTTCAAGCTAACCCTGAAATAGCACTGAGGTTAAACCATAACTGCAACTGTCATCTTCTTACCTGCTTTATGCTATGCTATATATGAAAGAATGTGGTACAAATGACCAGCATTAACATGCAATTAAAATGAATTAGGATTAACTTGTGTCAGCTGAATTAATCAGACATTCTGTTTTTTTGCAGTTTCTGTAATTAGTTCATAGTATTGTATACTATTCTGTGAATTCTGTTTCCACTTTTATGATTGCTGCAACTTTGTGTCAAAAGTACATTGTTTGAACAACATGTACAGCACTTTCTCTGTAGAAAGTGCCACCAGCATCATGTGAGGGTGTATTACTGATATAAAAATATCCATCAGAATTGTTAATAAGTTTACTGACTAACCAAGTTACTGGAGAACATCTTTGTGCTCATTAAAACATATTGTGTTCACTTTGCTATTTTCCCTCAGGGACAACAAAACCTTTGAAGTGTTACAGCACTTGATGCTGTTTCCTGTTTTTAAAGCAACTATAAATTACAATATAAAGTACTGTGCAAAAGCTTTTAGGCAGGTTTGAGAAAATGCTGTGAACTAAGAATGCTTGTGTTAACAGTTTATCAATTTACAAAATACAAAAGTGAGTGAACAAAAGTCTAAATCTAAATCCAATCAATATTTTGTGTTACTTCCCTTTGCCTTCAAACCAGCAGCAATTCTTATAAGTACACCTGCACAAGGATTATAGTCAACCAAATATACCAAACAGGCACTAATGTCCATCAATTTCTCATGTAGGTTGAAACACAGGCATTAACTGAAATGTAAACAGCTGTGCAGGAGCCTTAAACCCAGGTGAGGAAGAGCCAAACTCTACTACCAATTTGAGGCTGTGGAAGACAGTTTTATGTAATAGGGCATATAACATGGCAAGACTGAGCACAGCAACAAGACACAAGGTAGTTATAGTGCATCAGCAAGAGCTCTCCCAGGAAAGATTTCAAAGCAGACCGAGGTTTCAAGATGTACTGTTCAAGCACTTTTGAAGAAGCACAAAGAAACAGGTAACATCGTAGATGCAGTGGCCAGCCAAGGAAACTTAATGCAGCAGATAAACACATCAAGCTTATTGGCTTTCAAAATTGGAATGTGCCATCAGCTCAGAACTGGAAGAAACCAGTGGGACCCAGGTACGCCCATCTACCATCCGGAGAACAGTAGATCAAGTAGAAGTGACGAGATGTGTGCTTCTTGGAGTTCTTCTTCTTCTTGAAGTTCAGCCTAAAAGCAATACCTCCGACATGGACAGTTATGCACAAAAACGTAGGAACTGGGGTGCAGAGAAATGGCAGCTGATGCTCTGAACTGATGAGTCAAAATTTAAAATATTTGGCTGTAACAGAAGTTGTCCATCAAACAGTACAATAATGAGTTTCTGCAGACAACAGTGAAGCATGGTGGAGGTTCCTTGCAAACTTGAGGATGCATTTCTGCAAATGGAGTTGGAGATTTGATCAGGATTAATGGTGTCCTCAATGCTGAAAAATACAGGCAGATACTTTTCCATTATGCAGTACCACCAGGGAGGCATATGATTGGCCCCAAATTTATTCTGTAGCAGGGTAGCAGGACAACAACCCCAGCCATACAGCCAATGTCATTAAGAACTACAGTGTATCACAAAAGTGAGTACACCCTTAATTTCTGCAGATATTTAAGTATAAATATTTTCATGGGACAACACTGACAAAATGACACTTGACACAAAGAAGAGCAGTCTGTGTGCAGCTTATATAAAAGTGTAAATTTATTCTTCCCTCAAAATAACTCAATATACAGCCATTAATGTCTAAACCACCAGCAACAAAAGTGAGT
>JAOVYV010000029.1:9416662-9427034 GCA_025674545.1 Hassar affinis
TGTGTGTTCACAGCCCCTAGTGTGTGTTCACTAGTGTGTCTCACTGCACGGATGGGTTAAATGCGGAGGTTGCATTTGTATCACACTTTGTCTCTCACGAAGTTTGGCACAGAGTGGTGAGCCATGACCCATCCTTGGTTGCAAAGACTAAGCCTTTGGTGGATGCTGTTTTTATGCTCATGATGACTTCAGCTGTTATCAGTTAAACTGCTAATTGTGGAACCTTTCAGAACAGTTTCACTTGTTTATACTTTTCAGTCTGATTTTGCCTCTGTCCCACATTTTTGAGCATGTTGCAGGTGTCGCATTCTATTATTTTTTTTATTTACAAAATGAAGTTCATCAGTGAAAAAACTGATTTTTTTTTCTTTTGCTCTTTTATCAGGTCAATAAAAGTTCATGTGATATAACTAAATATAGATTTTAGTTTTTATTGCATTTGTGGAAAGTGTCCCAACTTTTCTGAAAATGGTGTTTGTAGTGCAGGTTCATACTAAAGATACACTATATTGCCAAAAGTATTCACTCACCCATCCAAATCATTGAATTCAGATGTTCCAATGACACCACTTCCGTGGCCAGAGGTGTATAAAATCACGCACCTTGGCATGCAGACTGCTTCTAAAACATTTGTGAAAGAATGGGTCGCCCTCAGGAGCTCAGTGAATTCCATTGTGGTACTGTGACAGGATGCCACCTGTGCAACAAGTCCAGTCGTGAAATTTCCTCCCTACTAAATATTCCACAGTCAGCTGTCAGTGGTATTGTAACAAAGTGGAAGAGATTGAGAACAATGGCAACTCAGCCACATAGAGGTAGGCCACATAAAATGACAGAGCGGGGTGCATGACTGAGGTGCATAGTGCACAGAGGTCACCAACTTTCTGCAGAGTCAATTGCTACAGACCTCCAAACTTCATATAGCCTTCAGATGAGCTCAAGAACAATGCTAGAGAGCTTCATTGAATGGGTTTCCATGGCCGAGCAGCACCTCCATAACGATCCTTAAAGACATGGATGAAAGAGTTTGGTGTGGAAGAACTTGACTGGCCTGAGTCCTGACCTCAACCTGATGAATTAGAGCAGATACTGCGAGTCAGTCCTTCTCGTCCAACATCGGTGTCTGACCTCACAAATGCGCTTCTGGAAGAATGGTCAAAAATTCCCATGAACACACTCCTTCATCTTGTGGAAAGCCTTCCCAGAAAAGTTGAAGCTGTTATAGCTACAAAGGGCTGACATTAAACCCTGTGAATTAAGAATGGGATGTCACTCAAGTTCATATGCATTGGAAGGCAGGTGAGCGAATACTTTTTGCCAATATAGTGTATTACAATGGTAGTGGGCAGTTTTTGAGAGTGTCTGGATGTGGCTTCTCCTGGATGAAGCAGAATGAGGTTTGTAGCCACATGTCTAAAAATGCTGGTTAACTCTTGGTTAGCCTAGCACAAATGTATGAATAGAAGTGTGTGCTCATAACTTAACCATGATCAGATTTAATTCCTTGTTGGACTAGGGCATCAATGCAGATTTGTCTTGTGACTTTTTCTAGGCTAAAGTCTACAACGGAGGAGCTTATCTTGACCCAAAAGAGTCTACACAGTAAAGAGGAACTTGTTGTGGACCTGCAGAGCAAAATTGAGCAGTACTCCAAAAGTTGTGAGAAGAAGTCTGAGTATGTAGGGCCCATGTCTCACACCTACAATTTTGACCACATTTTGCTTCAGCTTTTTTTCAGAAACATTGCATTATTATTGCATGTTGATAGTGTCATTGTGCTATAAGTTGCAGAAAGGTGAGTGGCAAGTAATCATGTATTGTGTATTGTGATGTCCTTGTGGTTTACAAACATTAAAATGAAATGCTCGTAAGCTGTTAAAACAGCATACAACAGATATTTAAGTAAACTTGTCCCCAAGTTATAGCTGAAGACATGCATTCTTTTTTTTCCCATAACCTCTTAACCTCAATTAACTGAGTAATATATAATCTGATACTGATACAGTATATATCAGCAACTGCATGAAATCATTATTCAGTACCTTACTTTTACAATAACTGTAGTTATTTTTTAATTCTATATACATGGTCTGCTTTGTGACAAATGTTAGGATACACTTCTGCATATTATTCCATAATATTACATAATGTTTACCAAACAAACGTAAAAGTTATAAGTGCCCTGTATGTTCAAGTATTGTCTCTCTTTCAGTAAGGTGCTGTTGCTGAGTCAGAAGCAGTCTTTGGAGGAACTAAAACAGATGGTGCAACTTCTGCGGTGCTCAGAAGCCAAATTGAGCTCCCAGAAAGAGATGCTGGAGCAAAAGATGCAGGAGAATGAGGGCAAGAATCCTCCAGCTGTGGTCACTTATGAGGAGGATGCACGGTCCATCAATTCAATGGTCTACAAATTTGCTTTTAGCTCTTTGTGAATTTCATTAATAAGTTAGACATTTGGGTGCAAATACTCTCTAATAATTGCTTCCATTATGTAGTATTAAGTAATACTGACTGTCTTCCACTGGTCAGTATAAAATATTTTGCTCTCCATTGATGCATTGTTGGTTTCCAGTTGAACAGTAATTGTAATTCTCCCTTCCCTGGTGCAAGCGTAGGTGCAAGATGACTTTATTGATTGTATAGTCTGTCGATATGTGCTACCATCACAGTGTGTGATACTGTATGGCAACACATCAGAGACGGTTCTCAAGGTTGAATGTATATGATGTGTTTTTTGTAATGTACCAGGACAAAAATAAAGACAGAGTATCGAAGTTTGATACCCTTCGCCATTCTATCGCTGGCATCATCCGCTCACCAAAGTCTGTACTGGGCTCATCCTCAGTAAGTACTATGCCTCATTCTGTAGTGAATTCAGTTTCTGACTGCATGTTGAATAGAATGGAATTAATTTCATAGCCCATTACATAAATAATACCAATATGCACTGCTTTTTATAATGTAAATTAAACTGAAAAAAGACTGACAGATCTGGCACACTTCAATTTACTCACTTTCTTGTTTTTTTTGTCCCTCTCCCCCATTGAGTTCATTGATATGATTCCCATCAGTGAAAAGCCACTGGGGGAACAGGAGTGGTACCATGGTGCAATTCCACGCACAGAGGCCCAGGAGCTGCTTAAGCAGCAGGGAGACTTCCTGGTTCGTGAGAGCCACGGCAAGCCTGGCGAGTATGTACTCTCTGTCTTCTCAGATGCCCAGTGCAGACACTTCATCATTCAGTTTGCAGACGTGAGTACTGCCAAACAATTGATGTACAATACCTTATTATGTCGGGTGTAATGGATTTTAACCTATTTTTAGAATGTTAATTGGACTTCATCAGTCAACAGGTCAGCAATAGAAACATTTGTAAAATAACCTCTGTTTATTTCTTTGTTTTTCATGTTCTATTTATTTGACATGATTTTATTCCCTGTTGGTTTGCAGAATCAGTATCGATTTGAAGGCACTGGATTTCCCACCATACCTCAGTTGATTGAGCACCATTACACTACAAAACAAGTCATTACTAAAAAGTCTGGAGTTGTGCTTTTAAATCCTGTCTTAAAGGTATTACACTTGATGTTCAGTGTGTTTCATTTTGTTTTCACATATTCGCTATTCCCTCTTTTAAAAATGTTGTTTTTAGATTTTTTAGATAATAGGTAATGATTTCTCAGCCCTGTTGCTCATCCCACAAATGCATGTTCCTTATAAACGTGTTTATACGTTTTAAAAGGGAACACCATTTAAAAGGGAAATTAACAGGCTTTCCAACGGTACAAGATTTGTTGCCAAGAAGCATTGTTACAACAAAGAGATAATCTACCAAACACAAGTTTCCTTACTTTTTGTGCTATGTTTATATAATAGTTGATGTGTACTCTTTTCCAGTTCTAATGTGGGTTATGTGTATGTGTATGTCCGTGCTGTTTTTTAAGGATAAAAAATGGATTCTTAATCATGAGGATGTAATTCTTGGAGAACTTCTAGGAAAGGTAAGTACTTTCTTTCAATTATCTTTTGAATAAATTCGATTTTAAAAATCTCTCCAAGCATTTACACATGTGCTCTAGATTAAAAAGTCACCATTTTATGGATTGTGATTTAGGGCAATTTTGGTGAGGTGTTCAAAGGAATGTTGAGGGATAGAACACCTGTGGCTGTGAAAACTTGTAAAGAGGATCTCCCACAAGACCTCAAGATCAAGTTTCTTTCAGAGGCGAGGTGAATGGGGCTTATTGAAATGTTGCATAAAAGGCTGGTGCTGCTAATAATAAACTTGTACTTCCAGCATTATACATACTAGTTCATTACAACTGGTTTCCACTATATTTAATTTATTATTTGCTGTATTATTTGTTCTTTCTACTGTTTCTCTCCAAAATTTCTTATGCTGTCTTGAATGTTTCGTTGATTGTCTTTGCATTTGTCTATCCTTAAGGATCCTTAAGCAGTACGATCATCCCAACATTGTGAAGCTAATAGGAGTCTGTACACAAAGACAGCCAATTTATATAGTGATGGAACTTGTACCAGGTATGCTCCTATAGTCTATTAACTAAACTTCATTAAAACTAAATGAAACTAAATGTAACTAAATGAAACATAAATTCAGTTTAATAAAACTTCACAGTAACTGCAGTATATACAACAAGTATATACAAATGTTGTGTAAAACATTAATAAAAACAGGATGCAATGATTTGCAAATCCTTTTCAACCCATATTCAATTGAATACACTACAAATGTTCAAACAGATAAACTTTATTGTTTTTTGCAAATATTCACTCACTTTGAATGAATTTGATCCAATAAAGTTTATCCGTTTGCACATTAAATATCTTGTCTTTGTAGTGTATTCAATTGAATATGGGTTGAAAATGATTTGCAAATCATCGTATTTGTTTTACACACCATCCCAACTTCATTGGAATTGGAGTTGTATACAGCCATAAATATTTGGACATATTTGGGAAAGTCTTTAGCTGTATACCACAGTATATAGGAGATAAATAATGAATGTGACCTCACAGTTTAGTCTTGGAGATTTAATTTGAGGCTGAAACAACATCCTATGGACAGAGGAGACAAAGATCAGAAGTATGGGAAGAGAACAGTATGCAGAAGAAATGCTGAGTACCTTGCCTTATGGCATGGGTGTGCTCCCTGTCTGAAATCCTAAATTTGTGCACAATGAATAAGATGGACACAAACACAACAGTGGGATAGACATTTTATGTATATGTTAAGAACAAATATCCAACATCCGGTCACAATATTTCAGTATGGTTTGGCTCTGAACCTGGCCATCCCAAACATTTTATTTTAACAATTGGGAAGTAGACTTGCTTATGTGCTTTGGATCATTGTCTTACAAGACCCCACTGTGCGTGAGCTCATGGACAGATGACCTGACCTTCTCTTGAAGAATTTCTGATACAGAGAAAAATTCATAGTTCCCTCAATGATACCAAGGCACCCAGGTCCTGTGCCAAACCAGCACCACCATGCTTTACAGTTGATATGAGGTTCTTAATTTAAAAAGCAATGTTAGGCTTTTGCCAGACATAACAGTGTCCATCCTGGGCAAAAATCTCAGTATTAATGTCCTCTGTTAATAACAAATACTGTAGTTCCAGAACTCGGTAGGATCATCTAGGTTTTTCTTGACTTAAGACAAGCATTTATATTCTTTTTGGTTAGCAATGGTCTACCATCCAGTTCTGGCATGGATCCCATTCTTGCATGTTTTTTTTTTTTGATGGTTTAGTCATGAACACTGGCGTTATTTGAGAGAAGAGAGGTCTGCAGTTCTTTAGCTCTTTTTCTTGGGTTCTTTGTCACTTCCAGGATGATCTTGCATCTTGGTTGTGGAGGGATTTTGACAGGGCATCCATTATTTTATGGCCAACCTTTGTAGAACAAATTTTTGTTAACATTTTCCTGCCAGACTCTATATACTACTAAAATCCACTATAAAATGTAATGTGAAAAATGTGCAGAAATTCCAGAATTCAGACAAAAACTTGCACAGCAACGTATAGCTGCCAATGGAACTGGGTCCCTTGCATTTATTGATGATGTGACTGTTGGCCAAAGCAGCAGGATAAATTGTGATTTGTATAGCCCTACATTATTTTATCAAATGCTTTGATACACAACTAAAATAACAATGTTAGTGTCCAAATGTTTATATATCTGGCTGGTAGACCTTCTGATTATAACTTATTATAACATATAACTTAGAGTTTGCATTCTAAATTGCTTTCCTGTGCAGGAGGTGACTTTCTGTCATTCTTGAGGAAGAAGAAGGACGACCTCAAGACAAAGCAACTACTAAAGTTTGCTCTAGATGCAGCTGCAGGAATGGCCTACCTGGAGCTTAAGAACTGTATCCACAGGTAGGAAGCACCAAAGTGGAGCTAAAGAATTCTGTCTAGGGTTGGGAACCACCAGCTTTGAGCATTTAATATGGCTCATCATCCAGATCTTTCATATCAGTTTTTGTGAGTTATAAATGGCAGTTTGTTTTAATGAGCTTAGTCACAAAAACATGCTTTGTTTTTGATACTTTATATTTCTAGTCCACAGCAGATATTTACTGCTCAAAAAAAATAAAGGGAACAGTTAAATCACACAGAAGATTTTGATAATTTTTGTGAATTGATGAATGGATGAATCGGATTCAAAAGCAACCTAGCAACCTATTGAGGGCTCGACTCAAAATTACACTGAAAATAAAAAAAAAAATGAAAAAATGAAAAAGTGAAAAATTTAAATCACAGACTGATCCTCACAGCAATTCACAATGTGACTCAGTAGTGTGTATGGCCCCCATGTGCCTGTGTGCACTCCCAGCTGGGCATGCTGTTATCGGGATGGTGTCTTGGGAGATGTCCTCCCAGACCTGGATCAGACCATTATTGAGCTCCTGGATAGTTTGTGGCACTACTTGGCAGCACATGAGGCCAAGCATTGTTCTGAGATTTGGCAACAACTCTGAGGATTTCATCCTTTACCTACAGCAGTCAGAGCATCTTTGGCCATTATGTGGAGGTTTGTGTGACCTTCCAAGGATATGCCTTCCCAGACTCATCTAGGAAGAGAATGGTGCAGCAGTGGCATATCTGCCAATTCTCATGTTCTCTGTCAAATGCCAGTTGAACTGTACATTGCTGGACTGTGAGCACAGGTTACACTAAAGGCCGTTGGGCCCTCATGCCACCCTCATGACAGTTTGGTCAGAAACATGCAGTCTGCTGGAGGTCATTTTGTAGTGCTCTGGCAGTATTCCTCCTGTTCCTCCTTGCACAAAGGAGAAGATACTGGTCCTGTTGCAGGGTTGATTGAGAGGAATTGTCTGTGGCCACCACCTGCAAAACCATTCCCTTTTTGTAGGCATTTTGTATTCTTACTGTTGCCTCTCCAGTGCAAAGCACAGCACAGAACAGACAGTGAAATGATAGTGGAACATGGATTTTGTGAAAAGGAGAATTGGGGCACTCATTATCTAGGTAATTAACAGAGATGAACAAAAAAATGAAATTAAAGGAAAACGATAATGGCTAAACACAGGAACAGGTTAATTTAAGTAAATTTTCCAGACCAAAAAGGGAATGGTGGGATGGGATATGATCTAATGATAGTAAGGGGTGATGGGATATGAACTAATCTGGTGAGGAAGGGGAAGAGATGTGAATCCCCAATAACGTTGCAGCTGCCTTGGGCCTACTGCTTGAGCCATTTGGTGCTGGTTCATTCTTTTTCTATTTTCCTGAGCAGATGAGAGAATTTGCCATTTCTCTCACTGCTTCGCTTTAGGATGAAAGCCTAGCAGCGAAGAGTCAAAGTTCACTTCTATATGGTGAGCTTGGATTGGTGCCAGCTTAATTTCTGTCTGAACTCTTCAATTATACAAGCTGAGAATCAAGAAATTAAAAATGCTGGCCTGGCAAAATTGACTTCAGGATTCTTTGCTGACTTCTGTGGTGAAAAACAGATCAGCTGAACTACTAAGGGTTGTAGATAAGATTTGTGTTTTTTCAATCAGTGAATGAGCACTATATGTTGTGAGCAAACAATAAAACATGAATCAAATGAAAGAAAGTGAACTTGGAACAAAGCTAACTTGAGCTTAAACACAAATAACAAAACTGCAGTTTAAAATGCAGAGATGTCAGACACCCCACTAACTTTCTCTCACCTAAACTTGTCTCGACCCTCCTTAACTAAACTTGACTCAACTCGAAGCAAGTGTGTTGGATATCCCCACTGTGAAATGTAGTGGTGGCAGCATCATGCTGTGGAGATGCATTTCTTCAGCAGGGACAGGGAAGCTGGTCAGAGTTGATGTGAAGATGGATGGAGCTAAATACAGGGTAATCCTGGAGGAAGACCTGTTAGAGGCTGCAAAAGAAAACCTGTTAGAGGCTGCAACTTGAGACTGCGGTGGAAATTCACTTTCCAGCAGGGCAACGACCCTAAACGTACTGCCAGAGCTACAATGGAAATGAGTTTGTGTAAAGCAGCTCTCAGGATGTCGTAAATTGGACCACAATGTTCTAGTCCGTGTCCTTTTGGAAAGTGTTAAAGTTCTACTTTGTTTAGGTTTAGAACTTATATAAAAATATTTTATGAGTGCTGTGATTTTGAGAGTGCTTGGTTTGCAGGTTTTATGTGTAGGGTTGAAAAGAGTCACTTCCTTGCATATAATGTATATTGTTCAGTTCACATGTGAAACTAGTTTGCAGGCTCCATTACTGTTTGTTTCATGTCTGTCATCTACATAACTGTATCTATCACAGAGGACAAAATTGTCATTTTTTGCTATGGAGAAAAGGGATCACAGGAACAATCTCTTAAGCACATAGGTGCATTGAGTTCAGTCATCACATTGCAGCAGTTCATGGCAATGTCAACATTGCTTGACTGTAGCAATTCCAGCAACTCCTAGTTCATAGAAGTTAGAAGGCCTTGACATTTTGGAACTTTCAGCACAATTTCATTTGCAGTCGATTTGCAAGGACCATTAAAGTTGCCTTTTAGCCTTCGCAGTGCCCAGACATTTGTATTTGTGAAACCCTGCTGAAGTGCCTCTTCACTGGAATAATGCAACCCAGTTTGGAGCAAATGGATTGTTTAAAAGGAGAGTGCAATTTCCTGAACAGAGTGATCACAGGAGATGAATCATGGATGTTTGAATATGATCCATTATTGAGTAAAAAAAAGGCTAAATAAAAAACACAAAAGACTGTGAAACCCCATTGAATTTTGCTGAAGTTAAACTTGAAGGGAATGAGTAGAATTTTAGACCCATATCTGTACTTGTACTTTTACTTAGTAGAATATTTTAGTTCTCTTTCCCCCTCTTTTAAAAATATGTACTGTGCATACTAAGAAAATTAAGCAATGTAGAATTCATCAACAGTTAAAAATAGTTTAACTATTTAATAGTTAACTTAATAGCATCACTATCACATCTTGGATGTGTCTGTTACAGGGATCTAGCTGCTCGGAACTGCCTGGTGGGGGATAACAACCTGTTGAAAATCAGTGACTTTGGCATGTCACGTCAGGAAGATGATGGGATTTATTCATCCTCTGGCCTCAAACAAATTCCTATCAAGTGGACTGCACCAGAGGCACTTAATTATGGTAAAGACCTTGATCTTGAGTTCTTAATTCCTCACAAACAGCTGTCTGCAGGGATATGGGAATGCATTTTACATTAGAGTTGCTGAAATTTTAAGTAGCATCCACATTGTGTGCGAATGACAGTTAAGTCATTTTTCTTTTAACAGAGAATGTGTGCTGCAGCATGATTACAATGATTTATTCAACAGTGCAGTGGAGTTCAAATGTAACAAATGATGGATTTATATTAATACACACATTCTAATGTTTTTCTAAAACAAAGAAAACCATTTGAATTACCAAGGCCATGTTATTATTAATTAATTTTATTTCATTTAAATTATTCTCTCTTTCCATTCTGAGCGTGTGTGTGTGTGTTTGTATTTGCCACAGGGAGATACAGCTCAGAGAGTGATGTGTGGAGCTATGGGATCCTGCTATGGGAGATATTTAGTCTGGGCATATGTCCTTACCCAGGCATGACCAACCAGCAAGCCCGTGAGCAGGTTGAAAAAGGTATAAACTCCTATCAACACACACACAACAGACACATGTACAGTGGATATACAAAGTCTACACACCCCTGTTAAATGGCAGGTTGTGGTATATAGTGTATCACAAAAGTGAGTACACCTTTCAAATTTCTGCAGATATTTAAGTATATCTTTTCATGGGACAACACTGACAAAATGACACTTTGACACAATGAAGGGTAGTCTGTGTGCAGCTTAT
>JAOVYV010000029.1:9560039-9575112 GCA_025674545.1 Hassar affinis
GTATTTCACCCATAATGTTGTGTGCATTGCAATATTTTGAGCAAAACTGTGCTCTTACCCTGCTAACTGAACCTTCAAACTCTGCTCTTAGTGGTGCAATGTGCAATTAATGAAGATTGGCCACCAGGCTGGTCCATTTTAGCCATGAAACCTCCCGCACTAAAATGACAGGTGTTTCAGTTTCATTGTCTAACCCCTGTATATATATAATTATATGATTTTTGATATTATTTTGCATTCTCATTGTGAACTATTGTTATACTCTTACTCTGTCCCTGATAAGTACTTATTCCTCTGGTAATAAAAAAAAAACCACTAACTCCTTCCCTTCTATTGTGGGGGTGGGTTTTGTGAGGTAAAATTGAATCAGCCAATCATGTAGCAGCAGCACAACAGAACTTCTGATGAAGTGATATATCCATATCCCATATACCCATACCAAGTGATATAGTGTACCTGCATCTACAACTCAAAATGTGCATTAAAACCGAGATTATTGCGCTGGTTAAAAATTTGAAACACCCGATTAAAGCTGATTAAAACATGTTATCACATGACAGCTCTAATATAAACCTACTTTGTGGCAATGTAAAAAGAGCTAAACGAATAAAAATGTATTGAATATTTACAAGCAGTGTTTATTAGATGAATAACATGGCAAATAATACACAACATTGCATATGACATGCTTATATTTAGCATTACATTTATGCATACTGTATAATGTTTAATACATTATACTTTGTTGATAGATGTTCAGTTTGTGTTTTGATAAAACAAAAAACTCCAGGATTTGAGCCTTTGAGAGTAAGAGAGATGCAGATACAAAGACGGAACAGTGTGATGAGGAAATAAAAGGATTTCTGTTTTATTTGTTGGCATTCTTCTGTTAGTGTTTGTCTCATTGGTTAAATTACAAATTTCCTGTTGGCTTGTGAAAAATTTGCACAAGTTTTATCCTGCATAGAAATACCAGCTCTCTATAACATCAACAATATCTCTTCTTCATTACTGAACAGATTGATTACAGATTGCCAGGGTCTGTATCGTACTAGGTTTTGCGTGAGAAGAGAAATGCCTGGTGTTGTTTATTTGGCTCTGTGCAGTGTGTGTGTGTGGAGATGTAAACACACACACAGACACACACTTGCTATTTGCCCACTCTGTGTAGCATGTTTTTTACTCTCTGTGGTAAATAAAATTAAATGTGTGTGTGTCTCCACAGTCACATTTTCTTTGTTTGTGGAAATAGACTGAATCTATTATCTATTTATATTGTCGAGTATCCCAATCCAGCAACCCTGTTATTAACCATTCTGTCCTCTGATCCTCCACTGAACATGGGGCGGCATTATTCCCACCCTAATTAATCTCTATTAGCACTTGCAGCAATTCCTATTTTTGACCACTAGGTGCAATAACAACTCCATGGAACTAAATGGTGTAGTGCAGTATCTTCAAAGGCAGGCAACAAATGGAGCATCTGCTTATCACTGTCTAATAGCAATGTTTTAATAGTGGTGTTTACTCAGGGGAGGTAATTATTATTTCAATGCATTTTAAAATGCATGGAGTTTTGAATGAGAGCAATGAAGATTACCTGTCATGAAATGGGGTCATGTGATATAGTATGCTGGGCTGATGGGAAACATAGGCCAGAGCAAAGCCCAAGCAGGAGCCAGAGGAGGGAGCAACATCCTCCACAGAGCAAGAGGGGGGAGAGACATTCACCAAAAGACCATGGTGAAGTTGTGATGTCCTGAATGAGTAAGGAGGTAGAGCGACATCCTCAGCTGATCCAGGAGGAGGTGTGGCATCCTCAGCTGAGCCTAGAGGCAGATCAACATCCTCAGAGGAGTGGGTAGGTGATGCGAGGTTTGAAGTGGAGCCGTGTGGCGTAGTGATGTCCAGGGTGGAGCAGGGAGATGGACTGATGTCCATGGCAAGTTCATGCTCTCTATTGGTATCCTCTGTGGAGCAAGGAGGCAGAGCGAGATCCTCTGTGGGACCGAGAGACAGATTGATTTCATCAGCAAAGCAGGGAGGCAGACCAACATCCTCAGCAGATCGAGGAGGCAGAGCAATGTCCTCAGCAGTGCAGCGATGCAAAGCGACATACTCAGTGGAGCAGGGAGTAGGAGTCATAACTGTGGTGAGGCCCTGACTTAGTAGCATTATCAGTAGGGTAGTGAGGGTGAGATATGGCTCCAACCCAGTTGGGAGACCCCCAAAGATTTTGCATGAGCTGCATCATGAAGGCAGTGGTCTGGTCAAGCCACCTCTGATTCTCTTGAACCTGCTCCTCCTGGGCCTACAGACACCTCCACAATTCTGCTGCGTCCATTTTTTGGTCTAGCTTTCTGTCATGAAGAGAGGCGAAGATGGATGAAAGCGTAGAACTGTTTTATTGATAACAAAAACACAAAAAACCAAAAGAGGTGAGCTACAAGATTTAAACCTAAACTATGAACTATGAACTAAGACAAACACACAAACCATGGGGCATGCAAAAAAGCAGCTATGAATGAAAGTTAGATTTATATAGTGCCTTTCTCAAACCCAAGGACGCTTTACAGTCAACATACAACTTTAACACCAATCACAAACTGGTGAGAAGTGGCAGCCAACTGTGCACAGCATACTCTCAACCGGAGAGGACAACACCCAGGACAGAGCACCATCTACCACTGGGTGGCAGACACAAAGCCATTCACACTCACACCAGGATTATAGGGCAATTTTTTGTACATCAAATTCAACTAACCTGCACGTCTTTGGACTGTAGGAGGAAACCGGAGTACCCTGAGTAAACCCACGTAGACATGGCGAGGACATGCAGACTCCACACAGAAAGGGCCCAGATCACCCTACCTGGGGATCAAACCCAGAACTTTCTTGTTTTGATGCAACAGTGCTACTCACCAAGCTTCTGTAACCACAAAGCTAGACAGTTGGTGCTAGACACAGGGCACAGGGCTTAGGTAGACAAGCTAATGAAAGAGAAACAAGAAACAGGTGAACAAGTGATCAAGGTGCATGTGACAGGGTCATGTGATGTGCCAGGGCTGATGGGAAACTTTGTCCAGAGTGTCTATTCAGTGCAATCATGACACTAACATTTGTTAAACAGCTAATATCTAATGGAGGGGCTCTGCCCCAATGCCCATGCGGATGAGTCATTGCTGGAGAATATGTCAAAGATTTAGAATAAATAATTTGTGTGGCCCCACATGAAGCTGGTTCAGAAGATCCCAGTTCCAACATGAATGTGCAAAGCTGTGTTGAAAAAAAGACTTGCTGTTAATAATTTACTTGTGGTTTTATTTTTTCATTTCTCACTGAAGAATTCTATACGTCTAACTTCATATCCGTTATTCATTGATATCTAATAATAGTGGAAAATATTATATGAACATATATAAAAAATACTACTACTAATAATATAATTTTTTCTTTGTATGGATAATCGAGAAGCAATGTAACTTTCATTATCTTTGATATTATTATTTGGTTTGTACAAAGAGTAGTTTACTATAGGTTTTGTTGAGACCAGTTAAATGGCTACTTAGCCCAGGACTGAATATAAGCCTATTCTGACAACTCAAGCATCTTCACAAATTTTGTACAAGTGTTTTGGATGAAGGTGCATCAATAGTAGAAATGAATCTCAGAGAGAATGCTGGCTTGAGAATGGCCTCTCTGAGCTTCACTGTTTGAAAGGTTCTTGAGTTCCTGAGTAGAACGCTTCCATGGTCTCATTAATGATGGCCTAGGTGTTAATTGGCGATATTCTGCTCTAAAAGAATGAGTATGTGAACAGGAGCTCTTGTTTGAAGGACCGAAGGCAAAGGCTGTGGAGCTGATCTGATGATAGCTAGTTAATCAAAGTGCCATGGCAGTCTTTAGAGAGTGCATAAGCAAGGTTAAGCATTCACAGAGAAAATGCATGATGTCACATCCCCAAGAGTCCCATTGTCTGACAAGAAGCTCAAGTGGAAGTAAGTGTCTTTGCTTGGTTTGCTCCAGTTACCATCTCAAGAGGCAATAAATAATTCTAACGGATGGGCTGTATGCTGGGAAAAAGAATTTATAGAATGTGAGGAAGCAAGGTTTGGGTAGTAGTAATCAATCTTTTGGGAGGCAACAAATCCAGTGTGAACTTTCAGACTATACAAATATTGATATAGATTGTAGCATGATTATTTGGGAGCAGAATTCTAACGAATCAGCTACTGACCAAAGAAGATTTTAGAGTACTAAAAAACCCAATACAGAAGAGCTCTCAGGAATTAGCCATAACATTTTGTGAAGCATGACAGCATAGATTTGGCTTTTCATTAGAAAGACAGTGAAATATGGGAAGAACCATTTAGACTGGATCATTTCAATCTAGATGATTTTAAACAGAGGTTTGTTGAGCAGCAACAGCTCTTCCTATGTGGTAATCATGTTGCAAAAGAAACCAGTCATCATTCAAAGCACCACTCTGGGAATTGAGCATGCAAATACTTGGGGTCTGTGAGGAGCATGAGTGCCTGGAAAGCTAAAAGAAAAATATTATGATAACTCAGTTGTAAGAAACATTGTTAAGGGGGACCAGGTCTTGCTGGACCTTTGAAGAATTTTTTGCTGGCAGGGTCATCTGGCCTTTCGGGTCACACTCATGGACTGTGTCCTTCGTGATAATACACACTGCTGTGGCTACATAAGGAAAAGCCATGTGTTTGTTCAGAAAACAGGCTCTTGTCACCCATCAAGTGCTAGTATGACATTAATGGGAGTTGGGATGCAGGGTTCAGAGTCATCCAAATTCCTCTTCAAACCAGGCCAGAGGTTTCTAAAGTTTACTAACTAGCAAAGGGTTTAGTTCGGCCAACTCTGCCATAAAGGCTGTCAGATTACTGTGCTGGAGATCCTGAGCAGTTCTTTCAGAGATAAATGATTACTGGAGAGGTTTGATTGGATTATTTCATTTTGACGACCAAGTAACTGATGTGTACATAAATATGAAGACATTTCATATACATATGGCTTTAGTATAACTTCATATCAGCAAAACAATACTGTAAGAAAATGTAACAATACTAATAACTATAGAAACAAAATCTCCAGAATCCATTCCCAGAGAGAGATCCCTCCATCTCTCTCTGTCTCGTTTTTTTTTGTTAATCCTTGCGTTTCCTGGGAATACTAGGCTATATGTATATTTTTTGAAACACACACAAGATTTTAAAAGGTTTCTCCTCTTTTTCATTTTCCTCTAGCCCTTTGGCTGGTGCGACTCTGTGCCCTATCATTTGGACGCGTGTTCGGCTTTTCCACAGCGAGCTTTCAGTGCATAGGCACGGTGAAACGCTGTTAATATGCGCTACGTTGCCATCTGCTATTAACATTATCTAGTTAGGGTTTACAACTATAATTAGACGACCTGGGAATTTACGGGGGTTATTTATGTCGTCGCATATAATTGGTTTCAGATACGAATTCGCCAAACCATGTGCAGATCACAGTTGCCCTGAAACATCTGTTGAACAAAGAGTGACGATTCTGCAGGGTTCATCAAACCGCTCGCGCTCAGAGCCTGAGAGGGTAATTATACCAGAAAATAAGGGAATTTCAGAAGGATGTGCTTTGCCATCAGTCTATTGTTACCGAGGGATTTTGGAAGGATTTGGGATCGTGGGTTTGGGAAAAATGAAACGAGCTGGCGTCGCTGCCATCCTGGGCTTTTACTGGTGGGAACATTGTAGAAAATATCATATATTTGGATATTGAATAATTAATTGTTACTTATTTATGTATTAAATTATTAGTTATTTGAGTTAATAATCTGCCCCTCTTAATAATAATAATAATAATAATAATAATAATAATTATTATTATTATTATTATTATTGTTGTTATTATTATTATTATTATTATTATTATTATTATTAATATTATTATTGTTACTACTACTATTGCACAAAATAGAGTTATTTGATAATATTTGATTAAATTATAAATAGTTAAGGTTAAAATGTACATTTGCTTCATATAAAATAAAATGAAATCATTTTGGTTCCTTGTTATAATTCGAATTTTGCATGTGTTTGTTCTTGGATTTTAATAATAATAATAATAATAATAATAATAATAATAATAATAATAATAATAATAATAATAATAAAGTGAGGCAGATTATTAACTCAAATAACTTATTATTATTATTACATACTTTTAAATTATTATAATTTGTATTATTATAATAGAATAATACGAATAAAAAGAATAATAGTAGCAGCAATAGTAGTAATTCGTGTTATTTAGTTTTTTCTTCACCTTTGTAATGAGTATGAGAAATTTCTTATTTCTTATTTCTAGCGCAGGCTAAACATTGTCTTCGTTTCATTGCAGAATCACAATCAAGGGCATTTAGCTCTAACAGCATCCGAAGAAAGTTTTTTTTCTTCTCCTCACTGTCTAATTAATAACAAGCACCATGTTTCTATACACAGGGAAACTTTTTTGTAGGCTCATTTAAAGTATTCTTATAGTGTCATTATTTAAACATTTGGGCAAAATCTAAAAATCTCCACTCTACAGCACATAAAAATGCCTTCCTGATATGACTAGGGTCATCAACCGAAAACTGAAAATAGGTCAAGGAGCCAAAAGGAGGCTTTTTTTTGCTTGTTTTTGGGGGTTTATGACGTGTGGATTTAACTCATAAAGTCTATTAAATAAACCCTACAAAACGGTATACCAGTATATTTTATTTTTCATCTTCTATCTAGATATGTCCTTTCTCTTTCGTAATATTTCGCAAAAATTCCTAATTATTTAATGCAAACGATTTAAACCAAAACAAATAAATTAAAGGAGCTGTGTGAAAGCAATAAATAATCCTAACCAATAACAGCGGTCTCGACATGACTGGGATTGGGATGATACAGTGCAGTTTGCATTAAACCTTTGTGGCTTAAGCTCTGGAGTCTAAGGCACAGATGATGTCCAACCGGATCTGAAAACAGTTTCAAAGCTTCTTCCAGAAGAAATCCTGTTAGAGAGTGTGTTCGGTGTGAGAAAAAAAGTACGATTAAATTACTCTATAAATTACAGGTCGCTTTTTCTTTTTTCCCTATAGGGTATTACTAGAATAACCCGTTTCCCTGTTGATGCTATTATAGGTAACAGAAGTAGGCCTAAAGGAAGATTTTCTCTGAGCTCCACTGTACTTGGCCATGATGTGAAGTGTTGGGAGAATTAGTCAGTGAGAATATATTGTGTCATCAAATGTAGATAACAGCAGCGCAAGTGCTGGATATGGAGACTTGATTGAACGCAGTGTGTGGCTGGTGGATGGGGGGCCTTTAATGGGGACACACTGATCCCTCCTAGGCTCTACGTGTTGACGGGTCAACGGTCACTCAAAGCCTTGTTCATCTTATGGCCTCTCGCCTTCTCGGTTCCCTGTGGAAATAAGAAAACGTATACCAACTTTTCAATATCGTGTTACATGATTTTAACACATTACTGAGAGCTGTTAAATATCATTATAGGCTATACTTAATAATGCCAGAATTCCCGTAATGGACTTTTGCTGACTTTTTGGTTTTATATCTTAACACAGCGCTAGATTTGAACTGGTTTGAGAATTAGCTGAAGGACTTTGCACATGCAGAAAAACAGATGTAAATCCGGACACAAAGCTCCCATGTATTGATTTGGCTGCAGAACAAAATGTTTTTTTAATTTATTAATTTACCTTAAAGTATGCTGTGGTGATTGCGTGTTCGCATTGTTCACCTGGCTTTGCTCATAATGAAAACGGAGATGCGTCACTGCAAAGGCAGTGTGGTCCTCAAACCTCACACAAGACTAGCGCATACACGTGTACCGCACATCCTGAAACGGCGCAAACGAGACTACGGGGCACTCATTTCAACTTGTGTGTGTGTGTGTGTGTGTGTGTGGTGGAGGGGGGGTGCTAGTAAGAATTTCCTTTGGCTGCAGGCGAAACAGGCGCGTCCGCTTAGCTAACCCACCAACTTCCCACAACAAAGCCAGCCTCTTCTTGTTGTGCACTGCTCGGCATATTTTGCCCTATATGGCAAAATAGGCTGTTCATATTTAAGGACGTTTTCATTGACTCGACTGTTTCACATAAGGGTTTTATATTTAGTGGCAAAACTGTAATCCAGATGGCGCTTGCCGCGGGAATCAGATAATGCGCTTTAAGAATGAATTACTGATTGCGCCAGGAACACCGCGCTCGCCCACCGGGACTCGTTCTGACTCCGTGTATTAAGTGATAAAACGTGCAGCGCTGTCAGACCCACCACTGGCAGACCTTCCTCTACATTAAAATACGCTTATTAAATAATTACACGCCAATCCGCCAAATCCTACTTTACTGCGTAGAGCGCAACATCTGCACATCGGTAAGGGTGTGTGTGGGGGGGGGTGCATAGAAAACAACTAAGCCTGCGCGTCGTAATCGATCCCAGATGTGAAGAGCAAGTCACTGATTTACCGTCATTCGACAATCCTAATGTGCACGACAACGCACAATGGTGTACTTACTCGTTTTAATGTTGAGATACTGAGCTGTCACCTGAACAAGGCATAGCCTATTTATTCAGTTTGGGCCAATATGGCATTATTATCTCTCACTTTTATTCACCCCCCCCCCCCCCCCCCTCAGCAACCTGTCACCAGCATATGAGTAGCACATGCCCCACATGCTTTTCCTTGTGCTCGTTTTCCCGGGTGTAACGTCCTCCAGCTCGTTCCGATCACCCAGCTCGCGCGAAGTTAAACGCATTGCTGCCTTTCTTTAATAGCCAGTGTCAGATGTGAACAACTTTGCAGTAGTCGCCTTGTAGGAAAAATGAGCATTGTTAGCGCGAAGAACGTGTCAGCTTTTCTTTAGATTGCATATGCATGAAGTAAAAAGAAATGGTTTATTAGGAATCTGCACGGGAATGAGCAGACCTTCCCGCAGGGGAAGGTGCATGCAGAGGGAAACGCGGGGATCCTGACGCACCATAAACACAGAGGAAATTCCAGATCTCTCCACTGGGACAGATATCCCGTCTGAGCGAGGGAAAATTCCCGAGATTCTTATCGGCGAAATTGGGCGCTCACTGCCGCTGTAACTCACACAGATGCCCGCGGTATCAGATGCCGCTCGGTAATTGCACATCTTTTACGCTTAGGCGTGGAGATAAGGCGCAGTTGGCGAAATGTTTGTTTCTCTGAGCAGCCGATTTTAACGACAAGCTAAACTTATCGTGACAGCTGTAATGAGAGAAAAAAATGAATTGTCATTCCTGGCTACAGAGAATAGCAGTGCAAGGGAACAGCTCTGCGTCGCGAACGAATAAAGCAGTTTACCTTTCAACTTGGCAAACACGAGGCCACAAGAAGGAAGACGCGTGCATGGTGTAGTCCAAACATTTTCCCAAACCGCTGCAGACTTCCACACCAATTATAGCTTATAATAGTGAAGGAAATAGCTCTGCACGCTGCGCAATATCACCGAAACGGCCGCAGGCCAGCAGTTGTGTTTTCAAGCATGGCGAGTTGTCTCAGTTTCCCATAAGCGCTCAGGAGAGGAGAGGAAACAATGCTGCTTACGTTCAGCTCGGAAACTAATCTCAGGGCATGGCCTGTTATCCTCTCACACATGTTTCTTCCTAAAGAAACGGGATATTTCTGTTGTTTAAAGCAGAACGTGTAACATATTGTTGTTTCGGTTTATTGCCACGTTTCTGTTAGGCCTTTAATGGATTGTCCACTGGTGTTAAAGCGTCTCGCTTAATGATGATCATTTGGAGCTGGCGGCTCCTTCCAGAGCGTCAGGGGGTAGATGTGGGTATAATGATAATGTTTGTTTTCTCTGCAACGTCTTGGAGCAGCCATTACATTAGCCTATATATCACATTTAAAGTGAATTCAAGAGAGAGAGAGAGAGAGAGAGAGAGAGAGATTCTTAACATCTGGATGCATTCCTGGCAATTTAATGCAACTTCATGGTTTATTTACTTTGACGTTAATTTCTATTGAAGTTTGTTCACGTGCATTTTGTCTGTCTATCTCTGCAGACTAAAACGTAACGAGTGCTTTAATGGGAGCTAAACTCCGTGAGAAAAGAGGCGATTAGACCCTGTGTTCAGTCCGAGCGAATTCACTAAGCTGCTCTTTTACGTAATAAAAAACAAGGAAATAAATAAAGCGCGATAGTGAGGTCACTGATGTGATGTGAGCATGGAAAAGGAAACGTGAGAAATCAAGTTAATCCGAGTAAAATCGCGCGCATACACACACACACACACGCATACACACACACACACACACACACACACACACACACACACACACACACATATACACACAGATGGAGAGGACATGTATTCGCATCTTTGAGATACTTGAAATATAATTCTTCACTACCCGCTATGACTTTTAACTTTTTTCTCAGATTTTTCTTCAGCAGATACACTACTCAATTTTGAGGAATTGAAGATTTACTGAATTAAATTATTACAAGAAATACTAACCAGTAGGGATAATAATAATAAAAGTAATAATAATAATAACAATAATAATAATAATTATTATTATTATTATTATTGTTGTTGTTATTATATTTTTTAAAACAAGCCTCATAATTGATTATAATATATATTAGTTAGAATTAGAATATTAGTTATATATTATATATATTATAATTATTAATTCATTAATTAATTTACCTATTAATTTTTTTTTCCTCTGAGGTTTTGCAATCTTTTTAACATTCAATTATTTAATTACTGAAGCCTGCATTGAGTTTTCTTGTGTAGCCACACTTTACTGGTGCTTCCATACTGTGTGTTGAAAATCCTTCAGAATTTCATGGATGGGTGTATGTATTGACAAATGAGCAGTGACTGAGCAGAGTTTTCTAAATGTAATCCTTACTCAAGTCACTCAGCAAGCAGAATGCTCCCTGACACTCTCTCTGGTGTGTGTGTGGTGTGTGTGTGTGCTGATGTTTGTAGTAGTGCATGCGAGTGAGCTTGTAGTAAAACAGCATAGATGGTATAAGATAGACAGTAATAGTGTTATGTATGTGTGTGGAGTGCTTTGTAAGCCATTATTCAAACCTTTGTTAAATATAATATACACACAAAATGTGTGTGAGCAATAAAGAATAAATAACACCTCATAACCGAGTGTGCAGCAGTGTGACTTCATCAACATGTCAGTGTGTGTGGTGTGTGTGTGTGTGTACTCCATACCCCCTGTTGTTCCAAACCTTGGTGCCTCTTGGAAAAGTTCATCAATATTTTGGGTGGCCTTTGACCTGACCCTGGCAATTCAACAATGGCATTCCTGGTACACTAAATAGCCATGTGGCTGGCAGGGCGACAGGGCTAATGAGGGAATGTCATCTTGGGTTTACAGTTCAGGTCGAGCGTGCCAATCAGTGCAGGCTGCCGTTGGCTTGCCTCATGCAAACTTTTAAAGAAAGAGACAGCAACAGCACCACAGGGGCTTTATTCTTTCAGCCATTCACCTCCACGCCTCTATGTCCCCGTCTCTCAGTGAAGTTTTTCAAGTCTCACTTTCTCACGCCACTTTCTTTCATGTTGCCTGTCCTCCATTTTTCGATCTCTTTCTGGCTCTTTTTCATGTTTGTCTTCTACTGTTCACCATTTGGTCTCTGTTTTATTTGCTTACTACTTTCACTTCATCTCAAGAATTAAAAATTTGTTTATAAGATAAGCAGTCTGCATCTCTTTTATGATTACGTCTAAGAGTTCACAATTTGGCAATTAAACACGTCTGTACAAACTTTATCATTTATACATCTTCAGTTTGCCTACATGATTCATATATGGATATTGCAGGTCCTGTGAGAACACCAGCTCATATGAGCATGCATGAAATGAACCTCGTATTTTCCACTACACACAGCTGTGTAGGTCTTATTTTTATTTTATGACATGTAGCTGCAGACATAGCCTATAAGCCTATATTTACATTGTATAAGTAAATCTAATTGTATAATATTGTGAAGAATGGTTTGATTACCAGACAGCCAAGACAAACCTGAGTGCTATATTTTATTGTTTTCTACGTTTTATATTTCCTATTTATGCTCATGTTAATATTTACTTATCTTAAGATAAGTTATCATTTATATTCAATAAATAAGATAATAGATAAGATAAAATTGTATTCAATAAATATTGTTTGAATTTACCTGATTCTTGTGTTCAGATTTTGGCCAAAGACTTGAAAAATGGTATGATTCATTCTTTATTTATTTGTAAACTGGTCTTATGAGAATTTTTTATGCTATGGGGAAACTGGAAAGTGGTTAACCATATTTTTTAAATGAAATCTACAAAATAAGGTGCATTGAACAGTTAGTGCTGGAAGGTAGTTCTTTGATAGTTAAATGTCACTGTTTACTCTGTACACACTTGGACAATAATATCAATCAGTGTTATTTCACTGACACTGGCTGGCCAAAGCTAAGTTCTTTTACAAAGTAAAAGCCATAGAGGTTAAAACCAGGAGAATGCAAGCCAGTGTAATCTAAAGTATAACATGTACTGTAAAGTACATTAAAAAATGTAATAAGTTTTGCAATGAAAGAAAGATTGCAATGATACTAAATAAAGCCAAATGTGTACACAGCACAAGCGACAATATTAATGCATTTTTTGCTGGATAATAGTATACAATTACCATATCAAAAGCAGCAGCAAAAATTATGTCCAAACATGTTATGTTATCCACAATTTAGGTTTTCTACAAATTGCTTTTGATAATAACTGAAAACAGGAAAATATGGTTCCTTACAGAAAAGTCACACGAACTTTTAGAGTTCTAGATAGTCCAGCCTAGTCTCAACTCATCTGTGCTGTATTCTGGAACTTTGAAGCCAACATTTGTTGTTTCTACTACTTCTACACTGGAGTTCCCATTAATATAATTCTGACATCAGAGAACCAGCTATGGCTCTGGTTATATCTGGTTTAAGGGGCTAGCGAATTCTGCCCATTAACCTTAACGGTTGAGAAGATTCACAATTCTATTAAATGCTACAGTAACTGGGCTTGTGATGTCTGTGACATCAGTCTCATTGTTGGAGCAGTGGTAGCTCAGTGGTCACCAAGCTGCCAACACAGGGCCCCTGAGCAAGGCCCTTAACCATTATAGGCTCGGTTGTAAAAATGAGATAAATGTAAGTCACGCTGGATAACGGTGTCTGCCAAATGCCATAAATGAAATGTAAATGTAATGTAAATGTAAATGTTAGCTTCTCATAGGAATAAAGAACATACAGCACCAACCAACAAATTAGTACCAGAATTGCTAAATACAACAACAAATATTTCACTATGCACATGTTTTCCATTAAGATTTGAATGTTTCTGAAAGGATAAATTACTAATTGTGGACAGACTGAACAAAAGAGAGAAAAATACTGTGAAACTTATTGTCGATTGTCTGACTTTTAAAGTGTAATCCTTTCCAGTTTTACAAAACCCTCATAACAACCCTCGTCACCATCCTGCACTTGTCCATCCTGATATGGAAATGTCATATCTTCTTTTAGAACACTTCTGCTGTCTTTTTGTGTGGTTAATGTGTGGTTAAATCCCAGCATCAACTAAGTTTGAAGTTTCATTATAATATTGACATAGAATATGATTACTGATTGTTAATTATGTGAGGTTGTCATCAGAGAACATTTCTTCATCAGATTTGTCATCATTCAAAGCAAAACTTATTTTTCTTCCTTTCACGTTAATTCTGTTGAATGTCTAAATGTTAGAAATGAGGTTCCAGAGTTATTCTCCCTCTTTCCATTCTGTCATCTGTATATGTGTGTGTGGCTGTGTGTATTGGTTAGGGGGAAGTCAGGGAGTTAGCCTCAGGGTAACGCTGAGGTGTAAGTTGCTCAGATGTTTGCAGACGTTAGAGCGGGCTTATGGAAGTCATACAACCTTTGGGTTCAGAAGGTTAGATCCATAAACATACATCAGTGCAACAACTGGCTGTGTGTTTGTGTCTGTATTCATGTCTTTGTGCATCACTGCAACCAGATTCAATCGCCTCTGTCTTACTTTATAAGCTTTATTGGACAAATGCTTTATTAGACGGCTTCATAGCTTGTGCTGGATGATGTGTGGTTGCACACACTTTGCCGCAGAGAATGGATGTGAACTCATTGTGTTCACCCTAAAGTTTTATGAGAGTGCATGCAAGGGAACTGGTGGACCCATGACCCTGAGAGGAAAAGATGGAAGTGTTTGAGGGTCAGAGAAAGCTAGTGATCTGCTCCTGACTGTGGAGAATGTGCATGTAATCTGCCACTGTGGAAATCTTTCTTTCTCTCGTTCTCTCCCTCTCTCTCTCGCTCTCTCTCTGTCAGTCTCTCTCTCTGTCAGTCTCTCTCAGCAGGTCCATAAAGCTGTGGTAAGTTGTAATTCGTCCCAGTGGAGAAGGCCTTGGAAAAACAAAGTATGAATGGTTCACATTGATTTGAGTCAAGTGGAAGTGTGTGCATATTTTTTTTTTCTATTTTTGCTTGTAATTAAAAACACTTCATTGAGTCATTGTGGAGTAAGTATGGAGTTGCCTGTGGAGTTGATTTTTTGAGGTACTTGAATTTTAAAAGCATAAACTTTACACAAATATAGTGTTTATATTATTCTTTATACTTTTTGAGCACATAGACATCCATGCTTGGCTAGTGTTACTGTGATTGATATGGGAGACAGTATCCCTGGGAGCACTGCAAATTTTAATCTCTTGATCTCCTGGTCATGGATGACTGTGGAATCATCAGGATTTAAACTCATGATCTGTTATGGGGGGGCCTGGATCGCTGGACCCAAGTGCAGGGTTTGGCTGGGCTGGTATGTGTGAGCCCAGCCAATAGAGGGAGAAATAAAGGGAAAATAAAGGAATGGGGTTAAATAAATAAAACATTTATCAATTGGGGAAATAAATATACAGTACAGGCCAAAAGTTTGGACACACCTTCTCATTCAATGTGTTTTCTTTATTTTCATGACTATTTACA
>JAOVYV010000029.1:9587099-9598142 GCA_025674545.1 Hassar affinis
ATAAACAACTTTTGAAATCATATTGTGTTTTTTATCCATTATAAATACCCAATATACAGTATACTCAGTACAGTACGGTGTGTGTGTGTGTGTGTGTGTACTTTTATATGTTTGCAAGGACCAATTCATTTCTGAATTCATTTTTGCTGATCCTCATAAAGAAATGTATTGCTTTTTTGCTGATCCTCATTGTTTTGTTGTTGTTGTTGTTGTTTTTAACCTAAAAAATACAGAAATAAAAGAGTTAAAAAGTCACCTTTTCATTACTGAGGTTACATTTTGGGTTACGGTTAGCATTAATTGCCTGCAGAAGTAACTATGTCAGTGGTAGTCCTCACAAGGATAGCAATACAAGCATGCCTGTCTGTGTGTGTTCCATATTGCAGAAAGATTGATTTTCCTTTCTGTTTTACGGACACCTGGTGAAGCCTGTGGGGTGATTAAATGACTCATTAAAATATATTCCATGCCTTTACTCACGCTTTTGAATGATTTAATAATATTGGACACTTTTTTTCTGAAAGTAAGGCGTCCCACAGCAAACCCATGTGTCATATTTTCCTAACCTCTCCAGAGGAACGGCCACTCTCCCAAAGACAGAAACCTCAAAGACTCTCCCTAGGACACAAACCTTTAGACAGAAGGACGAGGCGAAACAATAAAAGATATAATGTTCAGCATGCATTCAGCAAATGAAGTAAACACAAAGGAGACAGAAAGGAGGCAAAGAAAAGCAAAGAAGGCCGACAGAGGAACAGAAAAGGGACAAAAACAGAATGTAAAAAGAATAAAAGACTGAAAGAAAGTGAGAATAGACAGCAGATGAAAGGAGAGAAAAGTAATTGACTGAGGTTGGGTGGTAAGGACTGGTGTGCTAGTGGGCTCTTTAACTCTCTCTAATTGGTGCTGATTTCAGACGTGTCTTTAGTTCTTAAATGTTCTAATGGAGAGTCACACACACACACACACACACACAGAGTGAGAGAGAGAGAGAGAGAGAGAGAGAGCAAGAGAGAGAGAGAATTCATCACTATACAGCTAGCCACACAGAGGATAGAAGATAAGTGTTGCTGGGCTACAATGTGAAAAGGGACTGAACGCCCCATGGAGGGCATTCACTTTTTTTCTCTTCTTTTTGTCATACTTTTATCATTCTCTCTCACACACATCTACACATGCAAGAATTTATTGTAAAAGTAAATGGAAACTGTATTCAAAGTATGAATTATTGTGTGTGTACATGTTTGTGTGTAATGTGTGTGTGTGTGTGTGTGTGTGTGTGTGTGTGTGTCCACTGGGTAATTATATTAGCCACATTTTACATGTTTACCGTATCAGTATCACCATTGTAAATGATGCCCTCAATACACCTGTTAGCTTATGGTGTCTTGGGCAGTTCATTCATTCAGTAAAAGCTTTATCCCAGTCAGGGCCGTTGTGGAGCCAGAAAACACTGGGCATGAGGCAGGGTTCACTCTGGATGCCAAAGTGGTGTATCAACCATGCATGCATTCACACACTCATTGACATCTATGGGCATTTTATTTGGAGTGTACCTACCAGTGTGTGAGAAGAAACAGGAAAACTCTGCGACTGTGTGATTTCGGGTGTTGGCGGTTTTGCATTGCTAGTGTTTTGGTTTGCATGCTGTCTGGATCTATATCATTTCAGTTGAACCTTTTGTGCGTTAGTGGAACTGTCTACACAAAGTTTAATAGTCCTTATCACAACTATAGCAGCACTATGGCCTTTACACATACACATATAACTCATATATGCTTTACAGCTGTGTTCTAATAACTAATTACACTGAAATACACACAGCCAGCGAGAATCTTAGACTGGTAAAGTATTTTAAGTAGCACAAGCAGATTTGTCAGAAAATGCACTCATTTTCCAAAGTCAGAAAACATGTTTAAATGTTTAAAGGCTTGTTATTTTGCAGGACATTATCATTATCTATGATATGTGAATAACAAGACTAACGGACAACAAATTCAACTTTTTTAATGTGGAACATAATTATATCTTAAGAATGAGAACTTTTTTCTGTCATAGCCTGTGGGGTTAAAAGCCTCACTGGGGGAATCGTTCCTTACTATCACAATTACTACAGTTCACGTGTTCAAATCCATTGTTTTTCACTAAATGTAGTCTGACAAGGTGGTTGAGTCGAAATATTTGAACTTCATGAAAAGAATATTTATATTTTTATAAGTATGATCATTATAAATAAATAATAATTATAAGAAATTATATCATGATTATAAGAAATAATAAGAAAGACTATATTTCCAGGCTGAAGACTGATTTAGTTTACTTTATAATCAGTCAACTGCATGGAAGAAAAAAAATAGCTTTTACCCCACATGGGAGGGGGGGGCGCATTTTGTCCCATAGCTATTTACTAATTAAATGTAAACTCTGTACAGTTTTCAGATTTGGTTTGTGCTTCAGTTCACTGTCACTCAAAAGTAGAATAACAATTGTTCACGCATTTATATTTTGTTCCTTTTACTGATCACTTAAGAGGAGCGTTTTCTGTCTCTCTACCCTATACATCTACCCTGTATCATGGGGAACTAATGAACTGTATCATTTTTAGGGGAAATAATTGTATTATTGTATAAATTGTCTAGAGGAAAGTTAGAGCACTGAACACAATGATGCTAATTAAATAAAAATATATATTATTATTATTATTATTATTATTATTACTGTATATAGCGTATATTGTTGAATATTCTACTACTATCATATCATATATTATATAATAATAAATATACCATATCCCACTGTTGCACTGTTATTGTCTATAGTCCCATTAGCCTTCCAAGTTGTATACCTGCTTCTTACACTGTCACTTTCATTACATTCCATATCACTAGTCAATGCACATCACTAGTGGATGGAGTGTCACTTGTGCAATCATGTATAACATAGTAATGATCTTTTTTATATATAATCCAACCCTTTTCTATATATTCAACTATTCTTTGTATTTACTTGCCCGAACTTCCCCATGGGGATCAATAAAGGAATCTTATCTCATTATTATTATTATTATTATTATTATTATTATTATTATTATTATTATTATTAATAATAATAATAAATATTGTTATTGTTATTATTTATTAATTAATTAAAAATAACATTGTTATTATTATTGTTGTTATTATTTATTAATTAAAAATATTATTATTATTAGTAGTAGTAGTAGTAGTATTACTGTTAATAATAATAATAATTAATATTGTTATTATATAGCGTTAATAATAATAATAATAATGTGATTGTTGTCAATACAATAATAACAGCTAATAATTATTGCTGTTTCAATTAGAAAATTGTAATATAATTTGATGCAGTAAATTATAATGCAATTTAAAAAGTAATTTTTTGTAAACCGCACTGTTTTACTATGTGTATGATTTATACATAATTTGTAAACAAACAGTAAGCATAACTATTGACTGACTGTAATTGCTTCCATCACAGCCTATATATTTCATAAAGCTGAAGTGATTGTATATATCAGCTATATACTAAAAGATTCTGGTAAAAACACACACGCTTCAGCTCCTAATCGCATTAGTTTGTTTTGTCTTTCATATGATCATAAGCCCTCCTTGTAAATGTTCGCGTTCTGTGTGGAGGGAGCCCATGCTTTTACCTGCACTACCATTTGCTTTTGGCAAACAGTCTTGTGGATTTAGCGCGATCCTCGTGATCTCTAACCCCCAATCCCACTGGATAAACTAACGAAGCATGAAACAGGGCCGCGGCGGTACTGAGCTCAAAGCCAAGAAGAAAGCTTTTAGATCAACCCCCAATCACACGTCCAGCCTCGGGGTAAATGAGAGCAGCTCGCCACCCAGCTTAGATTGCTCAAACATAATGAAAGTAAGCTAACAACGTGAATGATGACCGGTGCTGTTGGACTGTTATTCTTGGGTGTGCTGTTTGCCGCGGTGCCCATCACTCACTGCACACAACGTCTCCTTCCTCCTCTTACAGCAGGGGCAGAGGGGCATGCAGGGGGCTTTTCATCTCACAGTTATGGATTTTCATTAGGAAGTTGCTTTTTGACATGTGTCACGTCAGAGCCGCAATGCTTTCATAAAATGTGGAGACTTACTTATGATGTGCAGACTAAGCACTTAATGCGACGTTTGTGTTTAAAAAATGGTTCATTCTTTAATTCTTGTTAGGAATTTAAATAAATACTAATTAAATAAATAAATACTAAATAAATACTTTATTATTAATTAAAATGCTTAAATAACAACAACAAAAACAACAAAAACAACAACAATAATAATAATAATAATAATTCTTCTTATTATTATTATTCATCCATAATTCAAAGTCATCGATTCTGATAGTTGGTTTAAAATTTCGTCGGAACGGAAAGGCAAAAAAAACATCAGCTCAGTAAAAAAACACCGCCATTCATGTGGAATTGCTTACAGAAACGGGGGGAATTTTTTGCAATACGTTTGCATATGCATGAAATACCATCATCCTCACCAGACTGGAAGTTCATTTGATCTGCCAACTAATTAATGGTACAAACTGCAAAGACAGTGTTTTACGGTATGAAGGATGGAAATTTGCCTTTGGAGATACTGGTTTAAAAGTTTAAAAGATTCAGTTTAACATGTAGTCTAGATATCTGTCTCTTTTGTGAACGCATGTGTTTTGTTTTGTTTTGTTTTGTTTTTTTGTTTTGTTTTGGTCGGATTTGATCCAGTAATTCGTGCATTCAGTAAGCAGTATAAGAAACTTCAATCAGTATAAATCAGTTCTCAGCACACAGCACAAGTGCATGCATCACCACAATCCGCTTTTTACTGAGGAACTGAACTGAGTACAAGTCGCTGGTCTGTAGTATGAGTGTGTATGTGTCGCGTACAGCTTGTTATAAAAACGACAAGTTGCAGGTGTTGTTGCTGATTCCTTTTTTGATATTTCGTAATGAAATAAACAATATTAAAATTAAAACATTTTTAAATCTTGACTCTAATACAGTCCGTGTGTGGTACAGGTGAGGTAAGGGTGGAGTTTGTGGACAGGTCGGTGTGATAGCCCGGGTTCATGTCCCTCACTAATAACAGCAGCCTGTGCACTATCTTTACACACTGTACTCTTACTTTATAGCTCAGTTACTATATGAATAAAACCTAGCGCAGCATTTCCTAGTGTGTTAAACGGATGTGATTTGGTGAACTCGGAAATGAAATGCAAATGGTCGATGCTCGCGCGTTTTACAGTTTTACAGATCAGCTAGACTAAAACCCGACTGCGCCTTAGCCTTTGGGTTGGGTCTACTCCCTTCACCGAGAGCACGGAACCACGATGCTCGTTGTGTGTCTGCTCACAAAGACGAAGCACCCCATGCAAGTCCACAGAGTACGCCAGTAATCTATTATTAATGGACCGGGCAGGATGGCCAGGCCAGGCTACAGCGGTGTGCACTTCTGCGCACCGACGCTATAATCCCATTTAATTAAATGCTCGGATGATTTTCGAGCGATCTAACTAAGGAGACAAAAAAGGGTCAAACATTCAGAATTTGAAAAATCTATTAAATTAATGCAGTTCATTTGATTTTGTGTACAATGTTCTGCCTGGCTACAAAAGGGTTTCCGCTTTTCCGTGTGCGTGCGCGCGCTTGTGTCCGACTTTGACCCATTTTCCCGCTCTGTCACTAGTAGTATAACAGTTACATCATCACTGCTTGTGTGTGTGTTTGTGTGTGTTTGTGTGTGTGTGTGGCCTACTGAACTGTCTCCAGTATCTCTGGATTTTCTTCGCGTCCAAAGAGGCACGCGAGGTACAAGCTACTGCGGCTGCGCAATCCCACACCCCCTAATGCAGTTATGCTGTTAATGCAGCATGGTCATGCTGTTTGTTTTATTTGTTTGTTTATTTATTAGCTATGCATCCAGGTCACAAGGCAGAAGAAATTCTATACGTCGCTTATTAACTGATTCAAACACTTTATCGAGTTGTTTGCTCTACAGTCAAGAAACTGTTTTGCAGTTAGAAACAGTAAACTCGTAGAATTGGGCATGCAAGAATAAAAAAAACATAAACCAAAATAACCTTAAGAAATAAGAAATGCTTACTAAAAAAAGAACCCTACTTTTCACTTTAACTGCTATGTAACCGGGGTCATGGCGTGTTTTCAGTAGGGCGTCCGACATCCAGATTAATGTTTTATAGTTTTATATAAATGACGAATCTAAATAATTGTGCATACAGGAAATCAAAGTCAAAAAGAAGCTGCTCTGTAATCTAAAGAAATGCTTGTTTTAAATCTTGCATTTTCACTGGGTCCTTCTACTAAACGGTGTAAATGTAAAAATATTTGTGACTTTTATATACAGTATGTTATATGCAGTATTTTATATACAGTATTTTAAATACAGTATTTTATATGCAGTATTTTATATACAGTATTTTATATATAGTATTTTATATACAGTCACTCCTTTGACTTGGAATCTACTCTTTCACATTTTCACATTTAAATTCCTGTAACAGGTGAGCATGCGATTTTATCTTTAACTCCCACTGCTGTTTCCTCGGCTTTCCTGTATAGTGATTGTGCTGAGGTCTTTGGAGGGCCAAGAAACGGAAGAAACGGCGATTACTCACGGCGATTATTATCAGCTTTCACACCGCTGTCTCCGAGCACTAAACACTCAAATGAACGTGAGAAAAGCTAGAGAAAAGTGCAATACAGGCCACAATAGTGTATTCTGTTAGAAAGGTGGTGTATGTGTGTGTGTCTGCGTGTGTGTCTGTGTGTGTGTTCCTTGTCTGGCAGGGTGGTAAGTGAACAGAATTTTGAAATGAAAATTTAAATGAAATAATTCACTATTATAAATATTTTAATCTCCTGCCATACATTTTGCGAGCGGGAACCCGATTTCACTCTGCTGCCATTATACTTTCTTGTGAGCTTCCCAGAATATTAGATCATTTTGTTTTTTGCTTTTCGAAGGGAATAAACAGAACACCATTAAGAAAATGTTTCATAGATCTAGGAAGCTATGTAAGCTATGTATTTACATATCTGTAAGCCTACATAATATCCTACAGATATAAAAAGTATAACTTTCCTTGTGACTGGGAGGTAACCTCAAGGGCAAATCTTTCATACATTTAATATGTATCTTTCACCTGTTAAGTCTACTGAGTGTATTAATGTCATTTCCTCAGCTTAGATTAATGTCTGTATCAAACAACAGTCTTCAATTTATCAATGCACCAAATATAGGGGTGAATGGATTTAAATGTTTCAATCATCTGTTTTAATTTCTCCAAAAATAACCACTAGATCGAATCAAGTTAGGGTTTTATTGTTGCTATGGACTACAAGTGTGCTTACACTCCCAAAGAACTGTAAAAATAGAGATTTCACAGTAAGTGTTTTTATTTTCAGTAGTCAGAAATGCAGTGTTTAAAGGCTTGTTATTTTGCAGGACATCATAGTTATCTATGGTTTGTGAATAGTAAGGCCATAATAATAATTATATTTTAAGAATGATTTTTGTTTAAGACATAACTTTTGGGGTATAAAAATCCCTCGGGCAAGTGGTGTATGATGCCCTAGTGGGGATCATCCCGTATTAGCATAAATTTCTAGAGTTAACATGGTTTAGTCAAAACATTTCAACTTACCAAAATACCTATATAATTACAATTATTATAATTCACATAAAGAATAATTACAGTCATTACAATATGCTAATAATTCATAATGATTTCAAGGTTTAAAAATTTATTTCATTCTTTTAATACTCAGTCAACTAAATAGAAAAATTGTGCAAATTTATTTTTTGTTACAAAACTAATTAAAAGTAAACTACATTTTTTTTACAGTTTTAAAAGACAGTTTTCAGATTTAGTTTATACTTAATCTCACTGTCACTCAAAACTAAGATAATTCTACACACGTTTACCTTTTGTGTCACATCAGTTACTGATTGCTTATAAGGGGTGTTTTCCCCGACTTCACCCTACAGACAGTTGTCAAAGGCAAAATCAAACATAATGTGTCTTAGTAAGGTGTTGGGCTGCCATGATTTGCCAAAACAGCCTTAATGCACCTTGGCACAGACTGTACAAGTGTCTGGAACTGCACTGGATCATTCCCTGAACTGGAGTTTTGATGGCGGTGGTGAAGAGTGCTATTTACTATCCTAAGATCTCCTGAATGCCTCGGCCAAAGCATATGATTTACATTACGTTCACCCTCATCAAACCATTGAGTGAGCCACAAGAGCACTCCCATTAGGGTAAATGTTTTCTCATAGGATGAAGGTGATCATTCACAATATTTTTTTTATTTGATGTACCCTTTGCTCTAAGTGGATAAGTGGTCCTGATAATTTAACAACTTTGATTCATATAATATAATAATGAAAGAGAAAAAGAATCACACACTCATTTTACCTTTAAACTATGCGTGACCCCTTTGGGGCTTTTCATTAACGGGATTAACGGAAGTGAAAAACATGCAAAAAATTATAAAATAAAACATTATTGTAAATATTAAAAATAGTCTCATTATTGCGTAACTTGGATCTACTTTTTTTAAGCTGGCTAGATTTTTCCCCCAGCATTGTCCTTCGTATTTTTTTGTTTTATACAAAGACAAACTGTGAAGCAATTGAATGCAAATTGTTTGCTAAAATGTTGGAGCTTTCGTGTAGATATTGAGACGTTCATTTCCACTCATCTTTTCTGGAAAACAATATTTATTCTCATTGTAAAAGAAATTGTGTAAAAAATGACACTCCGAGTATACAACTAAAATAATGTACATATTACTGATAAAAGCACACATTTTAAAAATCAAAGTCCTCGTGAATTTTCATGAAAAAGAACAAATTAAAACTGAATTTTAATAGGTCTCATTAAATGGGTCACGACACACAAAACATTGCTTAAGAAGAACCGACCATTTTGTTATATTTTCTTCAAAAATAAACGTTATAGTCCTGAGATGCCCTTTCGCCACAGAGTAGATGTTACAATACACACACACCACACACACCACACACACATATACACAGGAACAAGGGGCATTGGCCATTCATCTACCATTCAGCTGCGTTAAAAAAAAACAATCAAATTAAAAAAGGATAAAAAAATAAAATAATAAAAAATAAAAAAAACAATCCTACCTTTAAAACAGGAGCGTTTGTGTATATCGCTTATTATTATTTTTTTAATGTGAACTTCAGTAATTCAGAAATTAACAGCCGCTTGTGCTACTGACTATCCGTGTGGGAAACTTTTCGGATGCGTTCGGTCCGAAAGAAGCGGTCGGAGTCCGTGAGCCACAGTGCGCATGCGCCGGGCTCCCTATGAGGCTTTCTATGGAGAACGGTGAGCGGTGTACCGGGGATTTCGTGGCAGTTTGTACCGGGGAGGAAATCCTGGGACTCAACGGAGGATAGAAACGGCAACGTGCGAGTTCGGCTGTGTTTGGCATGAGGGAAGGCGCAGGGATCAGTGTTCCGGTGTGTCCTGAAGACGGAGGCGCCTGTTGGTGCTGCTGTTGCTGCTGGAAGGTAAAGAGCGCGGAGTGCGCCTGATACGCCGCGTGCAGCTGAAGGCCGTAACCGCAGCCGTAAGCTCCGTAGCCGTACGCAGGCACGAAAGCGCCGTGTTCCTGCAGAAGTTCGGGTGCCTGCTGGCGCTTGAAGCGCTTTCGTCGGCGCAGGAAGCTGCCGTTGTCGAACATGTCGGCCGACTCCGGGTCCAGCGTCCAGTAGTTACCCTTGCCCGGGTTCCCGGGCTCGCGGGGGATCTTGACGAAGCAGTCGTTGAGTGACAGGTTGTGGCGGATGGAGTTCTGCCATGCAGGAAACTTCTCACGGTAGTACGGAAAGCGGTTACTGATGAAGTCACAGATCTCACTGAGAGTCAGCCGCTTTTTCGGGCTCTGAAGGATGGCCATGGTGATGAGCGCGATGTACGAGTATGGCGGCTTCACCAGAGCGTTCTTGCTCGCCGGTTTGTACGCGTCGCGCGCGCCCGAGTCCACGCACTGAGGCGAAGCAGTGAGGAAAAGCTCGTCACGAGCGCGCGGAAATTCTTCGTCGTCATAAGGCCTAGAGCGCGCGGCTGCGTCGACGTCCTCGTCGTCTCCTTCGCCCACCACGTCTATGTCCGGCTCTTCCGAGAGCGCACACGAGTCCGACATCTCGGAGCTCAGAGTCATGGCTCTCGGTGAGACTGTGTGCGCTGCTGCTACTCCTGCGGTTTGAAAAGGCTCATCATTAGTGGCGTGATGAAGACGAGCGCAAAGCGGAGCCGTGTGCCGCCATGGACATTCATCAGGCTGTCGATCGGAAGTTAACCTTATAGCCCAGCATCCCTGCGCTAATTCAGCCGAGCGGGTGACACTCCAAATAGGGCAAAGCAGGATTCCAAACAGGGCGGATCTTTCCTCGCGCTTTATACGAGCCTGCTGATCACATGATAACCGAGCGTCAGCGTGGCTGCAGAAAGAGCAGAATAACAGGAGAATGGGGAAAAAGATGCCAATCACTGAATAAAGGCGAATTCTTAGATGGTTTCGTTAGTCAGGAAACGTTAGTCAGTTTGTTTTCTTAAGAATAAAATACGAGGCTAGTCGCTACTACGAGAAAGATAAGAGAAGTAAACACACGCTTGCTTGTAGGACCCCGCACTGCTGTTGTGTTTCCATTCAGCAGAGGTGAACACCGGGCGTGTGTGACGTTAACGGGCAGGAACCCTGAGGAAAGTTCAGATGTGTGTCTCGGGTCGTGTCTCACCGTTTATAGCATCTGATCCTCCAGATCACACCTTGTCAGGATCGTAGCATCCGCCCTGCGCTGCTAACGGGAAACGGATCATTCACACCTCTGATCACGGAAGACCACGAGCTCGCGAATAAAGAGCCGCGCACATTCTATTCATTATAGCATTATAATATTATATATAATATAATATAGACTAATTATCATGTATTGGGAGCCAAATCATTAGGTTTAT
>JAOVYV010000029.1:9675164-9685230 GCA_025674545.1 Hassar affinis
TTCACTGTTGCCTGCAGACACTCATTATTGTACCGCTCTCCAGCCCTTTGGTGGACAACTGCCTTCTGCTACAGCCACATTTCACATTTTGACTGTCCAGAGCACTGGCTGCCATTTTTCTGCACCCCAGTTCCTATGTTTTTGTGCATGTAGGAGGTATGGCTTATTGGCTGAACTCTTCCCTCAAGACCACTTCTGGCCATACTTCTCCAGACAGTAGATGTGTGTACCTGGGTTCCACTGGTTTATTTTCCGATTCCGAAGGACAATATGCTTGATGTGTTTGTCATCTACTGCATTAAGTTTCCTTGGCCGACCACTGCGTCTACGATCCTCAATGTGGCCTGTTTATTTGTGCTTATTCAAAATAGCTTGAACAGTACATCTTGAAACCCCAGTCTGCTTTGAAATCTTTGTCTGGGAGAGCCCTTGCTGATGTGTCTTGTTGCTGTGTTTTACATGATTTACATGAATAAAAACGCATGCGTGTCTGATGATGCATCGCAGCATGAAAAGAAAATATGCTTCCAAGAAAGTCTAAGACAAGGTGTGAGAAAAATGCCAGTCAGGGATTAGTCACTGTAGACGTGTTCAGAATGGTGGGTGTGGGTGATGGTTTTTTACTTGCTGACACTTCATGGCTATGCTATGCTTTCATGTATGATGGTTGTGGCACCATAGTCAGAATTATGTTCAGTAATGCTCTTGTACATAGTGCTTGCTTTCTAGTCTTATGGTACTTAATTGGTTCAAAATGGAATTGGGGTGCTTAAGCTAAAAAACTATTTCAAGTGCATAAGCAAAAATGCCTATCATTTGAAGAATCTTATTTGCTTTTCCTGTTTATTTCTCATTCCTGAATTCTTAACAAAACTGACTCTTTGGACAAAACCATGTAAGATTATTTAGGAAAATCAGTTTTTATTGCTCTGTTTATTGATTTTGTTTATTTCTAAACTCTTCCCAACAGAACAGCGTGCACTGAGCTTAACCGAACAGCCACAAGAGAAAAGGTAATACTCCAGCTGCCAAACCTCTGCTTTTCTCTTTTCCCTTTTCTCTCCCTCTGTGGTATTGCCTGGGATTATAGGATTCTCAAATGTCCCTGAGATGACAGAGTTGCCTGGAGACAGAGTGCTTCCTGTTGTACTTTCAAATGTCATGGCTTTTTTCCTTTGAATACGGCCCTGAACTTTTCAAATGGCACAGTCTTAGTGAGTGTGTGAGCATGCATGCATGCATGTGTGTGTGTGTGTGTGTGCAGATGACAGCACTGGAGCAAGTGTTACTCTTATTATTATTATATTCTAATGCTAATTTTTAATTTCTTTCCCTCCCCTCTCTGCCTTTGGGCAGTTGCTCCATCTGGTGGAGAGTTTGTATGTGTGTATGTGTGTGGTGGTGTGCGTTAGTGTATGAAAGAGTACACACTCAGCCCTGTATTTTAAACCTCCATAGGGAGTTAAAGTTCCGTAGACGCACTCAGTCAGCTGATGATGAGTCCAGCGTCGAGCTGGCCGATTCGCTCCAACACCTCACGCTCTCCGAATTCCTCAAAGAGTATGTCACAGCCCTGTTCAGCTCTCTGACATTCACGTCTAACCTTCAGAGTTGTTACTGACGACGCATTACATTATTTAATTTTCATCCACAGAATGCACTTGCTGGCATGGAGGCACGTCTAACACATATTTAAAATGAAGAGGCTAAATATTAGTGCCTTAACTGTTCTGCTGCTAAATCTTCACCAATTTTGTTAGGCTCAACTAACCCTATTTTTCCCACAAGATCTCTGTTCTGAGAGACATTGTATATTAAAAAGTATTGGTACTTCAAGAGGTATGTATGAAATGCGGTGAATGCTGAGAATGTTTCACTGGTAGACTGCTGTTCGTTATTAAAGTGAGAGCACCGTGACTAATTTTTAATTAATAACAAGGAAAGGATTGCATGATTATACCAAGTTCTTTAACTGGAACTAAACTAACCTTTGCAAAGGAATTGCTCACTTTAAACCACAATAACATGTTTTCATGGTTAAGATGAGCAAATAAGGAAGTGGCATTTATTACCAAGTGGTAAGTGCAGTAGCTTTGTGCCTAAAATCCTCAAATCCCATTTGGATTTGAAGCGATTATGGTCGTTTAATTGGGCTAATGCAAGTAATGCTTTGGCAAAATCATTTGCCAACTAACCGTTTTATGATGGATGAAAACTAAAAAACTTGAGGAGTGACTTGCAAAAGCGTTCCTGCTTGGAAGTATAGCCCTTCCTACTTCCTACTTCCTGCATGTAGGAGTTCTGCTACCGTTTGTCCCAGACCACCAGGGCAGTGTATTTTAGACCTAGTAGAGTTTTGATCATTTCGTTGCTGAGTACCAATAGCAAATTCATCATATCATGCTGATCCTCTTACCCAGAAAAGGATACCTTGGAAGCTGGTAATTCTTGATTACTATTCTTTGATTATTTAGAACAAACAAGTGCCCCACTGTTTGCCTATGCTAAAGATATGTTTTATGAATTCATCACATAACTTTACCAACCTCTTGTACTATAGGAAAGGATAGAAATATGTTTGTGAAGTGGTGACATGGAGCTTCACCAGATTTTACAGACCTCATTGTGCCGTAGTAGGGACCTATTTATGGTCACAAGCTGAGGCATGTACTGCTGGTACTTGGCAAGGAAATGCAAATGTGAATACTCTGCTAGTTCTGAAGGAAACCACCCTGAAGACCCACCACTCAGTCCTGGAACTACAGTTACATATGTATCCTTCCAAATAATGTTAACGTAAAGTTGTTGTCTTCCCCCACAGAATCGAAGAAGAGGGATGGGATAAATACATTATTCCTTCCAAGACTGAGCCTGAGAAATACAAAGTCAGCCGCACCTTCAGTTTCCTTAAAAGCAGAATGTACAGTACACGCAGCAAGAAGGTATACATCTTTTTGATCCTTTCAGCGACTGCTAGACAGGTTTTCTCTTCCCAGGCAACATTTTTTCCAAATATAAGTGAAATATACATCACAGCTTCACCCATAATAAATTCCCCATGTTTCCCAATTTCCTAATGATTTGATTGTAGATGTCTTCCTGATACCATTCTTGGCTTGGAAAGGCTTTCATATATCTACAACCAGATTCATTTTTACATCCAGAGATATTCAGTGCTCTATAAAGACCATTTGGGAGGAGGATCTGGGGATGATACCAGAGGAGGTTGGGGTGGAGATTGTAGGATGTGTTCATACATCTTCTATTTGGGAGGGGGCAGTGTAGCTCAGTGGTTAAGGTGCTGGACTACTGACCAGAAGGTCATGAGTTCAAATCCCACCACAGCCAAGCTACATTACTGGGCCCCTGAGGAAGGCCCTTAAGGCTCAGCTGTGTAAATGAGCTAAATGTAAGTTGCTCTGGATAAGAGCGTCTGCCAGGTGCTATAAATGTCAATGTATTTGTATGACAGTTCATGGTACTTGTTAGAGATCTATGATGGCATATCACCAGCCTGTAAGGGGTGTAAGCCGTATCCTATACCTACATAATTATTGCACAGAGATTTTTAATACTCTATCCGAGTTAATTGGGGAAAATGTAGAACCAGATGTTCATAGTGCTTTGCCTTCACTTTCCACATCCAAAAAATATCTAAGCCTTTGTCTCCCTACTGGATAGAAGATTAGTATTTGTCCAATTGGAAGTCAAAAGTATCTCTCTCATACCCACTAGATAAGAGACATCCTTTATTTTCTTAGATTAGAAGAAAAATTAGACTGTGATTAAGTGGCTTCTTCAATAAATTTGTAAAAATATTGGGTTCATTATTGCGTCTATATTGGGTTCACTTTTGTTTGCTTATGTTAGTTGTTATCTTTTTTTTAGTTTTCTCAGTTTTTATGTTGTTTAGGTGATTAGCAATATGCCAATTTGTAAATTGCTACTTTAAAAAGAAATATATAGCCATGTTGATTGTATTCTGTGATGCAGTTTAAGGTGATAGTTGTGAACAGTGAAGCCTTAAATGAGCATTTATTGTATATTAGTTTTATGTGTTGCACGCCGATCATGTCTTTTTAGAGCAACACTGCTGTCATTCAAGGTCATGGTGCACCATTGAAATGCTCATATGTGAAAATCTAAGCTTTGCTTCTACCTCCGAAATGCTATGATCCATTTCACGAGCTCTTAAATTAACACGAACTATTAAACTGCATTGAAAATTGCAAAATTGTGATATCTTGCTTTTCTCACGGCGAAAACAGCTCTAGAAGCTTCCACAGATGTGCATATGTGGTGGCGTAGATTGGTTTTTCTGGTACTTCAGTGTATACCTATTTACTTTTTATAAATGTTCTGATGGCACAATTGTGTGTTATTGCAAAACCTGATAAGCAAACTTTAAAAAAATATATAATAAAAAAGAAAATATACATCCATAATGCTACCTTAAAGCTGAATGAGCTGTTGAATTCCAATTAAGTGTGAATCAAGTAGCCACACAGGTGACAGATGAAAATGAGCTGTCAGTCATCCCCAAAGCAAACAGATAGTCCCAAGTCCCAGCTTTTCCCTTTAAAAATTAACCCCTCCTGTTCCTGCTCATGGCTGTGTGGGCTGTTAATTGTGTAATGGCTTTTTCTTGGTTCTCAAAGGGAAAAGCAAAGGAGAAGGAGGTTAAAGAAAAACAGGGCAATGGACACCAGTTTGCAGCAGGTCCTGTTCTGGGGACTTCAGTCTGTGAGGTGTGTGACAAACCTGTTTCAGGGAAGGAAACTCTACACTGCACCAGTGAGTGAAATTGCTACTTTAAAAAGAAATATATAGCCATGTTGATTGTATTCTGTGATGCAGTTTAAGGTGATAGTTGTGAACAGTGAAGCCTTAAATGAGCATTTATTGTATATTAGTTTTATGTACTATTAGATTTTAAGTATTAAGCATTGCTCTATATCTTTAATGAATAATATGAGTGAATAAATGTATTTGTATTTGTACCTATGAATGCCTAATAAATTATTAAGTCTCGTAAAATCTCACAGTATAATACAGAATCCAACTGAACACGACATGTTTGTGTTTCATGTGATGATTTGTGATTTGGTTTGTCTTCATCTGCCTAGATTGTGCTGTGAGCATCCATAAGGGTTGTAAAGATTCTGCAGCACAGTGCCTCAAGGTGTGTGTGTGTATGTGTGTCCATGATGGAATGATACAATAAATGTTGCTGTTCTTTGATAATTAATGGGGCATAGCATTAAGCTACAGTAATGCAAAGTAAAATTAAAATTCCTCTGTGTGTGTGTGTGTGTGTGTGTGTGTGTGTGTGTGCTGTAGCTAAAACCAGACCCCACAGCTAGCCCAGGTTTAATGGTTAAGCTCAGAGTAGTAACACATTTGCCCATTAGACATGATTGCAGGGGGTCTGTGGTTCTACACAGACTAGTCTTATGTTCTACACTTCCTTAATAGTACAGAGCTGATGTGTCTATTGTTTTCTGTGTAGAAAGTGCAGGACAAATACGCTGTTTCTATGATGAAAGCCAGAGCAGCCACTCTCCCTCAAAGTGAGTCAATCTTCTGCACCACACAAATGAGGAAAAATTGTGAGACTCATCCTCTGGTTTATGTAAGAGTATTTATTGTGTTCTTCCTTATCTACCACTCTGCCATATGCAGACTTTGTTCTCCGTGAAAGCATCCCATCTTCTCAGATATCCACTTCAGCCTCCCTCCCTGTGATGACTCCTCGGGACAGGAGAGACGCAAACACTCTGCCAGTCCCTCTGTCCAAGAGCGTGCCTCTAGTCCAAGAGTGGTTAGAAAATATTCTACTTTTTTCCTTTTTTAGAAATCAAAAATATTTCTAAAATGAAAGACCTTTTTTTTTTTTAATTTGTGTGATTTGTGTGTCCAGGACTGCAGAGAGCCCGTTGGGAGACAACGATTCCTCGTCCTGGAGATCTCATGGCCAGTCAGAGGAGCTCCTGCAGACCATGGAGTCTTCCACTTCCACTGACTCCTCCCTTGTGGAAGGTGAACAAAGTGATCTTCATTCCAGTATTGGTGATACAGCTTTGAACCTTTGAATATCTTCTATGCATGCTCGTGATTAACGTTCCTGGAAAGATCCCATGGGGGACTTACTGGTATACCAGTTTTTCTGGTACTTCAGTGTAGATCAGGAAAGGATAAAATAAGCCCAATGCAATGTGTAATAAGTGTAGAATCCACCATTATTATGTTTAGTCTTGCATTATGTGAAGTATAGCAGTATTCCTGAGCATTTTCCACCATTCTTTGTACTCAATTTCTTTCTAATTGTATTGATGATATTTACTACTTAATCTGTACCCTGACTGTCTGTAAATCTATTTCTTCACCTGTCTTCCTTTAGACACAGTGGACACTCCTCTACAGAACAGTTTTGGGATGGATGCTCAGTATTTGGAGGCAGAGTCGTGGAGTCTAGCAGTGGAGCCTCAGTTCTGCAAGAAGCAAGAAAAACGCACAATCAAGAGACAGGATGTCATCTACGGTAAGCATGAGGGAACTGTGATTGTGTCTAATGAGAAATACAAGAAGTCACTGAATCACTGAAGGGACTGATTAAGAAAACTAATTCAACAGCAGCTGAAAACTGAATAATTCCATTCTGATGCTGTTGGATTTGTGACTCTCATCCCGTTGCTATGGATACCCTAAAGATGTGTACTTCCCAAACAGTTTACCTTGCATGGATAACTCCTGTAGATTTGTATCAAAGACCTACTGATGTAATCATAAAGATTGTCTCATGTTCATCCCAGGACCCAGAAGTGTGTGAAGTGTCTTTCCATTCCATGTATCCACAAAGATGTTTGAATGCATTTAGCTCAAGCTCGACACGCCCAATTCCACACCTGCTGTGTACGCTGGTCACACTCGTGCACATTTGTTTGCCACTTGCATACGGGTCCATTCACCTTGATTTAGAACTAGGAGGCATCTGAGCGACTGTATGTGCTGTTTTGCTAGTGCACTTTCAGCTTTGGAGTTTTGCCGATATGGGAAGCCACAAGGGTCCGATTATTTATATTTTGTGATAGAGGTGATTTGGTTTCAAATGGTTACAAATTAATACCAGCGATATACCCCGAAATACCAGATAAACTGACACAGGAGCCTATGCAATATACATAGCAACACCAGTTATGTACGCCATTGGTTGTGTCCGCCAGTGTGTATATAGATTTGTTTCCGTCATGTTCCTGCCAAGATCATGTGGGGGACCTACGGGTACACCAGTTTTTCTGGTACTTCAGTGTAGATCAGGAAAAGGGTAAAATAAGCCCAGCATTAAATGTAACATGCATGCAATTTGTAGAGTTTAGTGTAGAGTTAAGACGTGTGTGTGTTTACTAGGGCATCAGAGTGCCTATTTGTCAAAATAAAGCACTTTTTTATATATAATGTTATATAAAATCCTTGCAAGAAAAAAAATCCTTATTCAATTGTGTTGCATTGCATTCTATTGTAGTTCTACAAAAACCGTGAAAAGAATGTAAATGATTAACCCCTTTTTTTGTACATTGGTTTAGAGCTAATGCATACAGAGCTCCACCACCTGCAAACGCTGAGCATCATGGCAGAGGTGTTTAGGCGAGGCATGCGGGAGGAGGTGGGCTTGGATGCGGAGGCTGTTGCCCGGATATTCCCGTGCTTGGATGAGCTCCTCGTCCTACACAGAGACTTCCTTTTTGCCTTGACAGAGCGGCGGAATAACTCCAGGCAGCCTGACAATGAAAAGAACTACTTCATTGACCGTGTGGGTGATATCCTCCTGCAGCAGGTGCGCAACAGAAAATGTCACTGTATTTTTTTTTTATGTCACTTTAATGGTTGAACTCTGATGGCAAGTGGGTCTGGTATCAGTTTTGGAGTTTCTCAGCTTTGGAGTTTTGCCGATATGGGAAGCCACAAGGGTTCAATTATTTATATTTTCTGATAGAGATGATGATTTAGTTCTTTTTCTTATACCAGCCATATTCACCGAAGTACCAGAAAAACTGGTACAGGAGCCTTTTGCAATATACATGTCACATTTTAGCAGAATGCAGTTTTATTGTTCAATAAACTGTGAAACCCCAGAATAGTCATTTCAATTATTTTTTCATTTCAAATAAAATCATTATAATAAAATGAATGAATCTCATTAGCTGCAGTCATCCAGCATCATTATTTTGTGTGTAGTTCTCTCAGGAGAATGCTGAGAACATGAAGCGGGTCTACGGGGAATTTTGCAGCCGCCACAATGAAGCCGTCAGCTTTTTCAAGGAGCTTCAGCAGCAGAACAAAAGATTTCAGCTCTTCATTAAGGTAAGTGTGTTCCTCTGTGAGCCATACATCATGTTTGCATCATCATGAGAAAGTGGGTTTGATTTTGCTATCTCTCCTTTCCTCATTTGTACTTGTAGCATGATCAGCAATTATACAGCGTAACTCTTCCTGTTCTTCCCCCAGCAACAGAGCAGCAACTTACTGGTAAAGAGGCGAGAGATCCCCGAATGCATATTGTTAGTGACGCAGCGAATTACAAAGTACCCTGTGCTTTTAGAGAGGATACTGCAGTACACAGAAGGTAGCTCTCTGGGAAAACACCCTGTCTATCATGACCATGTAATCTGTGTTGTGAATTGAGATATTACTGCACTACAAAAACCAACTTCTACATATTAATGCGCATCAGTATTCTCTCTGTCGCTCTGTCTTTCACAGAGGGTACGCAGGAACATGTGGATATCTCCAGCGCTCTGTCTCTGGTGCGAGAATTGATCTCAGCAGTGGATATGCGAGTGAGTGAGAGGGAGCAGAGTCAGTGGCTGAGCGATGTCCTTGGCCGCATGGAAAGCAAGAGCTTAGCCAGGCTGAAGAGTGGTACAGCCTTCCGTAAGCACGACTTGACCAATGGCCGAACGTTGCTTCACCATGGTCCATTGCTTTGGAAGACTGCCACAGGCAGACTCAAAGGTCAGATAAATGAAGGAATGCAGCAAACAAGTCCATACAAAATGTTATTTATCTTGCAGTCTGGTTGCTCTACATCCAGTCATCATCATTGCACTCACTGAGATCAAACGTCTCCAGAATACAAATGTTATTTTCAAAACTAGTATCAAATTGCACTTTTCCACTCATGTAGGAAATTTTTTGCTTTGTATTTTACGAGATTTCAGTCACAGCGACATCTGATGGGTTTTGCAGGCTCCCACACGTACAATCCCAATTCCAAAACAGTTGGGGCATTGTGTAGAATGTAAATAAAAACAGAATGGAATGATTTGTAAATCTCATAAGCCCATATTTTATTCACAATAGAACACAGAACACATATCAGATGTTGAAAGTGAGACATTTTACCATTTTGTGAAAAAGATTAGCTCATTTTGAACTAGATGGCAGCAACGCATCTCAAAAGAGTTGGGACGGGGCAACAAAAGGCTGGAAAAGTAAGTGCTACTAATAAAAACCTGCTGCAGGAGCATTTTGCAGCTAAGTAGGTTACACAGCAACAGGTCAGTAACATGACTGGGTATAAAAGGAGCATTTTAGAGAGACAGAGTCTTTCAGTAGGAAAGATGTGCAGATGTTCATCAATCTGCACAAAACTTATTTCAGAAAAATGTTCCTCAACATAAAAGTGTGAAGACTTTAAATAAGCTATATCATGCCAAGAAGAAGCCATAGGTCAACACACTCCAGTAACACTGTCGTCTTCTCTGGGCCAAAGGTCATTTAAAATGCACTGAGGCAAAATGAAAAACTGTTCTGTGGTCAGATGAATCAAAATTCTTTGTGGAAAACATGAATACAGTGTCCTGTGGACTAAAGAGGAAAGGGACCATTCAGCTTGTTCTCAGCACACAGTTCAGAAGCCTGCAGCTCTGATGGTATGGGGTCGCATTAGTGCCTATGGCGAGGGCAGCTTAAACATCTGGAAAGGCACCATCACTGCTGAACAGTAAATAGAGGTTTTAGAACACGTCTCTTTCAGGGAAGGCCTTGCATATTTCAGCAAGACAAC
>JAOVYV010000029.1:9697377-9711192 GCA_025674545.1 Hassar affinis
ACCCGGGGATCGAACCCGGGTCCTTCTTGCTGTGAGGCGACAGCGCTATCCACTGCGCCACCGTGCCGCCCAATATTGCTAAATTATTCTTTTTCAAAACATATAATATTATATTATATTATATAATATAATACAACATAATACTGTAAACACACTCAGCCTGTTCGACACAGCCATAACCCACAGTGTCTAATTCATCTCACTGGTTCAAATTTCCGCTAATTTAAAAGAGTTGAAAGACTGAAAACTCATAAAATAGTTGAAATCACATCACGTAATTTGTGTAAGGTTAAAAAAAAGACATTGTCATGAGTATAAGAGGAGGATGTGGTGCTCCACTGAGGATTTTGCAGTAATTAGGTGAAGCTACTATACTATTGCTATAATATTGCTATAATATGTTCGAGTCCGATTTGGCTGTTTTAAACCTAAAATGCATGCATCAAGTGAAGGAAATAAATTCAGAATAGCAGAATAGCCTCTTCTGCTTGGATGAGAAATGGCTTGTAAAAGCGCTCTCTCCCCCTGGGCTTTGTCTGAATAACGAATGATAAAGACGCATATTCTTCCGTCAGGTTTTTTTTTTGCAAATTCATGTCCTCTTACTGTTTTACAAAGTCAAAAGGAATTATTGGTCTGCAAGTATTTTAAAGAAAATAAAAAACTGAAAAATGCTGCTTGCATAAGTATTTAAAAGACACCCCCATAAAAACCTGTAAAGTGCTAGTAAGCACTGTTAAAATAATAAATAAATTGTGAAGAAAATGAAGCTCACCCAAGCACTATGTAGACTAGGCCCTCTTTCAAAGCTCCTTCAGAGAGGCGAACAGTGACAGAGTACTGTGCTTGAGAGAACTCTGCATAATTGAGAACTGTATAAGAGAGTGACCAGAAAGAACCCATTCCTCAAGACAAGCCACATGAAAGCATGAGCTGGGTCACTGATATGTATTGGTGTGATGAGACCACGCTTGAGATACTGTATTTGGACAAGTTTCAAGTCTTGATGTGTGGTGCAAAACTAACACAGGCCACAACTCAGTTATACAGGAGGATATTATAAGAGAACCTGCTAAAAAAATAATAATAAGCTTGGGGGGAAAACCTTCACCTTCCAGGAGAACCAGTGTAACAGTTACAGCCAAAGCAACATAAGAGTGGTAAAAAACAAAAGAGGTGAATGCTCAGTACAATGCTCAATACAGTGGCTAAGTCAAAGTCCAGATCTTGATTTGAACATTTGAAAATGATCTTGATGTTGAAAATTTCCTTTAGGAGCATATTACTGAAGTTTGCAATAAAACACGCTGTGTAAGTGTTATTTGTAATCCAGATGAATCTGATGACATTTGCAAGGCACTGTAGCTTTTACATTATACTGTATCGTCTCATTCTGGTCAAAGATCACTGAGCAAAAGACAACAGAGCCAGGGCCAAACTACATATTTAAATTTTATCTGATGTTTTTAAAATTCTTCTTTAAAAAAATCAGGCAAGAGCATAAAAGCACAGAAGTTAGTGCAGTTCCAGTCTACTGAATAAATGGCCAGTTACATGGCGGGTTGCTGCAGCTCATTGTTGATGTAATGTCAGCAGAACAGATGAGGAACGAGGGACACCAGATGGCGCCGTATGCTAGACAAACACGTTGTGATTTCACAGAATGTATTTTCCAGTTCATGAATGATCACTGAACATGAAAGATAAAAGTAATATTCTATGTCTAAATATACCAAACCCTGTGTAGTGCATAAATATTTAAAGTTAAATAGTTTATTACAGTCTTATTATAGACATTTTATATGGCTATTTAATGTTACACACACTTCCAGTTATCCAGTTATCCCTTCATCAGTATAAATTGCGCAGTGCCTTTGTGCATAAATAACATCAGTATACTGTGTTTTTTATTGCCTTTAACGTAGTCACTGTTTTTGTTGGTGTGTTTTTGTCCAGGTGTGTCAAAGCATCCAGAGTTTGACTCAGTTGCTTTACAGTTTGCAGGTGATATGAACTTTCTCTCTCTCTCTCTCTCTCTCTCTCTCACACACACACACACACACACACACACACACAATACCTGGAAAGTTTGTTTATTCATTCCTTTTTTCATTCCCTGTTACAGATATGTTTTAAGACCCTTGTGAGGACCTTCCATTGACATAATTACTAATGCAGCTAATTATTGCTATGCCTAAACCAAAATCTAACCTTAACCTCAGTGAATGAAATGAAACATTTTGGCCCTTTTTGTTAAATATAACCTGGTGTTTTTGTAGAAAGTTCTTTTGTTTTGTAGAAAGTTAATTTCTTGTGGGGACCAGCCAGACTCAAAAATGTCAAACAACTGTTGGTTATTTCTGGATAGTGAAATAAACTAAAATCAAGATATATATACACACACACACACACACACACACACACACACTTTCTGTTGACATAATTATTACTGCAGCTAATGAAAGCTAAGCCTAACCCTGAACTTAACCTCAGTAAGGAAAAAGCAAGTAAGTAAGTAAGTAAGGCTTTAAATTAAATTTTTGCTAAAATCTACAAAAAAGCACTTTCCTGATGGGGCCCAGTAAAATGTCCAAAATATCAGATATCCCTATCATTGTTGGGACAACTTGGTCCCCAAAAAGATACAAAAACATGTTATACCAACACACACACAGTGGGTTACATTCTTATGTTGTTGCTAACCTAAACGATTTGACCCCATGACTTAGTTTAATTTTTTGTAATTTTTTTTTCTATCATGTAATATCTACTAATATTTGGTAAGATCTCACAAGACCTTTCCAAAGAGCAAAAGGTTTATTACAGGACTGTCCTTAACACTGGGTTAAGATCAGCTCAATATCTGGATAACTTTGGCCAATGGCAATGATTGAAGAGGTTGATCAGTATGAAATATAGTCTTGTTTGTTAGAGCAACCCTTGACCCTAGATATATGGCGAGTTAAACATAAAAATGTCTATAAATTTTCTAATCTATGTTACTGATTGTTAATTTCAGGCCATGGTCGCCATCCAGGACAGCCGCTATGAAGTGCGCCGTCTCCTTCTCCTCCTCCTCTCAAATTCCACGCACCAACGGGTCTCCCAGGGTTCCCTGCAGGAGCAGGAGCGTCAGCGGGAGGCAGAGCGTCGGCGGCAGGAGCTAGCACGGGCAGCTCGGGAACGGCAGCGGTGGGCACGCGAGTGCCAGGCACAGCAGCTGCGTTACGAGGAGCGGGAAAGTGAGCTGACACAGAGGGAACAACAGTGCCAAGAGGAGGCCCAGAGGCTGCAGCGTCAACGTGAGGAGCTGGAAGAGCAGCAGCAGGAGTACCAGCAGAGCCTGGAGAGGCTGAGGGAAGGCCAGCGGAGTGTGGAGAGAGAGAGAGAGAAGCTGGAAATGCAAGAGAGGATGATGGAGAAATGGAAGCAGGAACGCCAACGCAACCTGACTGTTACCAGCAACAAGCTGAAGGGTCACCAAGGGTCAGGAGATGAAACAAAAGTAGGTAGTGAGTCACTTCTTATCTGTGACCCTTATAGTAGATCTTTCTTTCTTTCTTTCTTTCTTTTTTCATTCTTTCTTTCTTTGCAACTGTTAGGATGGTCACAATTTTGATATTGTTACTGTTACGGGGGGACGGGGAAAATAAAGGACCCAAGTGCAGGGAAGGCTGGGTTGTTATGTTTCAGCACAGCCGACAGAGTGTAAGGGGGATCGCTCTACCGATCTTGTCGGACCTTTCAACTTGGTATTGTAACACTATGGCGTGAGGTAATTTGGTATGGTGACGCTATGCTGCGAGGTAACCGGGGTCAGCTTGGTAACGTCAGGGCTTATAGAGGTTTGACGGTAAGGGGTTACCCCTGAGATAATAAATATTTCCTAGGGTCAGTGCTCTTGCTCCCCTGGTGCGAGTTCCCCTATCAGAAAAAAAGGGAAAATAAGCTCTCCCGCTGCAGTGGGCAGTTGTATTTTCTCCCACCTCCCCTCTCGGGGGAGATTGCCCCGAGGTGACTCATTGTTGTTAGCCGCATGCAACCCAGAAGTGCTGAGTACTACTTCTGGTTCACCTGGTTTTGTTGTGCTCATACACAGTGTGTGCCTTCTACTCATGTGTGAGCTTTTTGTTATATGGGACTCTACATCCCTCTTCAACATATTTTTATGTACATTCTCCCTTTATTTTCACCCTCTTTAAATTTATAGAACTAATTTTTTTTGTGAGTTCGCTAAATCACGGCTCTTACTTTTGAGCTTTTTCTCAATCCCTTTTCAGTGTATGTGTGTAGCTCAGCACACGCTTTTCAACACTGACGGCCCAGGATTGAATCCGTACTGCCTCAGTTTATACATCATATAATTATTTATTTAATATATTTTCCTTATTATTTAATGTTTTCCCCTGTTATTTACATCTGGCATTACATTTATATATATTTATTTTCACTATTTATGAATATGTATTTATTTTAACCCCATTTCCTCTGTTTCCCCCTCTTTTTTTTTCTCCCTCTTTCGACTGGGCCAAGCCATAACAGCCCAGCCTTCCTTGCACTGATTTTCCTGGGGGATCAGGTCTGATTATCCCAATCCCCCATAACAAAAGGGTTAAATATATATTTGTTTATTTATTAGGGGAATTCTACCAGGAATTTCTGGTAGGTACCAGTGTGTGCCTGAATTAAACTCAAGTTAAAGTTAAAACATTTCACTGTCTACCCTTCTGAATCATGGTGCTTGTTGTGAAACTCCTTGGCAGGCTGTTTTGCACTGAAGGGATTTATAATGTGTTTTGAATGCTGGTGTTGTTTTGTCTAGTCACTGCCCTTCTTCATAAGCAATGAAAGACAAATGCCCAAATCCCACTCTTTGAACCCACCTTTTCCACAAGATGTTTTCGTTTTCTTTAGCTGTGCGCTTGCAGCTGAAACCATCATCTGTGTATGTGTGTGTGTTGCCCATCATTGTCTAGATTAGTATGCACCATTTGGTTCGCCCATAGGCAAAACACAATGTCAGATTAGTGTTGGCTTTTTTAAATGTATTGAATGTTATTAGATTCCAACTGTTTACCAGAGAATTATACTGAATACTGACTTCAGGGAATTCTCTCTCTCTCTTTCTCCGTCGGTCTGTCTGTCTGTCCCCAGTAGTGATGTCTAAGGTGAGCTCTCCCTAAACCATCTCTGATCTCTCTATATGGATGGGATAAAGCTGTTGCTGAACTATTCCAGGCGGAGGCACTCATAGCTCATCATTCTCTCTGTCTCACCTTTTCTTAAGATTGATTATTTTTTACACTTAATCTTATCTGTATCTTTCACTCTCTAGCAGTTTGTCTATAAAAGGCAATCAGTATATTTATCTACACTACATTTCAGTCCCTCCATTCTGGATGCCCCAAGTTTCGACCATTTTTCCATCCATCGGTCTTTATCTCTGCTTCCTCATTTGCTTGTTAGTCTTTTAGAGTGGCCATATTGACTTAACTGGTCCTAGCAATCCCTTTCATCATGCATCTTAGTGGGTAAGAAAAACAGCATTGCCCATCCTGTCCTGTGCCTTCCCTTTCTAGTTCACTGAAGTCAGGTGTACAGAGTCACTGGCTGGGAAATCTTTCTTTCCATAGTCATACTGAAGAGGCTGGAGTGCAGTCAAATGTCTATCACACATTCTGTCTTATTTAGTCACACACACACATAGTGGGGTTCTCTGATTCATTATCGTGGATAATGCAAGCAATTCAAGCTTCATCAGTCTTCAGGCCTGACCATTGACTACACTAATAAACAAGTTACTGATTGATGACAAAGAAAGTTCGCCAAATAAAACCCAAGACAAAGTCATTAAAACCAGCTTGATGCGCATCACCCTAACTGCAGATGAAAGCAGCTCCAGGGATTTATTTAGAAGGAACTAAATAATACAGAGCAAAAAGTCTCTATCTGCATAACAGAGACTTTACTTTAATTTGCCTACTGTGTGGTGGATATTTCAACAAGTCAAACATGTGGAGACTAGTACTGCCTTTTGAACTGTTTGTTGTTGGGATGATTGCTTTATACTGAGGTACCAGAAAAACTGGTGCTTGGTAGGTCCCCCACAGGTACTTGTAGGGAACGTTGCACAGTCCTTACACTGATGTTTATTGAGGCCTCGACATTGAATTCTGTTGTTACTTGAGGCAGCGTTGCACACTGTTCCTGTCAGCTAACGCTGGTCACATTCATCCACTGGAGTCTTTTTACGGCCACACTGCTGTCATGTACAAGGTTTTGTCTGAATTCTTATATGTGAAAATCCAAACGTTGCTTCTTAATTGCTATGCTCCATCTCACAAGCTCCAACTATTAAACTTCATTGAAAATTGTAAATTGTGTTAACTTTCAATTCTCCCGCAGAAACAACTCTAGAAGTTATGGTGTTATGGTGGTGCTGTAGTGCATTTTGCATAGGCTCCTGTACCAGTTTTTATAGTACTTCAGTGTATATAAGTAAAGATCTCTTTAATGTCAGGAAACATGGCATTTTTTTAGTTTCTCACAAGTCAATATAGACAGAAACACTTTCAGTGTTGACTTTTTTTATTATTAAATTGCAATCTGGAAAATAAAAGCATTATAATGGGGTTTACTTCAGGTTTGTCTTGTACAAATTCTGAAATTAATGCCATTTGTGGTTTCTGTAGGAGTGTTTGTGTGAGAGTGTGTGTGTGTGTGTGTGTGTGTGTGTGTACATTAAACATGATGAGATGTATGAATGAATGTTGGAAGAAGAAGAGATAGACCACTAGCTACAGATAGCTACTATTCTGTTGTTTTCACCATGGTTGTATTGTGCTGTGTTGTTCACTAACATGGACACTGTGTACGCAGTCTATGTTGAGTTGCACTTACTCTTTCTCTTTCTTACAGAGCTTTCAACATGGTCAACACAGTGGCTTGGATGAAGATGGGTCCATTTTTGTAAATGAAGCAGCGTTTCTGGCTCCATCCATTAACAATCGGCACCTTCACCACTACCAGCATCAGTATCAGCACAACACTCCGCTGCATCCAGGCTATGTGAATTTCCCCAGCGCCCAGAACAGTCTGAATTCTCTGCTGGCTTTGTCCAATCATACACACCCTACAATCAGCATCCAAGATGAGCTATGGACCGAAGGTACAGAGCAGCATGAATAGCAATAATCTCTCTCTCTCTCTGTCTCTCTCTCTCTCTCTCTGTCTGTCTCTCTCTATCTCTCTTTCTGTCTCTCTCTCTGTCTCTCTCTTTGTCTCTGTGTGTCTCTCTTTCTCTCTGTCTCTGTCTCTTTCTCTCTCTGTCTCTGTCTGTCTGTCTGTCTGTCTCTGTCTGTCTCTCTCTCTGTCTCTCTTTCTGTCTCTCTCTGTCTCTCTCTCTGTCTGTCTGTCTCTCTGTCTCTCTTTCTGTCTCTCTCTCTGTCTCTCTCTCTCTCTTTCTCTGTCTCTCTCTGTCTGTCTTTCTCTCTCTCTCTCTGAGTTGCACTAACATCTTAAACATGTCTGCACATATGCATCAACATCACTCTTTTTTGATGTCAGTATGAGGATTTTACTATAACGGCTGTGATTTTTAAAGGCACATCTGCTATAGTATTGTCTTCATTAATGAAATAACACCATCCTTATGGATACATGAACACCATACTTTATTTTGAATGTGAAAAATGGTGATTTTCTGCCGTACTATCAGGTACTATTTGGGTGGTGGATCATTCTCATCCTGTTAGAAGAATAATCTGCAGACATTATCTCACCTTTACCAGAAATTTTCACAGGGGCCAAGTCTCGTATGTCCTCTTTATGCTGTTAATATGTCTCCTGACAAAAACCCACCCCCATCTCTGTTACACACACACACACACACACACACACACACACACACACACACACACACACACACATGCATTGACACAGACATACCATCCGTCAAGGAAATCAATCAGCCTTCTATTGAGCGGCGGGGCAGCGGTGGTGTGTGAATCATGGCGTGTACACGACGGGAGACTGATTGGCACATCGATCTGAAAAATCTTTACCAAACTCATTACACGCCAACTTATCATCTGCCTCTCTCTCACAGACATCCAAAAGACAGAGAGAGAAGAGGAACATATTCATCTCATATTTCCTCATAAAATGTCTTAGACATCTTTTGATGTACTCACACATCCACCAGCTCCTAATTCCACATACATACACCGTATGGCCAAAAGGCTGTGGACACTTGACTTTTACACATATACGTATACATATATGGTTCTTCCCCAAACTGTTGCCTCAAATCTCCCTTCATTGGAGCTAAGGGACCCAAATATGTTGCAGCATGACAACTTGCTCCTGTGCACAAAGTAAGGACCATGGTTTTCCAAGGTTAGAACTCAAGTGGCCCAAATACAGAGCCCTGATCTCAACCCCACTGAACACCTTTGGGATGATTTTGAACACTGACTGCACCCCAGACCTGCTTGCCTGACATTAGTGCCTTACCTCACAAATGCGCTTGTGGCTGAATGGACAAATCCTCATAGTCACACTCAAATTTAGAAAAAAATCTTATGGAAAGGCTTCCTAGTAGATATTACTTCTACCGAGGAGGTTATGTTTTTGATCCAGTTTGTTTGTTAGTTTAGATTTCAGCATAGAAAAGACTCTTGGTGTTGGTGGAGATCTGCGCTCTTCAAGTGCTTTTCTAGGTATAACATAAATCTGGAATGGAATGTTCAAAAGCACATATGGATGTGGTAGCTCAGGGTTTGCTATACTTTTGGCTTCATAGTCTATCTGGCAAAGGCAATTTGTTGAATTAAAAGGTCTCTGAAACAGACTTTCTTATGGACTAAAAGAAAAACCGGTACTGGTGCTTGTGCAAAATAGCAAAATACATAGCAATGCCACCTATGCACAACGTTTGTTGTGTCCACCAGTGTGTATACGAAGCGATAGACATCTATCGAAACTTCTAGAGATGTTTCTGCCGTGAAAATGGCAAGTCATCGCGATTTTCAACATGGTTTAATAGTTGGAGATTGTGATATGTATCGTAGCATTTCAGAGGTAGAAGCAAAGTTAGGATTTTCACATATGAGCATTTCAAGGGTGTACTGTGACTACAGAAATTCCAACAAAAACTCGAACTTATGACAGCTGGAAAAAGACTCTGGATGAATGTGAGCAGCGGCGGCTGGCAAAAATCGTTTCATGTGATAGGCTTGTAACACTGCCTGAAGTAACATTGGAATTGCTGGGACCTCAACAAACATCAGTGTGAGAACTGTTCAATGTTCCTTTCAAGATCCTGTGGGGGACCTACCGAGTATTATACCAGTTTTTATAGTACTTCATTGTATTCCCCAATTGGTATACACAGAAGAGTTCTTAAACATTCAGAGGAAATGTAAAAATATACTGTATAATAGGAACATACTTTGGTTGCTGTTTGTCAGTGTAAGATTGAGCAAATAAAACATTCTCTATAAAATTTTATCCATCTTTGCCAAGTTTACCAAGTATACCAGTTTTTCTGGTACTTCAGTGTATCTTGGCACTAAACCTTGTGACTAACCTTCACTGCTTATGACAGACTGATGTAGTGTAGTACTTGTTTTAATGTGGCACGAGCTACTGAATTTGCTTCTACTAAAACCCAGTATAGTACCCACTTATAAAACCCAGTATAGATTTTTACCCCCCAATTTAAAGATTAATATAAATAATCTGCAAGTATATATAGCACTTAGTTATAGAAGGGATAATTTGTTACTGCATTGTCCAGTGTCACCCAAATGAGGATGGGTTCCCTCTTGAGTCTGGTTCATCTCAAGGTTTCTTCCTCTTATCATTTGAGAGTGTTTTTCCTTGCCACCATCGCCATCAGCTTGCTCATTAGGGATAGCTGTTGGGGACAAGGCCTATAGGCCATGTCCTGATTTTTTGTCTTTGTAAAGCTGCTTTGAGGCAATGTCCTTTGTTAAAAGCGCTTTAGAAATTAAATTGAATTGAATTGAATTAAATGATGGAAGGTCTGGATAGCCTAGACCAGTGGTGTCCAGTGTGATCCACAAAGGGCCGGTGTGGGTGCAGGTTTTCTTTCCAACCAAGCAGAAGCCACACACTACTGAATGTCAAGTTCAACTGATTAGATTCAGTGATTAAAACAGGAATGAGGTGTGGCTTCTGCTTCAGTGGAAGGAAAACCTGCACCCACACCCCCCCTTTGTGGATAAGATTGGATACCACTGGTCTAGACTGTTCTGAAAGAAACAAGAGACAGCATGTATGGCTTGCCCTTATACTGACCAACATAAGCTTGAAAATGCACTGAAAATAGCCTAAGGTTCATAGGGTTAATTTATATTTCATGTGTTTTGTTCATAATGTGATTAGATATTCACATGATGTCGCACTTGTTGACATGCAGCTTGACATTTTATCCATGTGATTATTAATACTCAGTTTAAATACTACATATGAACTATTAGTGAAAAACAAGATCAATGTTAAGGAAGTAGAGGTGAGTGATTTTTTTTTTTAAAGATGCCTCATTTAAAAAGTATAACATTAAGACAACATTAAGACATTTTTTTATCTATTTTGTAAAAATTACTCAACAAAACCTTGGAAAACCAATCATTAATAAAAAAAGATTGATGGCTGATTCTTTGGATTTAACCCACAGGAGACTTTTTGTTTCTCTTTAATATGTACAGTACAGTACTGTCTTAGGCATCTTATTGTTATTAGTTTTATTATAGATGTTTTTTTTAGTTGCATTATTGAATCAGTACAAAAAGATTTTTATAACATTTTAGATAGAAAAAATGTTTGTATGTCATAAACAAAAGCAACACATTACATAACAGCGCTTTTCAGAAAAAACGTAATGAAGGCTGCTGGGTTTTGAATGCCCAAAAAAGAAGTAAGCGTGACCGTCAAGGTCTCCAGAAGAGCTGTGGCAGATTTTCCAAGATGCTCAGTAAAACCTACCAGCTGATTACTGTACAGTACGATGCAGAAGTCTCAGGCACATGCAAAGACTCACTTTAAAGCAAAGACGCCTTCAAAAATACAGAAGATATTTTTACATAAAAGAAAACACTATAAAGTGCAGGAAACCGTAATAAACTAAAGGAAGTCAATATTTGGTGTGCCTTTTTCTTAAGCAGTGTTCCAGCTACAGTGTGTGCAGTTTTCTAAGGAAATTAGCTTTTGGAGAATCTGCCACAGCTCTTCTAGAGACTTTAACTGTCACACTTCTTTTTTTTGCATGCAAAACCCTGCAATGTAAAACTTCATTATGTTTTTTTGTCTAAAAGCGCTCTGTTATGTAACATGTTGCTTTCGTTACTGACATACACACATTACATTTTTTGTTGGAAAAATTTGTTTGTTATAAAACATTATATCTTATATTACATAAAAATATGTTTGTACTGACTCAAATGCAGAACTTAAATAAGTTGTACAAATTCTCACCTCGTTTTGTATACATTTAAGTGTCAGTGTTGTTTTTTTTTTTTTCTTTAGTGATTACCTGAATGGATGCACAATTATGGATCATATAAGCTTAAGGATTGTTTTCTCAATTGCAGTAGTGAAGCAAGAGGGTTTTTTCCCACACCTCAAGCATAACCTGCATGAATATGCTTGAAACTCCACCAGGCTTTAGATGTGATGTGAAAGCTTTGTTTATCCGGCTTAACTTAAAAATGTACTCTTTTATCTGTTGTTCTGTTCAGGTGTCTAGGCCCAAGAAATATGCCCTTCTAGACGTCTTCCTGTTATTGTGTGGAAAGACTGGGGCACACCTGGTAGACGTCAGTACAGGAATGTTATGTAATCCAGAGAAGAAAACAGATGAATACAGGTAGACAGGTAGAGGTGGGAAAACTAGCAGAAGATATATGTTATATTGGTGCAGGGAAATGGCAAGACTACACAACTGAATGCAGTGTGTGTGTGTGTGTAAGATCTTACAGAAACAAATCTGTGATAATTAGATGTTGAGCATTGTTAGGCTTGAGCAGAGGTGGGAGTGTCTAAGGGCATGACAATGTTAAACTGCATTAGCTCACATCATGCATCAGTGCGGAAGCGCCGTCACTGAGCTCTCCTGGAGCAATTTAGGCAGTTAATTTATCTTATTAATTAAAACAGTGTTTAATGATTTACCATTGTTATTAATTTAAAATGTTTATTTTACTGTTCTCTATAACCATAAAACCCTGGCTCTTTCTCCAAGTTTCAGGCCAGCCCTAACCATTCTTCTTCTTTTCATCTTGTATATTGACACATCATTTCAGTGCATATCTACATTAGTCATGCTTAATTACTTTTGCTTAATTTATTTGTGACATCCTCTATACTACTATTTGACATTGCTGATGTTCTTCCCAGATGTTGGTCCAGCAGTCCATACTACCAGGACAGCGGGGGCGGTGGGGCCAGGGATTTCTCAAAGCGATGCCCTCTTGGTGCCGCAGGCTTTTGTTTCCATGGAAACAGAGAACCAAGATCCCGATGCAGAGGAGAAAATCGTGTATCTCTAAGTTCAAGACTCCTTCCTTCCTGAGCTCAGTCAAATATAAACTAAAAAAGAATTGAAACCCTTGGAGAGCAGCTGCGAAGCAGTACTTCATTTTGTTTGAGAAATTGCACTGATGCCACAGACAGAAAAAAATCAATCAAGGGTGAAGGTTTTACATCAGGATTATTATGATTCATATTTCGTTGCTGTCTTTCAGATAACATTGTTTAACATTTGCACTTTTTCCATACTCATATGGAAGTATTCGCACTTAGATCCAGATCATGGCAGTTGGGACTCTCTGGTGTATAATCAAAAAAAAAAATGGTAACACTGTTTCTTATTTGCTTTGTTTTTCTGTTGTAAACAAGCATTCGCATAACCCCATTCACAGTTCATTACGTTAGCAACATAGAACTCATATTTCACCAAAATCTTCTCAAATTGCCATTTTCATTCCATCCCAGTTTTCAGATGGACCGTTTGAAGTCTGTTTTCCCGTTTCACTGCATCATGACCCAGAAGGAGCTCTACACTCCAGACCTGAACATTGCAGAGGACAATGTGTAGTCCTGATGGGGATGCAGTCGATATACATACATTTCACTCAGAACACTCTCCATTTATCTACACAGTAAATGAAGGCACCATGTCAGCCCATATTTCAAGTGGGAAAATTAAGACAATAGATTATATCCTGGCGTGGAGGGGCTGTAACTTACAGCAGCACACTTTCATTTCCTTTATCCCTTTCAGATTTGTTTCCATGCACTTTTAAAAATAAGGCATTTGCTAAATAATTTGCTTTAAAATGAATGACTGAATAACAGTCTAGTGTTTTAAAGGTTCTTATTCGAAGGTTTTTGTGGTAATTTTTGAAGAGGGATTTAAAGGATTTCCTCAGGGTCACTGTTGTTTCTTACTGCCTGAAACCTAAAGAGACAGAATTAGCTCACTGAGTTTCAACTTCCTGTTCACACCCACACCCACACCCACACACACACACACACACACACACACACACACACACCCCCCACACATACCACACACACGCACACCACACGCACACACACACACCACGCACACACACACACCACACACACACACACCCACCCACCCACACACACCCACATACACACACACCACACAAACACACACACCACACAAACACACACACACACACACCACACACACACACACACACACACACACACACACACACACACAACACACACCACACACAACACACAAAAACACACACACCC
>JAOVYV010000029.1:9724957-9749620 GCA_025674545.1 Hassar affinis
ATGAAGGATTAGAGGATGACTAACACAAACTGTGCAACAACAGATTAGCTACTGTCTCTGACTTTACATCTACAGGGAGGAGCAATATGGTGGATGTGCACAGTAATGAACACAGTGTTTAAAAACTCCAACAGCACTGTTGTGTCTGATACACACACTGGTACAACACACACTAACACACCACCACCACATCAGTGTCACTGCAGTGCTGAGAATGATCCACCAGAAAAGGAGGTGGTCACTATGTTAGGCCTGATCGGTTTACAGTGCCTTTCACATACCCAAGGTCACTTTAATAAAATAAAATTAAATAAATCAACATAAATCACCAAGAGTGGTGGTTGAGAGTGAGTGGAAGCACTCTGAAAAAAATATTTCAGAGCTGGACTTTGAATGTAGAAAGGGAAATACAGGAGTGTATAGATGAAGGTAGAGTTTCAGAGAGAAGAGGCAGCATCACTGAATGACCTGCCACCCTTAGTGGACAACCTGAACCTGAAGACAGACAGAAGACCTGAATCAGAGGACCTTAATTTGCAATAAGGATGGAGTAGTTCTCACAGGTACGTTGACATGAGGTCATGTAAGGATTTCAAGATCAGCAGCAGAATTATATAATGGACACATTTTATTACTGGTAGCCAGTGTAACTGGTGAAGGATGGGGTGATGTACACAGATTCTAGGTGGGTACCAAGACTGCCTGCAGAATTTTGGATGAGCTGGAGAGGGTGAAGTGATGTGGAAGGTAGACCATAAAACAGGGAATTGCAATAATCTATTCTAGATACAAATACAAGAACCAGAATCTCTGCATCTTCAGAAGTCATAGTGTAGTGTTCAACAAAAGACTGTTAGGGAATACCCTGACTGACAGAAGCAGTATTTGACTTAGCCTTCCACTGTTAAGTAGGATCTGAACCAGGACAGAACAGTGGAAAGTTATGTTATGTTAACTATCTTTGCTGTGGTGGGGGCAAAAACCTGCTTGGAAAGTCTCAAAAAGTTTATTAGCATTCAGAAAGCTTTGCAGCTAGGAGACAACAACACTCTCAAGAACTTTAGAGACAAAAAGCAGGTTATAAATGGGTCTAACATTTTCCATAGCTGAACTGTCAAGGCTCAGGTTCTTGATAAAGGGGGTGACAGCAGCTGTTTTCAGAGTAGTAGGAACATAACCAGATTTAAGAGAAAAAAATTTATGATAAAGCAGATAAGTGGAAATGCCAGAGAGAGTGAAATGGGGACAGGGTCAAGCTGACATGATGAAGATTTAGATTTGGATATTATCTCAGAGATGACAGTCTCAACAGAAGAGAATTCAAGGAGGCTATTGGTACAGGGGCTTAGAAAAGAGGCAGAACAGTCAGAAGAGGGCATCTTATGAAAGTCATGCTTAATAGAACTAAATTTGTCTAGAAAAAAGCAGTGATTTTTCAGGAGATCTAGCTTCAGTGGGAGGCCACAGAAGTTTGCTAGCAGTGGAAGAAGTTGCTTGGGATTATGGCTTGAACTATTAATTACATTTGAGAAAGAATGGGCTGCATTATTGCAGCTTTATATTTAAGCATATGATCAGATAATGCAAGAAAACCCACTTTTCTTACTGAGACATCTGCCAATGGTTCTCACAGCTCAAAGAGTTAAGTGGGCATAAGGCAGAGTTCAAGTCTTCAGAGGAGTTAGAATATCAAGGATAGCAGAAACTGACTAATTGTAAAGGGAGACGGTATCATCGGAAGATGAAAGTATATTAATCTTAGAAAGAGTAGAGGATTTTACATGGACTGTGAAGGACAGAGGGACAACAGCAGAGAAGTTAAGGAAGGAGAGTGAAGTTTTTAAGAGGGATTTAGAGTTGGGAATAGAGAAAACAGTTGTAATAAGTTTGTGGTCTGAAATACCAATACATAGACCTGATATAATATTTACAATACAGCCAATAGAGCAGATTAAATCCAGAATATGTCTGTGCTTATGGGTAGCAAAAGCAATGTTGATTTAAATCAAAACAGCTTAGCATTGACAAAAAAGTCAACAGATAAGAAGGATACAGTCACCAAGTATGACCAGAGATGGGGACAAAGAACAGGTGACATCATCTGACAGCATCTCACTGAATTCTGACAAATTTAGAGGATGAACATTTTGCCACCAATAGACAAGCAGACAAACCATTAAAGTCATATGTTCGATAAAAAATGCATTATGAGTTAATTCTCACACCATGAAGGATAACAGCCAGGCCACCACCCCTACCCATTAACCTACAAGTACAGAACTATTTAAAACCAGGTAGGGCAGCTGAATTAAGATGCATGAACTCCTCTTGCACTTGCCTAGTCCAGATGGTTCTGTCCTAGAAGGTCATTGAGCAATATGGCTTTGTCAGTAAGTGAACAGCAGTTCAGCAGTGCTGAATTAAGCAGGCAGGTTGAAGCCAACAGTAGTGGTGCAGCAGATTGTTCCAGGGCATCATTTCATGGAATTGTGCAAAACCCCAATGTTAACTGGAGTGGATTTCCTGCACCCGCAACCATTAGTCCAAATGATGCGGTATGATGGCTGTGTGGTCTTGCGTGGTGTTTAAACTTGCATATGATCATTTGAACAGATAAACATGGTACCGTCAGGTGTTTGGAAATTGCCCCCAAGGATGTACCAGACTTGTGCAAGTCCACAGTTCTTTTTCTGATTCTTTTTCACATTTCTTTTCTTTTCTGATGTCAAGCAAAATGGCAAGTGGGCCTTAAAGGTAGGCTTTAAAATAGTGCCACATGCTAACTCCAATGAGCCCAAACGATGCCAATTAGCCTATAAGAAGATTCTAAAGCCACAACATTGTTTGCTGGAACTGTCCAAATCACCATCCTCTTGGTGTATGTAAATTTCTGACACACTGGAATTCTGATTGGAAACATTTGTGGCAAAAATTGCTTGTGTCATACAAAGTAGATATCCTAAACAACCTGCTAAAACTATAGCTTGTTGACATTGAATCTGTGGAGGGGATAAATATACATTTTAATGACTTCAGCCTAAGTGGTTAAATAAGTACATAACGATCTTACGAGCGCTCTCAGTATTTCTGCAGTGTGGGTGGCATTTTGTCTTTATTCTTTAACTAGTTTGAAACTTTGTCAAGGCATAAAATGAATCACCTTCCTTATTTCTACACAGTGACTCAGATCAGTGTGCTATCTGAAATAATACATTAACATTTGTCATATTTCATCTCTATACTGCATAAACATCAACTTAATTTTTCCTCCTGTATAAACAAGACTTCATGTTTAGATCAACTTATATTTTTTTCACTGAAATATTTCTTTCATTTTACAATTTACTTATTGAAAAACAAGTCATGGACCATTGTGATAGAAATATGTGATAGTCAAATGCTTTTTGAAAAAGGAAAGCTTGTAAAGCACTGTGAGAACCAAATTTGAATTTGCTGCCAGGAAGGTAATAAACTGCCTGAAGTCTGGATTTGATGCTTTAAAATGTTATCATATGCCTCTCATGTTACTGACCTATATACAAATTGTCCTATAACAAACAAGGTAGATTGGAGCAGAGGGGATAGCCTTTGCGCCCTGTGCACATCATATACCTTAAATAACATTTGTCCAATATAGTTATTGTTTTATCTGCAAATTATGGAGCTAAAATTACAATATTGATTTGGAGTAAATTAGATTTAAAGATGTGGATAATTGATAGTGAAGTGTAAGGAGATTTATTTAGCTGTTTTGGAAGGACTGTCCAGTGGCAGCACTTTGTTTCAGACTCATAGTTTCCACAATTTCCGCCACTGCACATGTCAGTGTAACGCAACCTGAAACGGCATTATGCAAAGAGGAAGCCACATATTCATTTTGCACATTATCTGCTGTCCAGATCTGCTTCCTATTGAAAATGTATGGAACATCATGAAGAGGAGAATCAGACAGTGACCACAGACTGTACACAGCATAAAGGGGTAAAAATTCCACTTGCAAAATTGCAACAATTAGTATCTTTATTTCATAAATGTTAAAAAAGTATAATTAAAAGAAAAGGTGATGTGACCCAGTGTTATTTAGAGTGTGTTGCAGCCATCAATTTCTAAATTTGTTTATATTCAACAACGAGAATTAAGTTCATCATTGAAAACACAGAAATTGTTTCCTTGGCTCTTTTTTCTGTTAAATAAAGCTTCAAGTAATTATCAATTTACAGCTTTCAGTTTCTATTGCATTCTTAGAAAGTACTTCAACTTTTCTGGAAATTGGCTTTGTACTTTTAAACCTGTCATTTTTGAGTAAAATCTACCTGTTAAAAGAGATGCCTGAGATAAGTTTCAGAAAAAATCAGTCAGAAAATCTCGATCCTTCACAAAAAACTATTTAAGCACACACAACACATGGTGTTCAGCTTAATCTCAATAAAGTTTATTAAATCTCATCACTCTCCAGTATGTGCACAGCAGCTTTTTGGCAGATGCTTTTAAAATTGTAATGTTATAAAAATAAAAATTGTTATATTGTAATGTTTTTAAAGTCAGAGCTTTATTACAGTGGAATGAGTCATTTTGCTTCTCTTAGATGTGACCCTTTTTATTGTGACTATAGTGAGAATTATAGTGATTTTCAAAGAACAAGGTTCCTAGTTTTAAAAACAGCAACAACAAAAAAGTTTGTTGGCTTTAACACAATACACACAACTTTAACACAATACATAACTGCAAAAGATGTTTTGTTTGATTTAAGCTTTAAAATTGGAAAGTGCAACCTACTACCTACTCAACCTACTCAATACAAGTACTAACCAATCAGAAATGAGCAAGAAATATTGAGCAGCATAATTTCCCTTAGTTTTACAATTCTGTGTCTCTTTGTTCTTCCTCCTATCTAAGGCTAAATGAGCATTGGGATTTTAAAGCAGCAAGAGCAAGAACCAACTATTAGCCAGGTTGCAGAAATATCTTTTTTTGTTTTTGTCTATTCTCTCTATATATAGAAACATGCTTAAAATGAGCAAGCTTATCTGAAAATGGATCAAGACTATGCTTGCAAATTAGTAAAGAAATGTCTGGAAATAGGTTTAATCTTAGGGTAATTGTAATCCTATAATAGTATATACTATAATAGTAATAAAAGTATTATAAGTAGATAAATATGAGTATGAGGGTATGAGTATGAGTCAAAAATGATCTGCACTCTGGCTACAGAATTTATTTTAATCAACTTTCAGGAAAGACAAATACATCATTTTTCGACATAATCCCCCAACTTTTCAATACACATCTGTCAACAATCTTTCTTATTCCCTTATTTTAACAAACGGTCTAGGCTGAGCTGTGAGCCATGAATGCACTGCTGTCTTCACCTCTTCATCAGATGTGAATCTTTGTCCTGGTAGGGCTTCTTACAGGGGACCAAACAGGTTATATTCTGATGGGGCAAGATCAGGCCTATAGGGAGAATGCTTTAAAAACAATATTGTTGGAGAGTGTTGACAGTATGGAGAGAGGTGTAGCCAACACAACACATTTGTATAGCAGTCTTCTGCGTTTGGTCTGAATTTTAGGCTTCAGCTCTTCAGTGAGCACCTCACTGTAACAAGTACTGTTGATTATTGAAGCTTTTCACAGAAAAAAATCACAGAAAAATTTTCCAGCTGATGGGTGACTGTTGAACTTCTTCTTAGTCAGCGATTGAGGATCTTTCCATTCCATACTCTACTGTTTACTCTCAAGCTCGTAATGGAGGCTGTGTGTGGATCATTTTTGACTCGTATATCCTTGTATATCCAAAATGTTTACTTGGTAAGATGTCATGTTTTTGCAGTGTAGCCTGCCATGGAAACTCCCCACTACTTAATAATGATAAAATCTTAGCTTAATAATGATGTGTTGAAGTTTGTTTTAGTGGTTTATAGGTTTTATTAGCCTATGACATAATTTGTGTGTGTGTGTGTGTGTGTGTTTGTGTGTGTGTGTGTGTGTGTTTGTGTGTGTGTGTGTGTGTGTGTGTGTGTGTGTGTGTGTGTGTGTGTGTGTGTGTGCGTGTTTTCCTGTGGAAAGGGCAGGTGTTGGAAACTTAATACAGACCCTTATGCAACATGAGTCACTGCTTCTGTAACAAGCACTAAATCAGCCAAGGGCAGTTTTCAGAGGTTTATGTAATATGTTTGGCTGCTACAAACTTTTATTTATTTTTTTACAGGCATACTGTATTGAACATTATCATTGAACAGTATCCTTGAGCAAACTATAATGTAAGCAGTACAGACAAGTGTTTTCATTTGGTCACAGACCAGGTGGGGAGGATTTCAACTCTTGTCGACAGCATGCTGTTTTAGAACATTAGGCTTTACCTTCCACCTTCCAATTAGAAAGGAGAATGCAGTAATGGTGTGATATAAAGAAAGAAATGTATTATATAGTGCAAATGGTAGTATTTCCTTTTTTGGGCACCAGACAATTAGAAAAGGCCACGTAAATATTTGAAGCAATATTAGGATAACTGGGACCCACATCCTGAAGCCAGGCATGGGGGTGGTGTCCACAGACAAACACCCGGTGACCTGGTCTGTCTCTACCCCAAATGAAGATGTGGAGCCACCTTGTAGACGCACCACCTACACAATAATAGGTGAGTATCAGGTGCAGTGCCTGTTGGTATGAGATGAACAGTCTCAGACAAACCAGACAATGTACAATGTGCAATAGAAACACTGGAAACTGACATGGGAATTATACTTATGTGTTGTGGAAAGTGTGTGAGATAGTGTTGGAAATGGAAAAATAAGAGCACAGTAAGGACTTTGGCATCCTGCTTCTTGATTAGGGTTGGTCTCTCTTCTACTCTGGAGTTCTCACAGGAGATGGGTGTGGGGATACTCAGTTCCAGGATGAGGGTCTAACAGTTGGGGTTTTTACAAATGGACAGGAGGGTTGCTGTAATGAAATTTTGAAATTGTGCATATTTGCCAAACAGCAGTTCAGATTAATTCTGCTATCTACTTACTCCATATAGCTACTGGTGACTCGAATGTTCAATCTTGGGAATGATAGAGATACTTGAAATGATATTAATAAGGAGGAACAAATGTAAAATTTACATCCAGATCCTCCCATATCTGAACCAGAGTGGTTAAATGTGATTAGACCTACTGGTGCCTGTCATGGAGTAAGCCTAGGATGACCTAGTGGATGCTGGTAAAAGTTTAGGCTGGGAGGTGTTTGGAGAGGCCATGGAAAAAAGGCTTTCATTAAATTATGAACATAATTATGAAATTTAGAAAAAAGAAATTATTTTCAATTTAAAATTATTTGATGCCTTAGAATGGGTGTCAAACTAAATCCACAAAGGGCCGGTGTGGGTGCAGGTTGTCCTTGCAACCAAGCAGAAGCCACACCTCATTCCACCTGTTTTAAATCAATGGATCTAATCAATGGATCTTGACTTTCAGTAGTGTGTGTCTTCTGCTTAGTTAAAAAGAAAACCTGCACCCACACCAGCCCTTTGTGGATTCTGTTTGACACCCCTGCCTAAGAAGAAGAACAAAATCTGCTTAGTATAAGTGCAAGAGTGTGTTAAATTCTACTTGGGGATACTGTTGAGTGAAGCATGGCCTCAAATGTTTTGCTACTGAGTGAGAGTGAGAGAAAATCAGCTCCTCTGAGTCTGAGGACCCTCTGCCAGAAAAGACTGGGATGCTCCCTTCAGGTGAGAGGAGAGATTCTTCTACTGTTGGAGTTTAAGTTAAATTTTAAGTAGAATCTCATTTAAGAGAGATGGAAAAGGAGATTGTAGATCTTTGGCAGATGCTTTTAAAATTAAATATATTGTAGTCCAAAGCAGCAGTGTTAAGGTCACTGTACCAGTTTGTGATGGTAAAGCAGGAGTTCAGTTTGTGGACAAAAATCTCTGTTTTCTGGTCAATCCATGCCTCTATTCTCACCTATGGTCAAAAGCTTGTGCATAGTCATCAAAAGAATAAGCTCACGAGTACAGGCAGTGGAAATGAGGTTCCAAGGCTGCTGTGCTTCATTTCCATTACTGGATAAGGAGGTTAGCAAACTGGGAGAGCCTTGGAAGGAGCTATAATTGAAAGGAGCTATAATTGTGTTGCTTTAGGCACTTATCTTTATCATATAAACATTACAGAGATTACGTCTCACAGGCAGATTTGGAATCTCTGGCCAGAGGTAAAGAAGTCTGTCCTGACCTTCTCAGCCTGCTGCAACTGTGACCCCAACAGGAAAATATAAGGAAAATAAATGAATAAATGAGTTAATAAAATAATTTTTCCCCTACGATATAACAGTATTATGTCTATTATACTATTTATAATAGTATAACTGGTATACCAGTTAATATTCCCCCACAGGTCCTAACGCTGATGTTTGTTGAGGCCCCAGCATTGAATTCAAATATTACTTGAGGCAGTGTTGCACGTCTATCACGTGAAACAATTCTTGCCAGCCAATGCTGGTCATGTTCACCCAGAGTCTTTTTATGGCCACGCTGCTGTCGTAAGTTTGAGGTTTTGCTGGAATTCTTGTAGTCACGGTAACCATTAAACCGCATTGAAAATCGCAAAATGGTGATAACTTGCCATTCTCATGGTAGAAACATCTCTAGAAGCTTCTACATAGGTCTATCTCTTTATAGACACACTGATACAACCAATGATGTGCAGAGGTAGTGTTCCTTTGTATTTTGTATAGGCTCTGCATCTGGTACTTAATATACTTTGTATGTTCATTTAATTTAAACATCATTCAACATTCATCATTCAAGTCCTCTTTTTGTAAAGTATACATAAAAAAATATATTATTGTTATTATTATTATTATTATTATTATTATTATTATTATTATTATTATTATTATTATTATTACCCCCGTCAAGTCTCCGGTCTATTCCTGGATTCAGTTTTCATGGAAGCTCAGATGAAGTAAGCTCTTTCCACTGTTATTAGAGAAGCCTCAGGTATTTTTGTGTGTCACATCATCACTCAGACACATGCACAAACCGATGTGTCTCAAACACCCCATAAACACATATGGTATGTGTAATGCTCAAAATAGCACAGACATTATCAACCATTCTCAAAACTCTTGAGGGCTCCTCTGGAATTTGCAATACTCCTGCTCATTCTTTCTGTGGTATGTAGTACAAAAAGCGGTTAGTTTGTTATTGGACTTATACCTGATACTTAAGTATTTGAGCTATTTTTGTATTAGTACAGTTTTTTCTTGTCTTGTATCTACTACCTAAAGACAACATTCCACACATTCACTACATTTTCAACCACTATACTAAAGTTACTATATTAACTTACTGTAAATTTACAGCAATTGAAAAAATTACAGTGTTTTATTATTTTATAGAATTAGAATTAGAATATAGATTATAGAATTATACTGCAAATGATTAGGCAACTAGAACAGAGCATTCATTTACAGTTAAATACCAGAAAATGCAATGCATAGTGGGATATCTAAATTGTCAGAATGGTTAAAAGGCTCCTTGTTCACCATGAGTTTTTCTTTATAAGCTAGTTGAGCAAGTAATGGCTTTGAGTTACAAATCAGAAGGTCAAGTTTTTAAATCACACCACTGTCTTGAGCACTGTCTTGAATTACTTTACTGGCAAGTAAACTTGCTTTTTAAACTAATCTTTAAGTTATTTTAAGCATACATTACAGTGCACATATACATTACATGATGACAGTGAGTAAATACATTGTGTAATGATCCCACATAGGCTGGAGTCAAGTGCAGATATATTTATTGTTGCACAGGAAGATAGACATTATACAGAGTTCTGCTCTGGAAGTTCACTGCTCTGGAAAGCTGCTGATGGACATGGGCCCACACCTTCTCACTCTTCTTAAACCAGGTGTCGACAGCGGGGCTCTCTGTGGGCAATGATTTCAGATGATACAGAGGTGGCTGGTGACCCAAGATCACCTCAAATGGGGTGAGGCCGGTAGAGGTATGCTGGACGGAGTTCTGAGCATATTCAGCCCAGGGGAGGTATTGAACCCACTCTTGTGGCTGGTGCTGGAAATAAAGAAACTTGGTTAACTTGCTCGGTTTGACCATTGGCTTGATGCTAGAACCCTGAGGTTAAGCTGACCATGATGCCCAGCTTGTCCATGAATGAGGTCCAGAATCTATAAATGAACTGGGGCCCTCAGTCACTGACTATGTCCTCCAGGAGACCGTATATCTGGAAGACCTGCTGGAAGAGAGCCTCTCACATCTCCGTGGCTGTGGGCAGACCTGGAAGAGACATACATCTCACTCCCTCGATCCACAAAGCAATCCATGATCACTAAGATAGCAATTTGTCATTGAGACTGTGGTAAGTAAGTTAAGAATTTTATGACTTCTTGTGTGTGACCATGGTCTGTCTGGGATGGGCAGTGGATGGAGTTTACCTGAGGGTAAGGTGCATGGTACCTTGGCCTGGGCACAAACTGAGCATGAGGAAATTAAGTCTTCTACTTCCTTGGACATGCTGGGCCATCAATACTTGAAGCTACCAATACTATCAATATCTATACTGTCCTACCCCTGACGTGACATGGGCCCAGTTGATGTGGGAGCTGCGTAGGGAAGAAGGCACAAAGAGCTTACCTGGGGGACACTGGATACTCCCCCTGATGGGCTGGAGCTCATGGATCTCAAACTATGGTTTGCAGAAATCTTGACTCTGGGATAATGGGCTCAGGTTCCGAGGCGTCGAAATCAGGCTCATGCATTCTGGACTAGGTATCAGCTTTCCCGTTTATGGAGCCTGGTCTGTAAGAGAGCACAAAATTAAAATGGGAGAAAAGGATTGCCCACCTGGCCTGGTGCAAATTGAGGTGCTTGGCTGCTCTGATATATTCAAGGTTTTTGTGGTCAGTGTAAAATGAAACTGGGTGCTTTGCCCCCTCCAGCTAGTGCCTCCAGGGTGAGCTTGATCGTGAGCAGCTCTCGGTCTCCCACATCATAGTTTTGTTCGGCAGGCTGGCCTTGTCTCTGTGAGAGGATGGCGTCTACTCCCGGGCTGGATGTGTTGACCTCCACAGTGAAGGAAAGGTTGGGGTCTGGTTCTTTAAGATTAGGCGCTGATGTAAATGCTTTCTTAAGGCACTGGAAAGCCTGGGCTATGCCAGGATTCCATCTTAGGAGCTTGGAGGTCCCCTTTAGCAGGTCTGTGAGCAGGTCAGCCAGGACACTAAAGTTCTTAATGAAATGGCAATAAAAACTAGCAAAGCCTAGAAAACTCTCTCACCATCATGGGGGGCCATTCAAATGGCCTCCACCTTTTGGCAGTTCATCGATACCCCTTCTGGCCCAATGTGGTAGCCCAGGAACTCCATTTGGGGCTGATGGAATTGACCTTTCTCTCGCTAGATGAAGAGCCCATTCCTGAATAGCCAGTGGAGGACTTCCTGCACCTGCTGAACATATGTGAATAGATTAGGTGAGAAAACCAGAATGTCTTCAATATAAATGATCACATGTCTCAGAATAATTTTTTGACTAGGTTCTGAAACACACTTGAGCCAGATGCTAGGCCGTACAGCATAACCTGGTACTCATAATGTTAAAGGTGGTCTTCCACTCTTCTCCTTCTCAATATAGGCAAGATTTTACATGCTCCAGAGGTCCAGCTTGGTGAAAACCTTGGCGCTCCTGAGCTACTCCAAGGCTGAGGGGATGAGCAGAAGGGGGTAAGGGTATCTTACTGTGACTTTGTTCAGGCCCTGGTAATCAATACATGGCCTGAGGCCACCTCCTTTCTTCTCTACGACGAAGAATCGTGCGGAGACGGGTGACGAGGAGTGTCTGATGTAATCCTGCTTGAGGGCTTCTTGTATGTACTCCATGGCATGCTGCTCCGGGAGAGACAAGGCGTAGACTTTATTGAGAGGAGGGGTGCACCCTGGCAGGAGGTCAATCGCACAGTCATAGGGCTGGTGCGGCGGCAGGCCTTCAGCCCGTCGTTTGTCGAATACCTCCATGAGGTCTTGGTACTCTTAAGTGGACATGGACTTCAATGTGGATGTCTGAGCTTTCCACTTGGGTGGTCCGAACTGAGGTGTGGTTTGTGGTACCACCCCTGGTGTGAATAGCAGTAGAAGGCCTGGTTCGACAGTTTGCAATGGCATGGCCAGTCTCCCCATAGTAGAAACATAGATTGAGAGTGGCCCTTCACCTCCTCTCCTGGGTTGACAGGTGTAGTGGTCCCAGGACCATGGGCTCTGGCTCCACTGTCCAGCACCCTGGCATGACACTGGTGGGCTGGTTGCGCAACAGGTTGTCCAGGGCTATGGCTGCAGTGACAAGGGTGTCCAGGGACATGTCAATGGCACAGAGCATGGTACCACAACAGGAGAGCAAAAAGGGAAAACAAAACCAAGTCTCAGTTCATAAAGCACAGAAGATAATCCAAACAGTGTGATGGGACGAGGTCAGGTAACACAAAGAAAAAGTGCAGGCAGGGGTGAAACACGTGGCTATATACAATTGTGGCAATGAGTGACAAGATACTTAGCTGTCAAAGAGCAATGAGATTCATTGTGATGACTGACATGGAGGTAGTAAGACGAATGTTGATCACGACTAAACAAGCTAATCAAGATAGCGCTCGATTAGATGGGCCCTGTGGGAGTCGTAGTCTTTGCCTGTAGTTCTCCCACAGGGCATCTCGGGTGCCCTCTGGCAGCCATGGTCGTGACACATTGTACATACCTACATTCCACATTGCATATATATATACTTGCAAATCACAAGTCTATTCTTCTTATAAAAGTACGTTATGATACATTTAAAGATACATTCACTTAACAAACATCCATCCATGTCCCATAGATATTTCTTACTTGTTCTTAAGTCAATTGTTCTGTGTTATTTCAATTAAGGTTTCTTTATTTTTGGTAGGTTCAAAAACACCATACATTGCTGAATTTTTGTTTATTTTGATATTAACACCAGTGATTATCATCCTTTGCCATATCCCTTCTGAGTGCATACAGTAGATTAGTAGATTTTCAACCATTTCATCACATCCACAGTTTTTTACAGGGCATACTTTAGCAGTTACATAGCAACCCCACTTGACAAAACACTGCACTGCTAATCTCCCAACACTTATTAACCACTTTACATATTTTCAGATATATCTTTACATTATATCTGAAATATAATATAAAACATTAAATTTCTGCAATACACATACACATTTTCTGTACATTTAAATATAATAATATATTTATGATTAGTTATAAGCTGATTTTCTTGGATCCAACATCTTCAATGAGTTGATCTAAGCTCCTAACCAATCTAACAGCATGATTGTGACCTAATACCTGTCACTATAATACTTCTATATATACACTTTACTTGCATTTATTTTTTATTCCTAGGGATGCCACATTTGCTCCAGGCTGGTGCAGTCATACTGATTATTTATTGTTCTGACCTATCTGTCCTTATCTCTTCAAACTGTCTCTGACCTCAAAATGTTTCCTCTCTTCTTTCACATTAACATTTTATAATTGGGACCGAAGCAATTGTGGTGTGAAGTTCTAGCAGAGGATCTTCAGCTTTCTCTAACCTGAATCATTAACATGCCCTGCTCTGTCCTCTAGCTCCAACTCCATCTTGCTTCGCAGATGCTTTTGGGTCTTTCTACAGCTCTATAAATCTTTTATTGCCAAAGGACAAGTGAAACAGGGCAGTACATCATGGCTGGGCCTGTCACATCAGTGTGGCTTAATGAGGCAAACTCAGCCTAGAGGTAGAGAAGAGGGCAGAACTTGGCCTGTTAGTCAGAGCAATGTCAATCACTCAATGCACACACACACACTCACACACATACACACACACACACACATGCATGCACATGGGAGATATAAGGGAGGACCATTATCTTACTAGAGTTAGAGTGAAATCCCCGAAAGGCAGGATTAGAGAGAAATAATATCATTCCATTAACTAGAAAGAGCATTTTAAGGGCAAGTGCTGGCACACACATATGCATGGACGCACGCATACCCACATGCACGCATAAACACCAAGGTGAAACATGCCTCCAGTTTATCAGTTAGTCTATGGATGGTTCTTATATCAATGGCATCACATCTCAACTTAAAGCAACGTTATGTAACAGTTTTACCTTAAAACAACAGCTTCAAAATTATTTTGAGTTTGATTTTGCATTGCATAGTCAATGGTTTCATTTACCAGTGTGTATATAAAGCGATAGGCAGCTATGGAAGGTTCTAGACCTGTTTCTGACATGAGAATGGCTAGTTATTATGATTTTGCGATTTGTTTAATAATGAACAGCATTGTTTAATCGTTGGAGCTCATGAGATGGTCATAGCATTTTGGTGGTAGAAGCAAATTTTGGATTTTCACATATGAGCATTTCAAAGGTATACCATGACTACAAGAATTCCAGCAAAACTTCAAATTTCCAACAGCAGTGTGGCCATAAAAAGGGTCTGGGTGAACATGACCAGTGTTGGCTGGCAAGAATCGTTTCACACAATAGGTGTGCAACACTGCCTCAAGTAACATTGAAATTCAATAATGGGGACTCAACAAACATCAGCGCGAGGACTGTGTAACGCTCCCTCCAAGATCCCGTGGGGGACCTACCAAGTATTAACTGGTATACCAGTTTTTCTGATACTTCAGTGTACACTGTAGTGCCCACTCTAGCCCCATGTAAGTTAGTTGTGCCAGGCATAATCTCCCCTGAGAAGTACATAACTGTTTTTCCACACTACGTCACACACCACCAACAACTTTTCATTTTTGTCTTGAACATGACCACCTCATAATTTTAATCTTCTGACCAGCATGTAAAGGCAGCATGAATCTCAGAATGTTGTTTACTCATTGATGAGAGATGACAGATGCTGAGCTGGCCTTCTTGCTGTTGGATTAATACATACTAATAACTTATTAGCTGGTCTGCTATGTCTTGTGTTGTTGTCCTTGCTTGATGTTGACTGTGTTAGCAAAGCTGTTGACTCACTAGTTTTTGATCATAAGCCAAGACAGCGCCTTTTGACAGAGGTTTATCCACTAGCAAGAAATAACAAGATGATGAAAGCAAACTTGCTAGATAAGATTATCAGATTCCTATCTAGCAGCTTCCATATTATTCAGCCTGTCAGCAAATACATGTATACAGCCATCAATGAGGGGAGCTCAAAGCATGATTTATACACTGATCAGCCATAACATTAAAACCACCTCCTTGTATCTACACTCTTTGTCCATTTATCAGCTCCACTGACCATACAGGTACACTTTGTAGTTTTACAGATAGAGACTGTAGTCCATCTTTTTTCTGCAGACTTTGTTAGCCCCCTTTTATGCTGTTCTTCAGTGGTCAGGACCCCCACAGGACCCCCACAGGTGTTATTTGGGTGGTGGATGATTGTCAGCACTGCAGTTACCCTGATGTGGTGGTGGTGTGTTAGTGTGTGTTGTGGTGGCACTGCAGTGCTGCTGAAGTTTTTAAATCCCTCAGTGTCACTGCTGGACTGAGAATAGTCCAACAAACAAAAATATCCTGTGGGTAGCATCCTGTGATCCTGTGATGAAGGACTAGAGGATGACTGACACAAACTGTGCAGCAACACATGAGCTACGGTCTCTGACTTTACATCTACAAGGTGGAGCAACTAGGTAGGTGTGCCTAAGTGGACAGTGAGTGGACACAGTGTTTATAAACTTCAGCAGCACTGCTGTGTCTGATCCAATCCTACCTGTGGAGCTGTTGAAATAGACAAACAGTGTAGATAATAGGAGGTAAGTTTAAATGTTATGGCTGATCGGTACATTTACAACAGTGGTGTAAAAGTTACTCCACAACCTGTAGGGGAATCCAATAGCAAAAAATACTCTACTTTAAGTTCTGAACATATTTGGTCATATTTTTATTGGATAGTCCACCTACAGATGGCACACAATATATTTTTATATATGAAATGTGAGTTAAGATGTAGTTAAGATTCAATAATTCATCTGCTACACCCTGTCTGTAAATTGTTAAACAGATTATCTTTATTTATCTTTATCTTTATTATCTATATGTGTAACATTTCAACAGCTTGTTAGGGTTCGTGTTGGTGTTAGGTTTAGACTGTTTTGTAATGATCTCACACAGGTTGGAGTCAAGTGCAGATATACATGATGAACATTTCTACTGTTTAGCATAGGTTGGTGTTGAAATAACAGAAATAGTCTGTCAAATGTCTGCACGCTGACTATCCAAATAAAGTGTTACTAAATATTTTTGCCAGATTTTCATACGAAAAAAGGAAAGAAAAGACAAAAGTTTGTAAAAATATGTAAAAATATATGTTAATGTAGGAAATGTGAAGAAACCTTGATTTGTTCGTGCATATGTGCGTGCGTGTGTGTGTGTGTGTGTGTGTGTGTGTGTGTATGTGTGAGGCTGTGGTTGTGTCTGCCAGCTGTATACACTGTAACAAAGCAAGCTCTGTGGTTTACCTTCATACATGACAGAGATGATGTGTGGAAAGGGGCAGTAATTGCCGTGTTTTTTTATTGAGCTGCCTTGCTTCAAAAGACCACTTAGATGCAAAGGAACCTCATTGGAGCTGTCATCACAACACTTATATACACCCTCTCTGTAACACACGCAACTCCTGATCCTTTGTTCCTGAGCTTTTTGTTGTTTTCTGTGTGCTTTTTCCCATTACTTACTCCCATCTTTATATATATTTATTTATTTATTATTACCTCCTCCTCTTCCACTACATGTTTAAAGTCTGAGTTTAAATTTTTTTAACTTTTTTAAAAGACTTTTTAATCAGTTAGAGCTCAAAATGCCTTTCTTTTCCACCCATCCAGCTTTCTGATATTATCTTCATAATACAGTGAAGGAATGTAAAAAATACAATACAAGAAGGAGGATACTATCAAAAAAATGAAATTTCTCCACGTCAGATGAAAGCAATGAATAAAACATGATAAACAACAATGGGGTGATGTGACGTGAGGTGACGTGAGTTACAGCAAGTCCTGTTTGGTTTTATTCCTCTTACGGGAATGCAACATTTGTCAGCTATAAAAAAAAATTTATTACAAGTACTTTTTCTGTGTATGGTTGCATTTAATGTTGTGGAACATCCACAAAACAAGTTAGCTCCTGGTACAGCAGCAATAAACAGCTATTTTATCCTGGTGAAAGAGCCTACCTAATAAACTGTATCCTCTTCCACACCACTTCTCTCTTTCTCTCTCTTCCCCAGTTCCTTAATTTGGCTTTGCAGTTGATATAAGCAGCCTACCTGTGATGGCCATGACTAGTTTTGCACTCCATCAGTCAAATCTCCATTCAGTGAACAGTTTATAACTTTAACAAAGTAGACTTCATGTTAAATCTTTAACATTAATGTAAGTTAAAAATGTCTGGATTTTATGTATTTGTAAAGCTGCTTTGGGGCAATATTCATTTTGCTCATTCTAAAGCTCTTTAGAAATAAAACTGAATTGAATATGCCCAGCATCTGTTTTCTGTTTTTCTCTTTCATTTCTCTCTTTCCAGCGGTACTGAATGTTGTAAAAATGGTTAGAAATCTATATAAAAATCATGGAGACATGCACTGCCACAAGTTGTTCTGCAAAGGCTAAAACAATCCAAGTGATGTTGTGTACTTCACATCAAGAAACAAAATGTACAAAAAGAAAAAAAAATGCTGAAATTCAGATAATCCTATAAAATCAAGACAGAAAGTCTCTCTCTTGCTCTCTCTCTCTCTCTTTCTTTCTCTCAGCTTTTCTGCTATGAGTCAGAGACACACTGTATTCTGTCTGTTTACTTGTGTCATAGCAGGAAAAATAGAGCAATATACCACATCTTATAGTATCTGCATGAGCTCACCCCTCAAGCATGTAGGCTTGAGTGATAAAGCCTCTGTCTGGGTTGAGTGATGAAGCTGTACATTCTCTCCTTTTGACAAAACTGAGAAAGAAGATACATCTGATTCCATCCTAATAATTGAACAGTAGTTATAGTGATGTAGCTTATCTTGGTTTGAGCTTACCTGCTTTCCTGTCTGTGTCGATCAATCAACAAGGCCCAGGGATAATGATCCTTTCTGAATTCTTCGTTATGAGCACCTAGGCTTGTAGCACAATGCCATAATCTGGATCTGAATCTGTTTAGTGCTCCAAATGACCATATCTGTCAGATTTAAACTTTAACTTGGTGTGACCAGGAAAGAAAAAACATAGTCCTCTCAGCATGGCGTGTGAATTCTGTCTCTGGTTTGTGCAGTTATCATTTTTGTTTGTACATTTTCCAACAAATTTTTTTTTCCTCAAAAGTACTAACCTAATTGAATGCACATTGGTCCTGGCAGCTAATAAAGGTGCTGTAAATGTCACTTAGCAATAAATGTTCATGTTACTGAATGTGGTCTTTGCTTGTGCAATGACAATAAATAAATAAATAAATAAATAAATAAAGTAAACAAAACCTACAGTGCACCTTTTTTGTATCTGTATTTACACTGTATTTACACAGTTAACACTAAGTAGATCTCCCAGTGGGTCTTGGAGGGAACATTGCACAGTCCTCACACTGATGTTTGTTGAAGCCCCAGCACTGAAGTCCAGTGTTACCCGAGGCAGTGTTACACGCCTATCATGTGAAGAAATTCTTGCCAGCCAACACTAGTCACATTCACCAAGTTTCTTTTTAAGGTCACACTGCTGTCATAAGTTCGAGGTTTAGCCAGAATCCATGTCACGAGTTCCAACTATTAAACCACATTAAAAGTTACAAAATAGTGATAACTTGCCATTCTCACAGTGGAAATGGCTCTAGAAGCTTCCATAGATGTCTATCGCTTTATATACGCACTGGTGGATGCAAAGAATGACACCCACAGGTGGTGTTGCTATGTATGTATAGGCTCTGGTCTAGTATTCCTGGTACTTAAGTGTATATCTATTTAGAAGACATTATTGTGAGCAATGTATTCATTTTCACATACATCCCAACTAACACACTGAATGCCAATGTTTCTTTCCATTACAAATGTGCATTTTGTGTGTGTGTGTGCATTGTTGTTGGCTCTTTGTGTGTGAGGAATATTATTTGATTGTGGTCTTGCTTTCACTGAATACAAGATTGGGCAGCACGGTGGCTCAGTGGGTAGCACTGTCACCTCACTGCAAGAAGGTTCTGGGTTTGATCCCAAGGTGGAGTGGTCTGGGTCCTTTCTGTGTGGAGTCTGCACGTCCTCCCCAGTTCTTCATGGGTTTATTATGGTACTCTGGTTTCCTCCCACAGTCCAAATACATGCAAAGGTATGTGAATTGGATGTACAAAAAAAGAAAATTGCCCTATAATCCTGGTGTGAGTGTATGAATAGCTGTGTGTCTGACATCCAGTGGTAGATGGTGCTCTGTCCTGGGTGTTGTCCTCTCTCCCTTCCCTGAACCCCAATCAGTCCTCCAGGGGTCTATGGTCTCCGGTGTGCGCAATTGGCTGCCGCTTCTCACCAGTGTGTGATTGGTGTTAAAGTTGTATGTTGACTGTAAAGCATCCTTGGGTTTGAGAAAGGCACAATATAAATGTATTGTTCATTCAAACAAAAGCACAGATGATAGAAATGCTAGTTTGATGTCAGTTCCTGACTAATGTTATAAATAGAATGGGTATATGTTGGCTGGGCATAAATGGTATCTTTGTTTTGTGTATATTTGTGTTTTTGGGAGCATTGTAGCTCCAACATTGGTATGCTTACCTGTTTACATTCACACTTGCATGGCTAATCTTATTTGGAGTGTTCTATGTGCACAGGAATAAGTGTCTCTGGTACTGTTAAAAGCATGTGTGGGGGCATACACACAAGCACAGTGGTATCTTTCATAGCCCTGTTCAATTACCCTCTGGCTCAGCATTAACCTAGCAACACCACTGTGTGAGGTAACAATAAAATCAAGCCAAAGGCCAAACAGAAGCAAACTGTATTCTTTACACACACACACACACACACACACACACACACACACACACACACAGAGATAAAGAAAGCATGTGAAAAACAAGTACAAATAGGGCAACCAGAATCTCATACACAGGTCATGCATTTGTCAAATTCATAAAATTCTTAAAATATTTGTAACACATTGCTTTTCAGTTAACTGTTTATGCAGTTATTCTTTATCTTTATTTAACGTGTTAAACAGATGGTGTCGTGGTGGCTCAGTGGGTAGTGTTGAGCTAAGTATAAAGAGGTAATATCCCAGCTTCATTAAAAGCAGTCTGATATGTATGATTCTGACCTCAGGTTAGTGTCTATGAAGGTTTCCACTGGGCTCTCTTGTAGATGGATTGGCTAGGTTAAATTGCCCCTAGGTGTAAATGTAAATGTGTGTGTGTGTACTTGGTTCCCTTTGATGAACTTGCATTTCTTTCCAGGGTCATGGTTACTGAAGATGAATGAGTGATGATACATTGAGCAGATTGGCGCATTATGCCTTGTAAAAAAATTAGGGAAATTTCCCCCAGGAACTAGTTGGGCTACATTTTAGAAAGATCTCAAGACAGAGGGCAAAGTCATTCAACTCTCAGAACTTGATGAGTAAGTGAATACATTTCTCCTGACACTAAAGTTGACTTCTCATTTATAGGTTTATTATCCTGAGTCAATACATCCTTTGGAGTTTTATTGGCTTTCAATGCAGGTGCAGATCAGCTTTCTGCAGCGCAGCACCATTTCTGTCAACACACTATATAAGTCCCATGTGAGAGTCTGTCATTACCATTTTTATTACACAAGGTACACTAAGTGCATATTAACAGCTAAGTATACGAATGATGGAAAGAGAAGCAAAGCTTTAGGAGCACAGAACATCAGCAAATGTTTTAGATGAGCTTTAATGAAGGGAGTCACCATGGATATATGATGTAAATCTCAGGCTCAGGGTGTTACCATCTCCATCCTGTTATGTAAATAAAATTAAGAATGGTAAATTTTATTTAATTATATCATTCAGAAGCAGCAACAGATTGTACACATTAATTAGCTTTCTATCTCAGACCTCAGATGTTATTTCTTAAAGTCTCAAATAGGACCTAACATTCCAGCAAAGGTTTATTGACTAAAAAACCCTCTGAACTCTTTCTCTTCACTTCACATCCCAGCACATTCCTACAAGCACAAATATATACCCATAAACACACACACACACCATTTGGATGCAATTTTTTGTTTTGCTTTTGGGTTATTCTTTAAGAACAACCTGTGTGTGTAAAGCATCTGTTTCATTTCAGAAATCTGACTGAAACACTGCATATGTGTTTAAATTCATGACATAAATAGTGAGCAGTAATTTCCAAGAAGGTATTTCCAAAGTATGACACCAGAAATATGTTCCTGTAAAACACCAAATCATAAGGTAAACTAATTACCCAAGGAAAAGGCTTACATGAATTGCATGAACTCCATGACAACCTATTTTTGCAGCAGTAGAGGTAAAAAAAAGCAATATGTTTTACTACATTCTCTAAAACTACTGTACATGTTCTCAAACCCAAAGCACATTTCTCAATGGGCTAAGAAAATTTCAGTTTCTAAATGAGCTCATCTCTGTGCTTGTTCAGAAGCATATTAAAGAGGATTTGATTGTTGATTGTTGAAATCTTGATTTTTGTTGGATTTGTGTTAGATTTTAGGCTTAAAAGTTCATTAAATGATCTTTATATTACAGTGCAAGATGTTTTCTTTTTCAAACAGTAATCATACTTCCATCTTCACATTGATATAAAGTCACTCACAAAAGTGAATACACCCCTCACATTTCTGCAAATCTTTTATTATATCTTTTCAAGGGAAAACACTATAGAAATGAAACTTGGATATAACTTGGAGTAGTCAGTGTACAGCTTGTACAGCAGTCTAGATTTACTGTCTTCTGAAAATAACTCAACACACAGCCATTAATGTCCAAATAGCAGGCAACACAAGTGAGTACACCTCACAGTGAATGTCCAAATTGCCCATAGTGTCAATATTTTGTGAGACCACCATTATTATCTACACTGCCTTAACCCTCTTGGGCATGGGAATTCACCAGAGCTACAGAGGTTGCTACTGGAATCCTCTTCCACTCCTCCATGGTGACATCACGGAGCTGGTGGGTGTTAGACCTCCACCTTCCTCTTGAGGATGCCCCACAGGTGCTCAATTGGGTTTAGGTCTGGAGACATATTTGGCCAGTCCATCACCTTTACCTTCCTCAACAAAGCAGATGTCATCTTGAAGTAGTGTTTGAGGTCATTTCCAAAGGGAGTGGAGCATGCTCTGATTGGAATTCATGTTTCCCCCATGAACCACAGTTCTGTAGTGATGGCAGCACTCATGCTACCACCAAACAAGCCAAACAAGTTTATCTTGGCCTCATCAGACCACAGGACATGGTGCCAGTAATCTATGCTCTTGGACCATGTGTCTTCAGCAAACTGTTTGGCTTTCTTATGTGTCAGCTTCAGAAGAGGCTTCCTTCTGGGACAACGGCCATGCAGACCAAGTTGATGTAGTGTACGGCGTATGGTCAGAGCACTGACAGGCTGACCTCCCACTTCTTCAACCTCTACAGCAATGCTGGCAGCACCCTGGCGAGTGGAACCCATTCTGGAAAATAGCTGTATGACCTTGGCCACCAAGCTGTAGCTCAGTGTCAGGGTGAGGTGCCATGTTGAATATCCAATGGCCAGTAAATTTAACAGTCCTGCTCCCCATTCACATCTTGAACCTTGTAACTCTAACGGGTCACATGACACTAGGGTTAGGACATGTTTTGGACATGTTCACTGTGAGGTGTACTCACTTGTGTTGCCAGGTATTTGGACATTAATGGCTGTGTGTTGAATTATTTTCAGAAGACAGTAAGTCTATACTGCTATACAAGCTGTACACTGACTACTCTAAGTTATATCCATGTTTCATTTCTATAGTGTTGTCCCATGAATAGATGCAGAAATGTGAGGGTGTACTCACTTTTGTGAGTGACTGTAACTATATCAGAAGAACAGATATGTGGTTTATTATATTATAATATTATATATTATATAATATTATATTATTATATTATAGTTATTATACTTTTATGTAGTTAGGAGTAATTTTGGGTTATAGGACTTGCTTGTAATATTTATTAAGTATTGTATGGCTAATTTCTAGCATTAACATTCCTTAAAGTACCTTGAATTAACGTCTACCTGGACTAGCTTTGGATATTCTAAGTTAATGACTAAGCACTTTTGTAAATCACTCTGGATAAGAGAATCTGCTAAATGCATTAAAAGCAAATGTAAATGTAAATCTCACATAAATGACTGAATGGATAATTGCAGGAAGGGGTTTCTATTAAAGTGGCCACCATCAGTTCATATAATGCTGCTGTATTGAAAATCTTTGGTCCCCCATCTAAGTACAATCTGATGATTCTACAGTGTTCCTTTTCCATTGATGGAAAGAGTAAAGGAGGCTACAGTGATATCTCTGCCTACAAAGTGACCATTATGCCAGATGTACTTCATTAACTGGCCAGTGATTATAGCCACAAATGAGGCAGGCGAAATGTTAGAGCAATGCAGTATTCATGTGAATGTTAGAGCAATGCAATGTTAATGCAGTAAATGACAGAGCTACTTTGTAGTCAGGACACTGGGCACTAAAAGGTTTTGAGTAATTTGTGGCTTTTGTGATGATCAGTTCAGAAATTGTCTTTGCAACTGACATATTGGCTTTTAATGGCTGTCTATAGAAGCAAAGGAATGCTCTAGCAAACTGTAACTTAGCTCAATTGACAGCCTTGTGTCAAAAATTACTCTGTCACTGACATGAAAATGTATACTCTCAGTGTTTTGCTTTAAATGTGCAATTTGATAAATGTCAACTGGTAAAACAAACAAACAAACAAAAAATCCTTAGAAACATTTTTATACAGTTTTATAAAGTGACCTCATATTAATATTCAGTATCCAATAATTATATTTAAAGAATAATTGACAATTATGTCTTTTTTAAATTCTTTTTCATGACCTTTTATTGCCATTCTGTCTTATGTCTTATCCTTTATCTTTGCCTTGACAGAACTTTTAAGATAAGGAGGCACATGACTAAAACTTGTTAGGTTACTATCATATCTTTCATCAACAGCATGGGAATTAGTAGCTATACATGCCCAAGTCATTACTGTCACTCATCCTTTTTACTGCCTTCTGTTATTATTCAAAATGAAACTATTACATAATTGTTGCAGTTAACACCCCTGGTTTTACACGTGATTTCAACACTGATTATATAAACCAGGAAATATACAGTACATATGAAATACTTGTTGCAGTAAAGCAAAAATAGGCACATAAGTTTTTCAATAAGGAATGAAATTCACGCTAAACAGAATTACACAAACATATTATATTTTGCATTAATTTAAAAAAGCATGTTTGAGATGAAGCCCTAAATGTGGTTTAGTCTGAATTATTGTTGTACACTTACAGGGGTTAGACAATGAAACTGAAATACCTGTCATTTTAGTGTGGGAGGTTTCATGTCTAAATTGGACCAGCCTGGTGGCCAATCTTCATTAATTGCACATTG
>JAOVYV010000029.1:9767325-9778301 GCA_025674545.1 Hassar affinis
TAAAATGATCATATGCCTTCCATATCCCTAACCATGCCTTTGGTGTTCCTCAAGGTTCTGTTTTAGGCTTTTTTCTTTATATATGCTACCTCTGGGTAAAATTATTCATAAGCATAGTATCAGCTTCCACTGTTATCAGCTTCCACTGTTTGATGGCACACAGTTGTAAGTCTCAGAAATGCTAGATGAGAGACACCAGCTTAATTAAGTTGGAGGAATGTATAAACAACATTAGACACTGGATCCCGGATATCTTTCTTCTACTGAATTCTGGTAAGACAGAAGTACTTGTACTAGGACCACAGGCAGCTAGAAGTAAGCTTTCTGATTACATAGTAACTCTGATTACATAGTAACTTTGTATGGCCTTTTAATTACATCATGTGTAGCTGTAAAAGATCTTGGTGTGATTGTTGACTCTAGTCTTTTATTTGAAGCTTATGTAGATAATATTACTAGGATAGCCTTCTTTCATCTTAGAAATGTTGCTAAAATAAGAAATATACTGCCATGGCATGATGCAGAAATATTAGTTCATGCTTTTCTTAGCTCTAGGTTGGATTATTGTAATGCCTTGCTGTTTGGATATTATAGTAGGTGCATAAACAGGTAGTTCAGAATGCAGCAGCCAGAGGCCTTACTGGAACCACACATCACCTCTATCTTATCTACACAGATAAGGCTTCCAATCAATTTTTGCATTGATTATAAAATACTACTATTGACCTATAAAGCACTGAATGGTCTTGCACCACAGTACCTGAGCAAACTTTTAGTATATTATGGCCCTCCTCACCTGCTTCATTCAAAAGTTGCAGGCTCTCTGTTGGTACCTTGAATATTGAAAGGCTATAGCAGGGGCAGAGCTTTCTCTTACAAAGAGATTACACAGATATGGAACAGCCTTCTAATTAGTGTTTGGACACAGTCTCAGTGGGATGTTTGGATGCCACGTGTGAACTTTTGCTTATTTACATATGACTAAACATGCATACCCTAAAGAGTTGCACTTCCACCCTTTCTACAGTGGATAATCACTGGGTTAGTGTAGAACAGTAGTATCTGTACAGTAGTGCAAAAGCAGTACTGTGCAGGCTGTTTCCCACCTCATATAAGTGAAAGTTTGCAGCATTTTGCACATAATGTAACAAAATCTGCCTTTGAGAACTCCTACATTATGTCTATACATTCAAGATGTGTCAAAATAATATCTTTGGGTTGCACCAAATCACAAAGTGATTTTGAAAGTTATGAGTGATGTTTGTGACAGTGATAGTTGAGGCAACAGAGCACTTTCTAAATACACAAAATATTGGATCAGCAGATTCAGTAACTGATGATGAGGTGTGAAACGCCTAAGCAACAAAGCAATTGGCATATACAGCATGAATTTTAATAAGAAATATTTTGTAGCTGATGTAGTGATTTTTTTAGAAAATACCTCTTAGCTTAGTTATTTTAATGAAGGAGTAATGGAAATACTTTATAAACAGGCAGTTGAAGTCCCAATAAGTATACTATACATTTTCATTTATGGCATTTGGCAGACACCCTTATTGAGAGGGATTTACATTCATCTCATTTATACAAGTGAGCAGTTGAGGGTTAAGGGTCTTGCTCAGGAGCCCAGCAGTGGCATCTTAGTGGTTTGACCTTCTCATCAGTAGGCCAATGTCTTAACCACTGTGCTTCCCCTGCCCATACCTCTGTATAAGGTTAATATAGATAAAAACAATGGATATCCCTGATTGATTCAATATTTTTTAGGCATTTCCCCATTTTACCTATTAAAATATTGTGATCACAACAAATACCACATCTGTTTCACCAGTAAATTGAGGCAGTAAACATATTAGCTATTCTAATGCTTTTTGGTTGGTTGCCATAGTAAAATGAGCTGCCTCAAGGTCTCTCCCCCACCCATCTCTCTCTCTCTCTCTCTCTCTCTCGCTCTGTCTGTCTGTCTCTCTCTCTCTCTCACACACACACAGACACACACACACTGGTTGGAGAGCTGCCATCATATTCTAATGAAAGTCAAGTCAGTGAGGTGAACCCAGTCTCATGAGAGGAAAGATGTTTTTATAACAGAAAGAAAGAAGATCATTCATCATTTCTGCATGCTGTAATAATTCATCATCCCTCTATCAGTAATGCATCCCTTGATCTAACAAGTTCTGTAAACATGCTTTCAGATGACTACATTTTAGAAATACATTTAGAATAGAATTGCAACTTAACCTCAAGCATAAATGAGGTTTTGGAAATATCAAATATGTTCTGTGAAATCAAAATAAACAGAAAGTTTATGCTTTATGCATTTGTGTACATGGGAAATGTTTATGAAAGTAAAGGGATTAACCCATATTAACCAATACAAACACATCATACAAGGGACGTCATATACAGTGTATTATCACAATGAATTTAATCTAATGATAAAGCAAATGTACCAAATACTGTCAGGGTTAATCTTTAAAGAACTAAATAATACTAAATCAAATACATGGTTATATTTTTAAATCTCAAAATAGGGAATGATTTGCTGTTTTCTAGCTTTTTTAAAGCTCATTAGGCATTTGGCATTCCAGTTCCTCTGGAACATGTCAAGCCAGCCAACTGCATCTTTGAACATTTTTGTGCCACTTGGAAGCATTTTCCAGCTTTGTAACTAAAAATAGATCTTGTCAGACATCATATTTGGGACACTTTCATCTGCTGCTGTAATAATAAAGATTGTCCAGTGTTTATCCTGGAAGGATAAGTGCTTACTAGAAGTCTCACTTGTAAACTGTACACTGTACACAGATTACTATAGCACTGTTTGCCTTTCCTGTTTTACCCATGATCTATAATTGTCCTATCTGGTCTCATGAAAATGGGTTCCAATTTCAGTCTTGTTCCTCTCCTGGTTTCTTTCTCATGTTGTCTGTGGGAGTTTTCCCTTGCTACTCTTACCCCTGGCTTGCACATTAGAGATTGTAATCTACGTTTAGGTTTCTGTGAAGCTGCTTTGTGACAAATTTCTAAACAATAAATAGGTCTTTTCAATTGCCTTCACCTTGATCATGTAATTCATCCACGTTATTTGTGCATCTGCAGATATAGACCAACAGTTTAATGTTACGTCTAAAACATATATATAATATACACAATTCTTGTAAGCAGTACACTGTTTTCCAAAAGAACTTTGATCATAAAGTAATAAAAGAAGATCATTTTCATGCTGTTTTACTCAAAGATGTGGGGTCTTCTGCTATTGTTATCAGACATTCTGCTGTAGCCTCTTAGTGAACAAAGGCTTGCTACAGGAGGAAAAAAACAGCATCACTGCAGCAGTTAGTTCAGCTTAATGCACACGTTTTCAAGAGAGCTCTTTGAAGTCCTCTCTAATGTGCCTTTGATAAATCAGACATTACTAGTAATTACAGTAATATTCCTGTGCTGTCAGTCAGACAGTGTCTGTCCTCAGACCCTAGATGTATATTATACTGCCTGAATCATCTCAATTTAGCAAGTTAATGTATAAGAGATGTCCTGATAGCACACCTTTTAATCTTTAACCCAGATGCCAGAAGAATAAGAGAAATGATTACAGTGAAATAATTTTTTTGTAAATGGTACTAAAAGAAGAAAATTATATTGCACACGGAAAATAACTGGTTTAGACTATTTTTTAAAAAAGATGTTTGGATAAGCACCATTATTTGCTATAGCTATATTTAGAGTCAAAATTACAATAAGGTGTTTTCTACTACTAACATAATGCCAGTTTTCAACAGATGCTGAAGGAAAATTTAGTAATTCATTTGGTTTTGTGGTTAGCGAGCTGAAATGCATATTGGTTTGTGGTTGATATAAAGTGGATCTATATGTTGAGCTTAACAGAGTTGGGTTTAAATTAGATTGCTTACTACTGAGGATGCTTGACATGTAATCCAGGACATTGTGTAAAAGATCCATCCAGCTAATGACCATGCAAATTAACAAGGTTGGGGGATCAAAGCACTGTACTGAAGCTACACTGAAACTCCGAAGTATAAAGCAGTTGGCAGTATTTTATTATCATTTTAACTATACGTTATGTGGGGACTGAAAGTCACAGTTTCACCACCCACCTGGTGTTTTTCAGTTTTGCTGAGCCTGTGTCCAGGTGTAGCATCAGCTTCAGATTCTTGGCTGATACAAGTGGAACCTGATAGTCTTGTCATCTCAAGACTTGACTACCGCACTCGCCCTCCTGGCTAGCCTTCCTATGCGTATCATCAGGCCTCTGCAACTGATCCAAAATGCTGCAGCTTGACTTGTATTCAACCTTCCCTGAGCCCTTTGTGCCTCAAGTGTGGGTCGACTCAACCCACCGTCATCCAGTATGCATGGGAAGTAAGCAGCGACTTTTCTCTGTCCTAGAAGCATGGTGGTGGAATGAACTCCCCGAGTGCCTGAACAGTGGAGTCACTTGCCATCTTAAAATGGCAAATGAAGACCCACCTCTTTTGAGAGTACTTATGAGCACAAACTCAAAACTTTTCCCCCACACTTATAGCTGTTATTGTATTAACTATGTCTTGCCCTTTACTGGTTTGTGTAGTTTAGGAACACTTTTGGTTTATAGGCCTTGTTTTGCTTGTAATATTTATTAGGTATTGTATGGCTATTTTCTAGTCATATCATACTGTAGCTCAAAGTATCTTGAATTCAGGTATTCCAAGTTAATGACTAAGCACGTTTGTATTTCGCTCTGGGTAAGAGCATCTGCTAAATGCCATAACTGTAAATGTAAATTGTCTTCTGCTCATCTACCTCACCAGACTGAGATGCTTTTCTGAGATGCTCACATGGGTATAGTACGGATGCTGAGAAGTGCAAAACAAATTTACCCAAAAACACAAGTGCAAAACAAATAAACCCGAAAAAACATTTACAAATGCCGAAAACACATTTACAAACTCGGAAAACACATTTACAAAGTCCAGTCAGACGGAAAGGGTAGGTCCCTTACGGAAGTGACAATTGCTGATTAATGTCAATCAAACTTTTTCGCATGGAGTGAAAAGTGTGGCACTCTACAAAATGATTTGTCCAACAAAAGGGGGACAATTGGGTAAAATGATTTCCACAAGATGGACAAAACATTTTGTAGAGTTACTGTCAAGCCACACTTTTCACTCCATGCAAAAAAGTTTGATTGAAATTAATCAGCAATCGTCACTTCCAGTGTAAGGGACCTACCCTTTCCGTCAGACTGGAGTTTGTAAATGTGTTTTCAGACTTTGTAAATGTGTTTTCCAAGTTTGTAAATGTGTTTTCCGAGTTTGTAAATGTGTTTTCCCAGTTTGTAAATGTGTGTTCAGGGTTTTGTAATTTTGTCGTACATAAATTGCACTTGTCGGCCACTGTACTATAGAGTGATTATTTGACTTACCATAGCTCTGTTGTCTGGCCATTGTCCTCTTATCTCTCACATTGTGACCACTGCAGCATTGGTTTATAGTTTTTGTCAAAATGTACTTCTTCTTCTTCTTCTTCCTCTTCTTCTTCTTTTTCTTCTTCTTCTTCTGCTTTTTCACTTTTTCAGATATCATGTACTTTTTTTTCAGATATCAATCCACATGAAAATTGTTGTGGTTGTAGCCCCTAATGTCTAATACAGAATATAAGGTTTGTGTCCTTACTCTATGTTGCCCTTCATGTTTGTGCCCCTGAAGTATGGTAGACTAAAAGCACTTTTTGGACAATAGCTTGAAAACTGTTTTGCCAAACATTATAAACTTTTTATGGCACATCGGCCTCTAGAAGATGCAAACTTTATTTGTTTATTTTTACATAATTTGGGCTTCCAGCTCATAAAACCCACAAAAACAGGAATCTTTCTGGATCTCTGCCAGATTCTTGAATCTTCTCTTTTTGATAATCCGCTGAAGCCCACAGTCATCTCTTGCCATATTTTGTCCTTCCACTAGACTTTGTATTGATATGCTTGGACACAGCACTGTGTGAACAGCCAGCCTCCTTAGCTATGAACTTTTGTGGCTTACCCATGCTCTGATTTTAGTAGATGATTAGTGTGACTCACTCAGTTTAAAACATTCATGCCCTGCAAAATATGGGCTGATTTCTCCACATTAGTCAAATTTTTTGAATTCCTGTTTTTGTGGGTTTTTATGAGCTGGAAGACCAAATTATGTAAAAATAAACAAATAAATACTTGAAATCATTTGAATTGTGGGCCCTGAATCTATAATCTATGAAAGTTAAACTTTTTGAATGGAATTATGGAAATTAATCAACTTTTCCATGATATTAAAATTTTTTGGAATGGGTCTATATATATGACCATATATAGGATGAATTCCAAAAAAGTATTATTTTGAGTTTTATTTTAGATATTCTTACTGTATTTGCATGCTCCTGTTTCATAGTGTTATGTTGGCCAGATGAACTGGAGGAGCACCCCTAGACAGGGCGCCAATCCATCGTAGGGCACACTCACTCGCACACACAAACACACACACACACACACACACACACTAGGGTCACTTCAGAGACACCAATCAACCTAACATGCATGTCTTTGGACTGTGGGAGGAACCTGGAGTACCCGGAGTAAACCCACGTGGACACGGGGAGGACATGCAGACTCCACACAGAAAGGACCTAGACCACCCCACTCGAGGATCGAACCTGGGACCTTCTTGCTGTGAGGCGACGGTGCTACCCGCAGACTAAACATTCACATATATTACATTCACAGCATGCCAAAAAATAAAATATGGGTACACATACAGTTGGTAAGAGAGGCCAGGAGGAAAATGGCAAAACAAATCTCCTGGTGCCATGCTTACCCATGATGCAATTGCATTTCTTTCGAGCACTGAATCTTCTCCATTAATAATAGTCTTAATTGTGGTAGTCATATTAATTTCCCAATGTTGGAAACCTGGAATCCACCCACACACATCATTTGGCTGCTGGCCAATAAAATACTACTGCTGTATATAATAGATCCTAATAATAATAGAAGCAGACCAAACAAAGAAAATATTTTACCTCAAATGGCTTTGGATATATATTTTTAAATATGTATTTACATTGCCTAAAGCATGGATTTGAGGCTGGGAGAAGTAGTCAGTTATTACCATTAGGCATGCTGCACCTGTTTGTATGGAAGGTTCAAATCTGCGACACACCTCCGTTTTGGGTAAACTCCACCTCATATGTAGCTGTGCTCTGAATATTATTTAGATTATTATCAAACACATTTATACACATCAATTTAGTTGTGGCATATATATTTAATTAATAACACACTTAAAAACAGTATTAATGGTTGGTAGTATGGCATATCTTGACTAATTAGTACACTAATTAGATACACTGTATTTATGCCTTTTTCAGCTTTTAATTTCCCTAAGACTTTAAGCACATGGCAGTTAGTTTAGTGGTGTCTGCTTGGATCTCAGGAAATACCATAGGATCAAGTGGTGCCAAACCACATCACCAAAAACAAGCTGCCTAGAGGTGCTTATATACTTAGTAAGCTCAAACAGAATTCAGTCATGTATTTAAAATGTGTACATAACATCTGTGACCGACAATCAGCATCACAAAACAGCTGGAAATTAGGGGTGTAACACAATGCCAAGCTCTGTATCTGAATCTGTTTAGTGCTCCAGATATTGGGTGTGGTCGTTTTTTTTTTTAACAAGTGTGAACCATACTACCGGCCCTGTGAAAAAAAGCACAATGCGGCTGAAAAAAAAAGTCACCTTTCAATCACAAAATATCACAAATAACAATTTGCAGAGCATAATTTCATTCAGTGCCTGAGCTTGTATAGTTTCACAGTTACTTCATTCAAGTTCATATTTGGTATCAATGAAATGCCCTAGCAAGCTATCTATATAACGTTTATACATTCATATAAATGTATAGTGTATAAACATTCATGTGTTTTTAAACAGTCATAAATCAAACAGCCTACTCAATATACACATCGAATCAATCAGCAGAGTGCCCTTACCAGAACAAAGTCCTTAGTTAAGCAATTTGGGAAATATTTTGAACGTTGGTTTGTAGTGGAACAAAAAGCTGGCAGAATGATTTTGTGTTATGCAGCCATTAATGATATACAAACTCTCTATCACATACACACACACAGAGCTCAAGTGTGCAGGACTGTATTTTGATACAGACAAGCCACATGTATAAATACCACAATACTATGACTTACACACACCAAAAAAATTATACCAGTGACCACTAATTGCCCTAAACACAAACATAAATACCTGCCTAACTGCTAATTGCCCCAAAAAGCCCTACATTTTAAAAGCTCCAGACTCTAATATTAAACTGAAAGTGCATTCTGGGAGCTCAACCCTAAACCAAGGCCAGTAGGCAAGTCTGTTTGTTTTTATGATGATGCAGCAAATGCAGCTCACCATGGGTTTGCAGATGCATGACAAACTTTTTGCCCAATCTCACAAAATTAATACATGGATCCATGGTGCACCTCAGATACATTCCAACATTTAAAGGGCTCAGCCCTGCAGTTTTTCTGTAATCCTTCTGACAGACAAACAGACAAACCAACAAACCACCCCAAAAACATAACCTCCTTGGCATAAGTAAAAAATATAATTGAAGAATTATGGTGTGTGTGTGTATGTGTGCAACAATTAAGCAATGTTGAACATTTGCTACTGCAACACACTTGCAGATTCTGGACTATCTGTTTTGTTTTGTTTTCTTCTTGGTTTCCAGTTTTTCCTGTCATCCACCTTCCAGAAAAGGTGGTAGAAGGAAGGAAAACCCCAAAAAACCCTCTCAGAGATTTATCAGCATCCTTATCAGCATCATTTTGAATGCAGGATATAATTCTTGAAACACGCTCATGCTTGACGCCTACAGTCACACTGTGAGAATTTCAAAGCTAGAGTGTGTTTATTCTGGCACATTGTGCATAAAGATGAAAGATAAAAGTAGAAATGTGCTAGACACCTGAGAGAATGTGCACCCCACACACATACACATAACGTGCTTGATAGGGACTTTTTCACCAAATGCTGAATGCATAACATCAATAACAGTGAAATATCTCATGTCACTACATGCCACAAAGCAAAATGAGACACATTCCACAGTCCACATTCCACATATACACACGCATAGTCCAATAAACCAAACTAATTCTAAAACCAGGAACCATTTTAGCTGTTAGATTTAGGATGTAGCTTAAGGTCCCAAATGAGCAAGCAGGAACCAGTCCAAAAGGGAACCATCCTCTTCTATGTAGCTCAGTATAGTGTGTTTATGAATCATTAATATTTGACAACTGTATACAGTATACTGTAAAGTGAAACAGTTCTAAGTATTGAGTTTATAAGTAATAAGTGAAAGTAGAAATACCAGAAAATCTGATATACCAGTTAATACTTTGTAGGTCTTCCACAGGATCCTGGAGGGAACATTGCACAGTCCTCATGCTGATGTTTGTTGAGGCCCCAGCATTGAATTCTGATGTTACTCGAGGCAGTGTTGTACGCTGAAACGATGAAAAGATTCTTGCCAGCCAGCGCTGGTCACATTCACACAAAACATTTTGCAGCTGTCATAAGTTTGAGGTTTTGCCAGAATTCTTGTAGTTACGGTACACCCTTGAAATGGTCATACCAAACTTTGCCTGTACCTCCAAAATGCTATGAGCTATCTCACAAGCTCCAACTATTAAACTGCATTGATTAAACTATTAAATGCAATTATTCACATATGAGGCTCATTATTTAGATGTGTTCACTGATTCTGGTTATTTCTTGGAGTCACAGTACTTTATGTTCCTGAACCTTCCATTGACAGAACATATTAGGACCAAGCTGACATTATTGAAGTTCGGATTAAACCCATTTAATTCAAGTGAACAGTCAAAAAGGCTAATAGCTACAGTGTGATTTCCACTACTGAAACAAAATACATATCATGCTTCATGTTTGGAACTCCTTGTGGTCCCCAGATCCCACTTTAGGAACCAGTTACTGTTCTTCAAACAGTCATCAGCCTAGCAGTATAGCTTTAGCAAGTTTCATTGTTGCTGCAAAACATGGACTTAATTTAAGATGTTGGTTCTTAGAATAAAAGTCTTTGCTGTCAGAATGCTTTGGTATGCTGAGGCCACACAAATGCAAACACAGAGATTCCACTATAGTGCTGCATTCTTTTGGGATAATGTAGGTGCCTATCATTTCAAATATCAATTCAAATTAGGGGATGTATTGTATAATTCCAAGTTCAGTCCTGCAGAATGACATTGGTTCACATACATCCAGCTCGAATCTACTTCTAGCTCACATCTAAACATATGATTTATCAGTGAAGGGTTAGAGTTGAGAAACATAGCTTCAACCTTGTAACAGTTAGATTGATGGGCATTCAGATAGCACTTGAGCCATCCAAACACTCGTAAATGTTTATGTTGGACAGGCTGCACAGGGTCACAGGAAATTGGAATGTACACACAGGTAGATCTCTGACAAGGGAAATTATATGGCAGCCCTTGACGGAACTATTGAAATATGGTATACAGTATTAATGTATGGGGGTTCTGTGTAAGAACAGCTGCAACATATCTCATAATAAAAAAAAATCAACATGTAAACTCAAAAACATGTCTATGTCATATAAACATGTCTAATCATGTGCATTGCTCAACATACAAATCCCACTTCCTAAGATCCTCAGACAGCTAACAAACCACTAATCAACTATCTGACTATCAACCTGACTATCAATATGACATATGACATGACACAATCTAAGCCGCTAAAAACAGTCAGGTTTTTGTGTTAGCTCCTGAAAACCAAACAGCAAAAACTACTTTTCTTAATTGCCAGGTATTAGTTGATTGCACATTGCACCAGTAAGAGCAGAGTGTGAAGGTTCAATTAGCAGGGTAAGAGCACAGGTTTGCTCAAAATATT
>JAOVYV010000029.1:9842698-9857011 GCA_025674545.1 Hassar affinis
CCAATTCACCTACCTGCATGTCTTTGGACTGTGGGAGGAAACCGGAGTACCCGGAGGAAACCCACGCGAACACAGGGGGAACATGCAAACTCCACACAGAAATTTCCCAGGTCGCCCCACCCAGGGATCGAACCGGGTCCTTCTTGCTGTGAGGCGACAGCGCTATCCACTGCGCCACCGTGCCGCCCCATGCACACTACAGTTCAACTTTATAGGAAACAGCTGTAGAAATGTATTAATGATTCTATAATCTCACTATCCAGAAGAATGTGGTTTCCCTTTTAAGTTTTCCTTGCCACTGTCCTACCTGCCTCACTCATTAAAGATGTAAATGTAGTGCCACCCAGACAGTGTGTACTGTTAAAAATGCCATGCAAATAAAATGGAAATGGAATAATCCAGCAAAGAACTAATTCGGTGTCTATATGATGGCACTGAATAGGATCAGTGGCTGTATAGCTTTTATGATTTTTTCAGGATTGAGTTTTTGGGTGTAAAATCTGTTTAGACTAGAAGTCCCATGACATGCTCTGATTTTCCCTTTCAGATATTTTAATTACATCTTTGAGTATGTGAAGAAGCACAGTAAAAATGGAGATAAAGTGTTTGATTCAGAGCTGACTGAGCTTCAGGTGTGGATCACATCCACTGACCCCGAGTGTGACGGTTATCCTAGTCTAAAAACAGATGAATCCTGTGAGTTCCTTTTTTTCCTTCATGCCCTGCCTCTTCCTGTGTAAAAACACAGCAGTCTATACTTTCTTTATTTCTATTTTGTGTGTATAAGAGAGTTGCTTTTTTACAGCTTCCAAAAAAGCATGCATAAGCAAATAAACAGAAGTTAGAATTACAGTTTCCGATAGTCACAGTAATCCGCTTCTGCTAATCCGGCGATTAACTTCACCGTAATCCAATAAGTGACATCTGCTTAAGGGCTTTAACCATCTTGCAGGTTACAAGATATTTTTTTATTTTCTTATTTTAATATAAATCAAGGTATAGACAGATAGTTTTTGCATCATGTGTATCTGGCATGTTAAAACTAGTGTTAAATGTGCTTTTTAAATTTAGTTAGATGTGTGATTTGATGGTGGGAGTAAATATAAACTCAGATGAACTCAGGCAGTAGGTTATATTTTTGCACACAGGTCAACACTGGAGGTTCCATGAGATTAATGAACTGTACTGATTAATATAAGAGGAGTTTTAAATCTGGTTAATTATATATTTTGCCCAGGGTTCCAGGGTAGAGTAGATCCTCAGCCCTCCTCATGCTGTGAATAAAGCACCTTGTTTACCATGAGGTGCAACATGTCTGCGGAGAAAGGGACCCTGGTGTTTGAAGGGAGTGGTTTGTCCTTATGTACTCACATGATCTTCATGAACAGAACTGTCCCCTATTGTTGTAGAGAAAGGCATTATGGGAATTGGTGACATACACCAGGTGCCACATTGGACAGTCTAGGCTAACACATGCCCACTTGGTGAAGAACCTCCATAGTGCACAACCTGCCAAGTGCTTATAACAGTGAAGCATAATTTGGCTGAATGGCCGAAATATCAAAAAGAAAAACAACTAACAATATCTAAAAACACTGTTGAAAGACATTCAACCACAACAAAACAACAACAGTTATCGAATACCTCAGATGCACAAATCTGTAGGGCCATATTTAAACCTACATTAAAAATTAGTGTATAAAGGCAATTTCAAGAACTACCTATACTGCCATGAAAAGAACCTACAAGGGTTAAACAAGTGCCTAAATAAACATACAAATAAATCATTAATTTTTGTCATTTCCTGTTTACTTAGATCAGCTCTCAGTGGAGCAACCTACAGCAGTTCTTAAGGCTTCCAATGTATGGGGAGCATTGAGAGGTAAGCTGATCTCAGTCCCAGGAACTATTTTTGTTGATTCATCTTACTGTTATTTCAGAGATTAACTCTCTCACAGTTCACTGGAATTCAGTTGTGCCAGTGGACAGCTGGGCGAAATGTAACAAAAATCATATCTTCGAATTTTAAGCTGGATGATTATACACAACATGTATCTCTGTATTTGTTAGTGGGCTTAATGTTCAGTGGTATGTAAGGTAAGTGGTATGTATTGTGTGTCCCTTCAGTTCTGATTCTGCTTACTGAGTCCAGTTCGTATTGAATCTCTGTTCTGATCCCAATATTTTTGGAGAGAAAAACAGAACAAATAAACTGACAATTTATAGTGGAAGTGTCACACTTTTCTTTCTCAGCAGAAGCAACTTGTTGTATTTCCCAGTACTGTAGTTGTTATATTTTAGTGAAGCTAAACCAAGCTTTTGAGTGTTTGTTGTGGTCACCCATGGTCTTGTGTGTATACAGAAGCATTTCCTCTTATATACTTTGACATATTGCGTAACAAATGATGTTACTTTAGGTCTGCATAGCAGGTCCTGGTAGATGAATGCAACTTTTACAGCCTGTAAAATGCTCACTGTACTTCACTAGGAAGTGCAACTGAAATATTCAAAAGTTAGGATCTGATAAGAGGAATTACAAGGAACCTCAGTGTTTTTATTGCAAAAAATTAGTAAAATGGGCAGAAATATGAATCATTTAATTTTGCTAGGAAACACAATACCTCTTAGTTTTTACATTTACATTCTAGTCTTTTTTTCTTAAAAGCTAGCTAACTTCATTTAATCTGTCTTAGTAACCAGTTAAGATTTACTGATTTCTCCTGTTCCAAGTGTTAACCTGATGTTTCACATCATCATGTGATCTGAGTATGATTGTGTGTGCATGTGTATGTGTGTGATTTCTGTGCTTGGAGTGACTCCTGGATATGGACTTATCTTAAAAGCTGTATACGGTTTGTTTTATAATGTTACATTGTCTTACACACATTTATGGCTTTTTGTTTTTTAAGGACTTGAGACCTTCAGCCAGCTGGTGTATGAAGATAAATATGGAGCTGTGAGTTCATTCTACATGCAGTTGATTTCACTTGATCCTGGTTCTTACTTTAAATAATGGTAAACTGTGCGTACATCTCTTTGCATCAGATTACAATCAATAAAACGGACATATCTGACTGGCCTCGCTTTCCTCATCGAGGCATCCTGCTGGACACATCTCGTCACTTCTTGCCACTCAGAGTCATCTTGGCCAATTTGGTAAGCTGAAGCTGTGTACCTGTAGTGTGTGGGTTTATGAATGGTGTAAGGAGAAATGCATCACACCACTACTTTAATATTACTTCCCATCATTTTCAAATCCTTCATGCAGATGTGTATGTGGGGTTCTTTCAGAAAAGTGTTAGCCCTATCATCTGGAGAGTTAAGCTCGAACTCAGATGATGCCACAGCCATAAGGGACCAGGAGTTCAGGAAAGCAAAATTGCCCATGCTGTCAGGCTGTGTTTTCCCAAATCAGTTACAAGTGACACTGGCAAATCAAAGGTGTTGAGAAAGATACGGGCAACATGGGAGGAATCATGTGATTGCTCTCCCTGGTTGGTATCTGTTGTATGATTGAGGAGAGATGCTAATGCGTAGCAACTGAGTTATAAATACAATCTATATGAGAACTACTGATGGAACTTGACGGGTTTTAAAGATAACATAAAAAAATACTGCAATTTTAACATTTCTTTAAAACATTTCTTTTGATATCCTACTGTAGTTATTGTTCTCAGATGAAGTTCGGTAGTAAAATAAATGTTAACTGTTAAGTTGTATGTTTTTCATATTTTGAATACAGTGTTTTGACTAATTTAAGAATAATATTTTTGGAAACCGGCTCTAGGGTATTTTCATGCTCCAAACTGGCCCACTTTGAAAAAAGGTAGTTTTGGACACCCCTGTTATGCACTATATTGCCAAAAGTATTCACTCATCCATCCAAGTCATTGAATTCAGGTGTTCCAGTCACTTCCATGGGCACAGGTGTATAACATCAAACACCTAGGCATGCAGACTGCTTCTATAAACATTTGTGAAAGGATGGGTCGCTCTCAGGAGCTCAGTGAATTCCAGTGTGGTACCGTGATAGGATGCCACCTGTGCAACAAGTCCAGTTGTGAAATTTCCTCGCTGCTAAATATTCTACAGTCAACTGTCAGTGGTATTATAACAAAGTGGAAGTGATTGGGAATGACGGGAACTTGGCCACGAAGTGGTAGGCCATGTAAAATGACAGAGTGGGTTCAGTGGCTGCTGAGGCACATGGTGTGTAGAGCACTTTTCTGATTGCTATAGACCTCCAAACTTCATGTGGCCTTCAGATTAGCTCAAGACCAGTGTGTAGAGAGCTTCATGTGAATCACACTTCTCCATCTGGCCATCTGATGAATGAGTCTGGGTTTGGTGTTTGCCAGGAGAATGGTACTCGCCTGACTGTATTGTACCAAGTGTAATTTTGGTGGAGGGGGATTATGGTGTGGGGGTGTTTTTCAGGAGTTGGGCTTGGCCCTTTAGTTCTAGTGAAAGGAACTCCTAATGCTTCAGCATACCAAGAGATTTTGGACAATTTCATGCTCCCAACTTTGTGGGAACCATTTAGGGAAGGCCCCTTCCTGTTCCAACATGACTGCGCACCAGTACACAAAGCAAGCTCCATAAAGACATGGATGAGCGAGTTTGCTGTGGAAGAACTTGACTGGCCTGCACAGAGACCTGACTTCAACCTGATAAAACACCACAGGGATGAATTAGAGTGGCGACTGTGAGCCAGGCCTTCTTGTCCATCATCAGTGTCTGATGTCTCACATACACTTCTGGAAGAATGGTAAAAAATTCCCATAAACACACTCCTAAACTTTGTGGAAGGCCTTCTCAGAACAGTTGAAGCTGTTATAGCTGCAAAGGGTGGGCTGACATCATATTGAACCCTATGGATTAAGAATGGGATGCCACTCAAGTTCATATACGTGTGAAGGCAGGTGAGCGAATACTTTTGGCAGTATAGTGTAGATATTACTTTGACTTTGTACCACCTACCTAAACATTGTTGCCAAACAAGTACACCCCTTCATGGCTACAGTATTCCCTAATGGTATTGGCCACTTTCAACACAACAACACACCCTGCCACACTGCAAAACCTGCTCAGGAATGGTTTGAGGGACATGAAGTGTTGCCTCAAAATTTCACATATCTCAAACCAATTGAGAATCTGTTGGAGGTGCTGAACAGACAAGTCCCCTCACTCAACCTAAAGGATCTACTGTAGTGATAACGTTATGGCTTTTATGCAATGTTATGGTGTTAATGTTATGGCTGAAGTAAGTAATCTGGGCTTAACACAGTTTTTATGTTCTTGCAAATCTTTTGTTTAAACAACATGCTTAGTTTAACCAAATGTTCTCATGCTGTCTTTGTAGGAAGCCATGGCAATTAACAAGTTTAATGTTTTCCACTGGCACATTGTGGATGATAACTCCTTCCCCTTTTTGAGTCGGACCTTCCCTGACCTCAGTCAAAGCGTGAGTTGTCTTTATACAGACTTTATAACTCTTATCTGTTTTCAACTTATCTCTTTTTTTCCAGTTTCTCATTTCTTTGTACTCATTTCGGACTTTTGAAATTTATTCATTTCTTAAAACATTGATTGTCAAACACTGTAAGCTAAAATGTACAGACTATGTTCCAATATGTTCAGGGAAACAGACCCCCTTTCACTTTTGGTTCACCTATGGAACAGATTCCATTTGACAGGCAACAAATGTGAAATACAATACAAAGAAGCTGAAACTAAACCTTCATTGCATTGGTCCTCTGTCAATTAATCTTTATTGCTTTTTTCCATATTAAATGCTGATTTGTCAGAAGTAACTGTAATTCCCCGTTTCATTGGTTTTTACTTGCATCAATATGTTGCAGTACATTTGAGCCAACAATTTTGAGACTGACACAAATTTTGGTTTTCAAAGTTTGCTGCTTCAGTGTGTTTTGGATCTTTTTGTCAGATGTTTCTATGGCATAAATTACAGTTATAAGCATTTCATAATCAAGCATTTCAAACACATCAAGCTTATGTAAAGTTTCAGTATTTACAGTGTTGACCCTTCTTTTTCTGGACCAAATCCTGACGGATGGCAATCCAACCATGACTGATACCTAATAGATGCTTGGAGTTTATCACAATTTCTGGGTTTTTGCTTGTCCACCTGCTTTTTGAGGATTGACCACAGGTTCTCAATGGGATTGAGGCGTTTCATGGCCATCGACCCAGAATTTAAATATTTTTTTCACCAAGCCACTTAGTTATCACTTTTGCTTTTTGAGATGGTGCTTAATTATGCTGGAAAAGCATTGTTCATCACCAAATTGCTCCAGGAACACTGGGTGAAGCTCTTGGAGGATGTTTTGATACCATTCTATATTCATGGCAGTATTCTTGGGCAAAATTGTGAGAGAGCCATCTCCCATTGATGAAAAGCAACCCCCGCATGAAGGACCTCAGGGTGCTTTACTGTTGGCATGACACACAAGTACACACACATGGTAGTGCTCATTTTTTCTCCTCCGGACATTCATTTTTCCAGATGTCCCAAACAGTCTGAAGGGGCTTCATCAGAGAAAATTACTTTACCCAGTCCTCTGTAGTCCAGTTTCTGCAGAATGTCAGTCTGTCCTTGATGGTTTTTCTTGGAGTTTCTTCTTTGCTGCCCTTCTTGACACCAGGCCATCCTCCATAATCCTTCACCTTGCTGTGTATGCAGATGCATTCGCACCTGCCTGCTGCCATTCCTGAGCAAGCTCTGCACTGGTAATCCCCCCCCCACCCCTTTTAAGCAACCAGTCTACTTTTATAATTCAGTCAGCTTGGAAGAGTGATATCTGCTGCCTTATCCTCATTAACACTTTCTCCTGAGCTGAGCTAATGAGAACATCGCTGAAATTATGCAGTGGAATGCAAAATGCAGTGAAAATGGGTTTTTTGTGATTAAGTTGATTTTCATGGCAGGGAATCACTTTGCAATTAATTGCAATTCATTTGATCACCCTTTATAATAATCTAGAGTTAATGCAAATTGCCACCATAATGATTTAACTGTGAAGAAGCAAACTGAAAACCCAAATTTGTGTCGGCCTCAACACTTGGTCATGAGTGTAATGCCACTCTGAAATGCAAAAACAGCTCTAAGCTCTACTTGAGGAGAAAGGTTTGAAGCTTCCTTTCCATGAGGCTTTTTTTTTTTTTCAAATCGTCGTTTCTTCTGCTCTAGCATTGAATGCTTAATCGAGCTTTTTAAAATTACTACTACAATGTAATACAAGAACTTCAAAAAGACTAGGGACTTGTATTCAACCTTGAATGTATGTTACTATCTAATAGTTAAGTCGTGGCTTAATTACTTGCTTGTCTTCTTTAGAAAAGCAGGTTCAGCAAGATTTTTGTAAATTATGGGCAGGGACACCACATTTGATAACATGCGGAACAACAAAAGGTTCAACCATAGGTTCATGTACATAAATGATTCAAATCCAAATTAGCCAGTTAGTCTGCTACTCCTTATACATAACTAAATCTACACTTTAATTACTAATAGGTCATGTGCTAATAATGTAGATATTATTAGTGTGCTTCCTAGTTCTAAAATATTTGCTCCTCTTATTATTTTTGGCTGTCCTGGACCTAGCGAGTAGGTGAAAATATATTGATACAAAATTTCTAATACAACTGTAGTCGCAGATACCAGTAGTTCCCCTGTTCTGGTGTTCTCTCCCTTTATAGGCTCAAAGTCCTGTCTCTACCATTCAGTGCACTTAGTTCAAGTAGGCTGTGTTTCTTGTCAATATCATTCCATAGTCTAGTTCTCTTTATTGTAGGTACAATTAGGAAAATGTGTACTTCTGCTGATGCATCAAAAAAATTATATTAGTGTGAAAAGTTTGTTTGTTTATTTAAATCAAAAAGGTAAACTATCATTTTATATTCCTAACACATAAAGTGACATTTTAAGCATTTTATTTGTTTTAATTTGTCATTATTGCTTATCTCATGAAAATATGAAATCCAGTATCTCAAATTATTAGAATATTTCATTTTGAGTAAATTCCTATTCAAACAGTATAAATACTGCACTCTTGGTCTAGTTCAGCACACGCACCCACAATCATGGGGAAGAATGCTGACTAGACAGTTGCCCAGAAGACAATCCACAAGGAGAGTGAGCCATAGAAGGTCATTGCCGAAAAGGCTCGGTATTTACAGAGTGCTTATATCAAAGCATTTTAATGGTTTCCAGTTGACTGGAAGGGGAAAATGTGGTAGGAAAAGGTACAGTGCCTTTAAAAAATATTCATACCCCTTGAACATTTTCACATTACACCCACACACTTAAATGTATGAACTCTGATACCCAGTATGACCAATTCTCAGTATAACTACAGCTGTTCTGTGAATGATTGTTAGAGAAGATTAGTGAACAAACATCATCATGAAAACCAAGGAACGTACCAGACAGGTCAGGGATGAAGTTGTGAAGTGTAAAGGCTATCAAAAAAAATCCCAAGCTATGATAAAATCCCAACATTTCACAGAACACTGTTCACTCCATCATCTGAAAATAGAAGGAGTATGGCACAACTACAAACCTACCAAGACATAGCCATCCACCTAAACTGATACCCCAGGCAAGGAGAGCACTAATTGGAGATGCAGCCAAGAGGCCCTTGGTCACTCTGGAGGAGCTGCACAGATCAGGTGGGAGAATCTGTCCACAGCACAACTATTACTTGTGTACTCCACAAATCTGGTCTTCATAGAGTGGCAAGAAAGCCATTTTTGAAAGCAAGCCATAAGTAGTCCCATTTGCAGTTTGCCACAAGCCATGAGGGGGGACAGCAGAATGTGGAAGAAGGTGCTCTGGTCAGATGAGACCAAAGTTAAGATCATACCCACTGTGAAACATGGTGGTGACAGCATCATGCTGTGGGGATGCTTTTCATCATCAGGACAGGGAAGCTGGTCAGAGTTGATGGGATCAATGTGATGGTTTTGAGTGCCCTGTTGTAGCCGAACTAGCAAATTCTGGGTTTTTTCAACCACAGAAAAGTTCTAATCATAATAAAACAAAAAATAAGGAAATTTGTGTTTGGTAGCTTATTTCTTTGTTGTAACAATGCTTCTTGTCAATATATCTTATACCATTGGAAAGCCTGTTAATTTGTGGGATGAGCAGTAGAGCTGAGAATGTGGGTTGTGCCCATGAAAAATGTGCCAAATCTTCTCTGCCATTGCCAAACAGATTTTGTTGTTGCTATTGTTTTGAGCTTCTGTTACCCCCAGATGCAGCTAATCAGGTGCCTGATTGTCGATCTCTGGTGTCATTGGGTTGCCAGGAGGCCTGCCATGACTGCCCTTCACCGTCAGGTCCGTTTGTGCTGGTGTCTGCAACACATGCACTGGAATCTTAAAATGTGGAGGAACGTTATGTTCAGCAGTGAGTCCAGATTCTGCATGTGGCAGTTGGATTGTAAGGTCAAAGTGTGGAGAAGACATGGAGAATGCTATGCTGATTGCTGCACCGATAGTGTAACATCTTTTGGTGGAGGCAGTGTGATTGTGTTCAGCGGTATCAGAGATATCGAGATGAAATTCTGCAACCAGTGGCAATCCCATATCTCCACAGTCTGGGACAGAACTCTATCCTCCAAGATGATGACGCTCGCCCCCACAGAGCGGGTTTATCAGAGACTACCTCCAGAATTTGGGAGTGGAGAGGATGCAATGGCCTGCCAGCAGTCCTGACCTCAACCTCATTGAACACTTGTGGGATCAGCTTGGGCGTCCTGTTCGTGCCAGAGTGACCAACACAAGCACGTTGGCTGACTTGCAACAAATGCTGGTTGAAGAATGGGATGCCATCCCACGGCATTGTGTGACCAGGCTGGTGACCAGCATGAAGAGGAGGTGTCATATGGTTCTTCCACACACTACTGAGGCTCCTGTTTGTCAAATGAATAAATTGTTAAATTGCCAATATGTTGTTTCTTCAAACCTTAAATTGAATACAACACTAGAAATGAATACAAGGATTGTACATCATGGGGTTTTATGGCTCGGGTCCATAATCCACAATTACTGTGGAGTTTTGTGAATTACACCAAATATGATGGAATTATATCAGAAGTAAAATTTAAGAATAGTGTCCTGAGTTCTGTTCTATGTTCATCTGATAACAGGTTCCTCGATCAACAGGGTTAGTTTTATTGCCCTTGGTGTCGGCTTGACTGCAGTCTCAAGCCAGTGCAAACACAGTCACCCTGCAATGCAAGGGTCTTTTATGGTCTGTTTAGTGTTTAAGTCTAGGAGTCTAGGTGGCCTCACATTCCTTGCTTATAATGGAAAAGACGGAGGTTCTCTTCGTCCGAAGATTAAAATGGAAAGTAAAAAATTTCATCAGCAGAAACTAAGCACGGTTGAACACAAGAGATACAGTTGAAATTCAGATGGCATGGTTGAACTCGGGCATCATTCTACAGTGTCATCTACTGGTGTTGGTCCACTGTTTTATCAGGTCCAAAGTCAACACAGCTGTCTACCAAGAGATTTTGGAGCTCTTCCTGCTTCCATCTGCTGACAAAGTTTATGGAGATGCAGATTTCCTTTTCCAGCAGGACTTGGTATCTGCCCACAGCACCAAAACTGCTACCATGATATTATTGTGCTTGATTGGCCAGCCAACTCTCTGGACCTGAACCTCTTGAGGAAGATGAGAAACACCTGACCCAGCAATACAAACAAGCTGTAGGCCACCATTAAAGCACCCTTGGCTTCAGTGACCTCTCAGCCATGCCCTGAGCTGATTGCCTCCATGCCAAGCAACATGGGTGCTGCAGTTCATGGTAAAGGAGCCCCAAGCAAGTATTGAGTGTACAAATGAACATACCTGTCAGAATTGTACATCCTTTTCTGTTTGATGATCTGAAATATTCTAATAATTTGAGATGATGGATTTCTGATTTTCATGAGCCATGCTGATCAACATTAAAACAAAAAACGTCTCGAAATGTCACTTTTCGTGCAATACATATAAAATAATAACAGTTTACCTTTTAATATGAACAAAAATGAACTTTTTTATGATATTCAAATTTTTTGAGACACTAGTATTTTATGTTTTGTGTTACCAAAGGGAGCCTATCACCCTTACACACATGTGTACACACCGGCTGATGTAAAAATGGTGATTGAGTTCGCTCGTATGCGAGGCATTCGAGTCATTGCCGAGTTTGACACTCCAGGCCACACCCAGTCATGGGGAAAAGGTTAGTGAAAAGTCATATGGGTATATAATTGTGTGTACTATCATTATATATTCCTTAACAGAGAGTGCTTTGTATGTTTTGTTGGCTGTGCATGTGCTACCTAAGGTGTCAAAATGGTAAAGGGATTATTTTAGTATAGTTTTAGGAAGTGGTTTAGCTTTGTCCCATGTCCCCTAGTTCTCAAATAATACTCTGCTCATGTCACTTTATACTTGCAGTTGAAAATGTGTCTTTCAATAAATAGAAAGTTTAGAGGCCAGACAGCCTGCTTGGTTAGCCTACAGCAGACTTCAGTTACGCATTTATTTCAGTGTTTTAAATGAACTTGATGCCTGTTTTAGGGATGCACAAAATTTTAAACAAATGACTAGTATAATTTTGGGGGCAGCATAGTGGCTCAGTGGGTGGCACTGTTGCCTCACAGCAAGAAGGTACTGGGTTTGATCCCCAGACGGGACAGTCAGAGTCCTTCCTGTGTGCAGTCTGCATGTCTTCCCTGTGTCTTCGTGGGCTTATTCTGGGTACTCCAGTTTTGCACCATGGTCCAAAGACCTGCAGTTTAGGTGAATTGTATTGTAAACTTGTGTATCGATGTAACCTTATGCTTGTCACATATAGTCACTGATGCTGAAATTATGTTAAAAACCAATAAACAAACAAAAGTATAATTTTGGCCTGTACAAGAAACTAAAGGCCTTAGTGTCTCTTCAACTTTGTGTAGGTCAGTCTGGTCTTTTGACCCCATGCTACTCGGGCAGTACTCCTTCAGGTACTTTTGGTCCTGTGAACCCCATCCTCAACTCCACGTATGACTTCATGACCAAATTCTTCAAGGAAATAAGCATTGTTTTCCCTGATGCCTACATCCACCTTGGGGGAGATGAGGTTGATTTCTCTTGCTGGTAAGAGCAAATGCTTATGAAAGGCATGCTGTTCACTAACTTAATGATTCCAAATGGAAGTTCTACACCAAATATTACACAAGAAGTTTATAATGGAGGTGGAAAAATAACACTTAAGTTGACTTTGATGGCATGTTGATGCAATTATGTTGCACTCTTTTTTGATCGGCTGCATAACACCATACATGCAACAGTTTTCTTCTACTGAGACTTGGAACTGTTTTCTTAGAACTGATCCGAACAACACAAATTTCTTTGAGTTCTGGGACACTACAACCCTTGTTTTTTTGTTCCTGCAACCCAACAGAGTAGAGTACAGTTACGTGGTTTTTTGAGGATTTCCTTTTCAAATGTGTTTTTTTCTCTTCTCCTTTAGGAGGTCAAACCCTGACATTCAGAAATTTATGGTGGAGCAGGGCTTTGGCCAAGATTACAGCAAACTGGAATCTTACTATATTCAAAGGTAGGAGATGACATCCTTGTGGAAATTCAGCATGTAAACTCTCCAAACTAATGTCCCTAATGTATGATTCAAATCTAACTTCAGGCTGCTTGACATTGTAAAAGCCACCAATAAGGGCTACATGGTCTGGCAGGAGGTCTTTGACAATGGTGTTAAGGTAAGAGATGCTTTTTATTGCACAGAATTTTAGAAAGAAAGAAAAGCTATAGAGGTCACTCCAAGCAAAATCACTGGGTTTCAACGCCATCATAGGTTTTGTTGGTACACTATATAGACAAAAGTTCGGACACATAACATTATTTCTACAGGAGCATCAATATGGAGTTGCCCCCTCCCCCTCCCCCTCCCTTTTTGCACCTTCCACTCTTCTGGGAGGACTTTTGACAAGATTTTGGATTCTGTGGGAATGTTTGCTCATTTATCCAGAAGATCATTTGTGTAGACAGACACTGATGTAGGACAAGAGGGTTGGGCTCTGTTCTTGATCATCCCAAAGGTATTCACTGTTGTTGAGGGCAGAGTTCTGTGTAGGCCAGTCAAGTTCTTCCATGCCAAACTCCCCCACCTGTGCCTTCATGGACCATGATTTGTGCACTGGGGCATAGTTATGCAGGAACAGAAAAGGGCCTTCCCCAAACTGTTCCCACAAAGTTGGAGGCATATAATTGCCCAAAATGTCTTGGTATGCTGAAGCATTAAGATTTCTCTTCACTGAAAGTAAGGGGCCTGGGCCAACCCCTAAAACACAACCCCATAGCATTATCCCTTCTCCACCAAACTTTATAGTTGGCATGATGCAGTCAGGCAGGTAACATTCTCCTGCCATTTACCAAACCCACACTCATCCATTAGAGTTCCAGATAGAGAAGCATGGTGTAGCTATATACCCTCTGTCTGATGCTTGGCATTGTGGTTGGTGATGTAAGGCTTGCACGCAGCTATTCAGCCATGGAAACCCATGCCATGAAGGAGGCATGTAACTCCTATTACAGTACCACAGTTGAATTGACCCATTCTTTCACAAAATGTTTGTAAAGGCAGACTGCATGGCTAGGTGCTTTTAATATATACACCTGTGACAACAGGAATCCATGAAACAGCCAAATTCAATGATTAAGAGGTATGTCCGAATACTTTTGTCCACATAGTGCATGTTAGAAGTCTAGCCTATGAGAGTCATTTGGTATTTGGCCTGAGGATTAAGGATGAATCTTTAAGCTACTTGTTTGCTATTGTCTGGAACTCTTGTGTCGGCCAATGAAAATTATGAAATTGTGTTCAAATTATTCCATTCAATCAGCCGAATTATTCCATTGAATCACCACATGAAAGTGGGGTCATGGATAAAAAGTGAGGTCAACTGTGCATTTGAGCACTGGCTTCTGAAAATACATACTGGATTCAACAAGAGACCATTTTACCATATATAACAAATAGTTCCTAATATATATTAAAAGCTAGGTGCTTTTAATATATACACCTGTGACAACAGGAATCCATGAAACAGCCAAATTCAATGATTAAGAGGTATGTCCGAATACTTTTGTCCACATAGTGCATGTTAGAAGTCTAGCCTATGAGAGTCATTTGGTATTTGGCCTGAGGATTAAGGATGAATCTTTAAGCTACTTGTTTGCTATTGTCTGGAACTCTTGTGTCGGCCAATGAAAATTATGAAATTGTGTTCAAA
>JAOVYV010000029.1:9883289-9894523 GCA_025674545.1 Hassar affinis
AGCAAGAATGGGAAAGAATTCCACCTACAAAGCTTCAACAATTAGTGTCCTCAGTTCCCAAACGCTTATTGAGTGTTAAAAGGAAAGGTGACGTAACACAGTGGTAAAAACGCCCCTGTCCCAACTGTTTTGGAACGTGTTGCAGGCATGAAATTCAAAATGAGTGACTATTTGCAAAAAAAAACAAAAAAAACAAAAAAACAATAAAGTTCATCCGTTTGAACATTAAATATATTGTCTTTGTAGTGTATTCAATTAAATATGAGTTGAAAAGGATTTGCAAATCATCGTATTCTGTTTTTATTTATGTTCTTCACAGCGTCCCAACTTCACTGGAATTGGGTTTGTATAAAAATTACTAAATTATGACAAAATTAAATGATTCATTAATGTGGAAAGGTGTGAGTCACATTGTAGATATCAGTCTTGTATTCATTTTCACACATAATGCAGTTGCACTGTTTGAAATGCAGAGATCCTGCACACATTATATGTAATACAGTTACATGAACATGAGGTACATTACAATGGTTAAAAAGAGCTCTTCAGTAGCTGTCAAATGACACCACAGGCCACGGAAATCAGGCATTTTAGCCAACTTTGGAGCTCTATTTAGTTCTATCTAGTGTTTTAGTCTATGATTTTCACAGTCACCAAATGAGACACGTTTTACATTCGAAATCTTTGAGAGAATTTATACATTTTTTTATTTTTTATCTCGGCCAAGGAGTCTGCCTGTCAGCAGGACAAATTACAAGACAGATTTTCATGAAAAGGCGCAAAGTGCTTTCTTCTTTCTAGGGGGGGCTTAACAGAAAATAATTGAGAATCACTGGTCTACAACAATGTTTATGTAGGTGGCATGTGTCAAAGTAACATCCACATGAATACCAGGACCCAAGCATCACACACCAGCACACTCAAGTTCAACAAGGGAACGCTACACATATTTGTGCTGGCAGATATATTTGTCTGAAGCAACCAGATGGACAGGGATCAAATTAAAAAGAACAGGATTAAACCAGAGGTGGAGAGGTGAGTTGGCTCAGAGAAGAGTTGAAAAAGGAATGAGTGGAGGATAACAGCAGACTCACACCAGGTCATGGTTCCTTTCATCAGGTGCAGGGAGATATGCTGTGATGGCGTCTAGTAGAGGCTGAACTCCTTTATTCTTCAGTGAACTTCCGCACAGTACCGGCACTCCTTTACGTGACAGAGTCACTCTCCTCACTGCCTCCTGCAACTGAAAACATATTTCATATTTTTTATTTACTACTCATTACATTCATGGATTTATTTGTATTGAGATATGAGGCTACCATGCTCTGAAAGAAAGAGTTCAACTAGAAATTCCTGATTTCATTCAATGTAAGATTGATCTGCACAGAATAATCTGAAATAAAAACCAGTGCTTTTATGTGTGTTTGTTCTGAGGACAAAATAGGGTCAACAGCCAGAAAAAGAAACAAACCAGAAAAAGAAACAAACATACCTTAGTCCTTAGATTTTCACAAAACAAGTTTCCACTTGGTATCTACGTAGGTGATGTTTAAAACATAACATGCTCCACTTTGTTATGTTAGTTATGTTAGCTGTAACTTTAGCCGAATCCCACTGAACTACACACACTTCCACACAACAGAAATGGTTGACTAAAATACTGCCCAATCAAATGAAGTCCAGTGCACAGCTGTCATGTAACTCTACTGCTGCTCCGCAGAGCCACCTCACAGTTAATTGTCCCTCATCCCATTTATTTCTCAATTTTTCCGCATGAGATAAAAGAAAAAAAACACACAAACACTCAATTACGCATAACCAAGCAAATACGACAACGTACTTTCCCAGTGGCCACCGAGTCAAAGTTGTCACCATATTCTCCAAGAAGCAGCTCAGCAAATTCATCATCCAAATCTGCAACCTGCAGAAAGCGTACATTTAAACATTAATATTAATATTTAACCTTTAATTGAGATTCAAATATCAGGAAACACACACTGAAATTCTGATCTATTGTCTCAGATCTTTTGATCTCAAACCCAAATGTCATCAGTGTAGAGCTAATACTGAAGTACTGCCTCGCTGTTCCAATATTCAGGAGGGGACAGTGTTAAACCACTCTGTTGCTACACTGCTGAAACAAAGTTGGTTTAGTTGAGCTGAAAGACAGTTTATACAAAGACATGATTGTGAACTTATTGTTTAATTAAAACAGTTGCTTTGTGGTTGCTTTAAATGTGTAATCCTTACTTTATGCCATAGTGACATTCAGTGCTCAACCCTGAGTGGTCAGAAGACAACAATCAATTATCTACAACAGCAGCTCTGACAGAAGGTCAATGTGTTTGTTTTAACATGCCATCATTTTTGTAGTACAGGGACTTGTATGACAGAAAAAAATGATCATCACCAAATCAATCATTGATATGGTGATATTTTCTGTAAGGAGTGTCAGCACTTTATTGCAGCCAGATTTAAAGCTGTAATTATGTTTTCTGGCACAGCGAGGGCTTAAAAATGAAGGGATTTACAGTTTCCCAGTAAAATAACAAGCAGCTTTTCTGCCTCATTAACTTCAAAATAAAAAAGCTAGTGACACTTGGATATTAGAGAAATAATACTTTGGGATTTCCTGCTATTGGAAAATAAGCAGAGAGGCCAGAAAAATCAGCTGAAAACAGCTGCTCTGTTTAGTTGACCATTGTGTATAATGGCTCTGTACCTGTTCTATGAGGGTTGCTCTGGCTTGACTGACATCTTCCAGGAATTCTGGGTCATCTGTGGGCTGGAGTGCTGTCGTCACAAAAGTCCGCCCGTCCTCACCCCATGACTTTTCCAACCAAGTCATTCGCTGCTTGGTGATCAAGTCTACCAATCCAACAAATCCCTTTCCAGAGCCGATGGGAATCTGAAAAAAAAGGTAATTAAAGAAATGGGTCCATAAGTGGTTGATTATTGTTATAAACATGAATTAATGGTAGCTTGAAAAGAAGAACATGCTTACTTGAAGGAGTATGGGGTTGACCTTCAGTTTTGTCTTAATGCTTTCTACAGAGTACTTCAGGCTATTAAAACAGAACATAAAATATGACTAACTTTCTGGTAAAACCATGACACTGTGGGGTTACGTTCCATTGCAATTAACGTAATTATTTGTGGTAATTTTAGACACTGTACTGAGGTTTCTCTGTGTAGATAAAAGTGAGATAAAGTGATATACTGGATGTGGATCTGTTCACCTGGCAATATCTAAGTGTATGTATGCATGGCATATTTTGCTAAAAAAATAAGAACAACATTTGTTTCCAGAATGTTTTTTTTTAACAAATTACAGGTGAATAATTCAGTATGAGTCAGTGGCACTCATTGAGTCATTACTTTCATTCCATTGCTGCTGATCTAGTATTTAGTACATCTATCCATCCATCTATCCAGTGTACCAGAACAGGAGAGGAGTGAATGGCAGTCTAGATTGCAGTTGCAGTATATGTAGGACTGGGTGATATATATCATTCTTTTGCTGATTCTTAACACATGCATCAGTGGTTCCTAAGGCTGCTTGTTCAGACTACACACTTAAGTAAAAGGTGCAAGTAAACAAATTGGTAAAGGTACATTTTACTGAACAGACTGAAATGACTCGAGTCACAGAAAAAGATTAAATATTTCATGCACAGGTGTTACCTGGCTCCAGGTTTATCCATCTTGTTTAGGAAGCAAACACAGGGTATATTGTGTTTCTCTGCCTGTCGCCAAACTGTAATGGTTTGTGCCTGCAATTCATTCAAGAAACACACATACACATACACACACACACACAAAAAATGATCCAGATTTTCTATATAACATTTTGTAATATGCTGTTATTGGAACATAACACAGACTGACACCATGCCGCATCACATCCCTCCTTCGCTCTCTCTTCATTGTCACAGAAGGATCCTTAAGGGCTGTATTTCTAGGATGCTACATCATCCAATCCTGCTGTTAGTCTGTTCTGATGTCTAGGATCCATCTAATTCTACCAAGGATCAAGTCCTTCATTCAGAGAATTTTCAAGGATGCCAGAAGTATAACCTTTGTGTTCTTAAAGCACCCACAATCCTATGCACAAATACTTTGAAGTGTAGCTAGGAATTGAAGGCAAGACCTTTTCAGTGACACACATCTTCTCACTCAGTGGACTGTTCCAGTATGTGTTCTCTGAATGCTAGGAAGCAGTCTTGTCTAGTCCCTAAAGGATCTGACTTGGAAGGATCCATCGTTGACATTGAGAAACAGGCATGTTTCATATACAGCTTGACCTACTTTTTTATTCCTAAATTTCAGTTTAAATTATATTTGACCATGGGACACAGGAATATCATAGCACTCTGTAGGAACTTTTACTCAGACCACCCCATCTTTTGAAATGCTCAGGTATGACAAACAGTTAAAAAATATATAAAGGATTGGAACCAGTTTAAAAAAGCACCTCCACTCCTGCTGAGGCATCAAACACAGCCACTGCTCCGTCTAGCACACGCAAAGCTCTCTCAACTTCCAGTGTAAAATCCACATGGCCTGAAACAAAACCCAATCTACTCTGAGTGCATGAATACTCTAATGTGCATGAATCAGGGAAGTGTGTGTGTGTTTGTGTGTGTACCTGGTGTGTCAATGAGGTTAATCCTATGCTCTTTCCAGTCGAAGGTGACTGCAGCTGATTGGATGGTAATTCCTCGTTCTCTCTCCTGAGCCATATAATCAGTCACAGTGTCTCCATCATCCACATCTATATAACAGAACAGGCATCACTGCAATTACTACTTACAATCTAAACCCCTAATTTTCTGCTTGAAATTTCAATTAAAGCTGAGTAATACTTGACTAAAAATACTTATTCTAACATGGAGTTATAATCATTCTTTATAAAGGAAATAATGGAGATAAAAATAGGACATATTTGCTATTTATAAACATATTTTAATGACTATACTGCCATAAAATCTAGGTCTGGGTCACTGGAACCTTCATGCAATAGACCCAGACAATTACAAAATTTTGGCTTCTTGTGATTATTGGTAAATGGTAAATCAGAGTTACTGATTATGGTTCCTGATTCCAGATGCATGTCTTCAGATGTTTTTGGATCTTGCTTCAATACAATTTGTGGAACGGTCATTTTTACAGCAGATTTGAGCTACTGATATTAACACCGGGGTGACACGGACACTCGGTGGGTAGCACTGTAGCCTCACAGCCAGAAGGCCCCGGGTTCTATCCCCGGGTGGGGCAGTCTGGGTCCTCCCCGTGGGTTTATTCTGGGTACTCTGGTTTCCTCCCAGAGTCCAAAGAAATGCACGTTAGGTTGATTGGTGTCTCTAAAGTGGCCCTAGTGTGTGAGAGTGCGCCCTACGATGGATTGGCGCCCTATCTAGGGTTGTTCCTGCCTTGCGCCCTAAGCTGCCGGCTAGGCACCAGCTCTCCCCTGACCCTGAAATAGGAATAAGTGGTTAAGATAATGAATGATATTAACACTTAGACCTTACCTCCAAGAGCACGTGTATACCCTGAGTAATAGAGCATCCTCTCAGTGGTAGTGGTCTTCCCTGCGTCTATATGGGCCATGATGCCAATATTACGGATTCTGAATATTAATAAGTACATTTCTATTAGACACTACTTTAGGCAGAAAGGCAAAGAATAAAAACTTCTGAGATTGTGTCAACTGCAGAGTAGGGAACTTCAGAGTATGTCTGGGTTATGTGAGGTGCTGAGTGTCAAGTCAATGGAAGCACTTCAAAAGCCCATGACTCATGACTTGGAGTAAGAAAAACACAAGTGCAGATGAAGTTGTCATTAGCAGACTTGTCATAAGATCAGGGTCTTACTTTGAGATGTCTGGGTTGACTACGGCTCGAGGTGACTTAACATCATCTACAAAAAATGTGAATAGCAAATGTTGATTACTGTTATGATAGACATTTTGTACAGAGCAAAGTCAATCATGTGCTACAATGCCATTACAACCATGAATGTTGATTATTTTCCTATTATAGCATGCTGAATTTTATTCTCCTTTCAATTTGCCAAAGATTACAATTTATTATTATACAGCAGTTGTTCTGATAGGTCAGAAGGTGTTGAGCCAGCTGTACTTCACATCACAGGTTTATATTAAACAGCCAAATGCATTATCGTTACTATTGCCACAGCTCATTCACAGAGACTTGTAACAGAGATGAGCTACATAATTTAAGAATAATCATTTTGTTATTTCACAAAAAATACATAAACAATTCAATATGGGTTATATAGTAGATTTATATATATATATATATATATATATATATATGTTTTAGAACTCATTTATTTATGGAACATGTATGGAAGGAGTCACCAGTGTCAGTGCATTGTAAGTTAGCAAATTTGTCACCATGGAGAGTTTTCAGAATACAGGACCTTGTATTTTTATTTTAACTTCATGAGAGAGAAAAAGAGAAGCTTGTGAGGGAAGGGTTGTTTATAACTTTTATAGCACATGTGATAAAAGGAACTAACTTGTCTTGTGCATATTGCACAACAGTAAATGTGACATTAATGAAACAGGGCTAAAAAGCACAATATGTTTAATAATAAATAAAGAAAAAGTTAAATGGTTGAAATTTTAATAGTGCTGTGATACAAGAGGACACAAAGACTAAAACATGTGCTGTCATAGGAAAATAAGCTTCTTAGAGGAGGTAATGAAATCACACCACCCTGTCAATGATGATGTTCCTGTAGCAGCATGTCCTGTCTGGCATTATTACTTACATGGACATGTCACACTGTAACCATTTATAATTATTTATTAATATTATAAAACATCTAGGAAGCAAGTTACAGCAGCTACAAACAGCTCTCAACAGTCATTACCAAAAAACTGTAAAGTCCTGAAGACTGATACCATGGCATGAAGACCATGCAGGACACTGGAGACTCCGCCCCTTTGAGCTATTGTCAACGCCTCCTGACCAATCGGATCGAAGCATTAAAAAGCGTCACCCTTTAGGAAACTGTAGCTCCTTTTCCATTGCCCTCTCTGTGCTTGTGGAGAAGAACACCAGCGGTGTCTCACACACTAGGAACAAACACGTTGATTAACACATAGCTACTAAATTAGCAGCTAGGTTAGATAATAATAATAATAATATTCTTACCGCACGAAGGAAACTGGACCTCACTCCGAACGGCATCGTTTAATCTGACATCAATAAAAACTGAGATTACAAAATATATTCACTTCACCACTGTATCAAATCAATACACCTGTGTTCCCTAGCTAATAAAGACTTCAGCGGGAAATTGTCGGTACTGTTTTCCCTCTGGGAGTTGTTAGTAAATAATAACATGAGCATTCCATTTACTTAAAACCTCGCAGATAGCTTTTAACTAACCCATGACGTTCTATTAGCTCTATTGCACATGTGATGGTGCGTCACCTAAATGAGACCGTGGGAAACCAGGCTAAGCGTGATTCTATCCTGTGTATTTGCAAATGTGTGTGAACACTTATAAATACTGGTTGTGCATAAAAAAAATCTAGGCAAAGGGGAATTCAGACCATATTTGCGTCATTATTTGACTGAAACAGTCATTTGTCTAATGTTTGTCACGATTTATTTAGAAACAGCATACAAACGTGCATTTCCTAAATTTACCTGCAGAGAGCAGCAAGTTACTGCTAGTAGTATATTGTATGTGTCTGATTCAGAGCTTATTGTGTACTGGCTACTGACATTGTTCAACTGTGTTCGAGCTAATATCATTAGTGTACATACTGTATATATTAAACACTATGAGATGTTTTATTGATTGAGTCTGCATGTGTGGAGTGTTTCAACCCTGTAGGGAGTTTTGCAGAGGAAACAGTGAGGAAGTGAGGAGAGAGATAAGGAAGAAAGGACAACAGGGTGACTTTGACAGTACCTGAGATATGCCATTGTACCTAAAAAAAACAGAAACAACATTTAGGGCATCAAATTAAGCTAGGCCAGCAGTATTTAACATTAACAGATATATCGTACATTATCAGATATAAAGAGCAGATTTTACCCCCTGTCTGCTACTACCTCAAAAACCCCATCAGAATTCTAAGTGAAAGCAATTTTATTCAATGTACTATGCAGGACGTTGTAAGAAAAACTGTGACTCTTAGTGGTAGCAGTGGAAACTGACAATCATGAGACAATGCTAGTGTGACACCAAAGTTTCTATAGTTTCCAGGCAGGTAGGGCTTGCAGTATGTTGCATGGGTATGGTGTGTGCACCATATGTCCTGTAGTCAAGGCTGGCATGAAACAAAAACACATATGTACGCACAACTCATGAGAAAAGATCATTAAGGCAGATAGACGTGTTTATATACTTTTTATGTACTCTGATAAAGGTTTTGCATACAAAGCAGAGGAGGCATTCGCCCTGGCATTGAGGATTTAATTTGAGATGTTTTGGTTAATATCTCTTATTCAATATAATTTACAAAGACATTAAATCCAGACATAACTTTTAACTTATATTAATTTTATCCCTAAATGTATCCCTAAATCCCTTAACAGTGATGAGATCTGGGTAGCTCATTCAGTTCAGCATAAAATTCATAATTTCAGGGTCAGGGTTGTGGATTTGAGCACCACCCAAAGGAGAATTTTGCTCAGTAATCAGTAAAAAATTATCTTTTATTTGGAGCTGACTGAAATGTGACCTGTTTTTTTTAATCCACCTTAGGAGAAATAAGAGCAAATGAATAAATCAAGCTAAGATGCAACCAATGGAGAATAATAGGGAAAACATAAAAAGCAGGAGTTCTTTTGATGTTTTCATATGCTACTCAGATGAAATATATTGGGGGCTCATTTACAAGCCAATCAACTTTTCTTTTGGCTTGTACCATTATCTCAGAAGCTCATTGTTTCAAACAAATAAAGATCAGGACAGTGAGAAAAAATCGAATTAAATCAAATAAAAATTATTCACTTCTTAGCTGAGATTAATATGTAAACCATGCAAGCAATTTAAAAAAATCTAAATAAATTAGGGTCATCGATATACTGTAAATTACTAATCAAATGAATTTCCTGAGAGTTACGTAAAATTCGCCCCCATAAACTAAGTGTTACAGTGATTGTCAGAAACAGCAACAGATTGGCAAGCACAAAAAGAGATCCAAAAATGGTAGATGTAAACAAAGTCGAAAGACAAGTGTGAGGTCAGGTGATGCACAAACAGGATATCAGAGGTCAAGGCAAAATCACAAAATGAAATAAACAAACCAGTTTCAAAACCAGAAACAGTCATTAGAATCATCTTGTTTGTGTGTGTGTGTGTGTGTGTGTGTGTGTGTGTGTGTGTGTGTGTGTGTGTGTGTGTGTGCGCGTGTGTGTGTTTTAATTAAAGGTGGGACCACTACATGTCTTTGATATTGAGGAAGTGAACCTGGTGTGTGGTTGTTGTAGTCCTCAGAATCCATTTTTGTATTTCTTGGTGCAGTCTGGGATATGAAGTTTGACACTGATTCCAGCATACAAGTGACAAGTGAAAACAGATACAGTAGCTTTCAGTATGAATCCAACCTTCATGAACATAAAAAAACGTTCATATATAAAAAGCTGCTCAAACATATAGTACATGGATATTCCATAGTTCTAGGCAAATAATATTTTACCTATCGAGCAGTGAGCCTTTTCCTGTAAAGTCTAGCAAGGTTAGAGACACTTGTAGAGGGATAGCGGCCCACTTCTCCATGTAGAATATTTCAGGCTTCTTTACATTCTTAGGTCTGTGCACGTGGACTTCATTTTACCATTCACAGGTTTTCAGTCAAGTTCAAATCAAGATACTGGATGCTTCTTTGGCTCATCCTATTGTTCAAATCTTTCTCCATTCAAAGCCCTTAGAGGGTATTAAGAATGGAAGAAGATACCTCATGCTGTAGCAAACACTACACACACACACACACACACACACACACACACACACACACGAGCAAACACTGAGATGCTCATTATTGTATTAGTCAGCAATCCTGTTTATTGTGCTTCCATTTGCATTGTTTATGTGCATTGTAACTGACACCTGTACTACGTGTAGGCAAAGTTAACTGAGGAAGAAAAACTGCAAACTGCAATCTTTCAGAACTGGACAAAGTCATTTCAAGAACAGATCCTCTTTTTAAAAGTGCAACACGGATGTTAAAAGAAGAAGCTAGGAATTAACAGCAGAAGTCACCTCAGAGTAACTTCTTGCAAATCTTAACCATAGGGAAGAGGTCAGATTTCAAAAAGGTCAGATTTTTACAAATAATATAGTATGTGAATTAATATATTATGCTTTAATATCCATTTATACATACAGCTTGAAGAAGTCCTGAGGTCACTCAGAACCAACATGTTCGAGAAATGTCGTCAATTAACATTTCAACAGAGTATAATTTCAGAGATGTCCAAACACTGGAGAAGGTAACTTAATGCAAATGAGAATTAGCAAATATTGGACATAGGTCAAAGAAAAAGCTTCACGTCATGTTTTCATAACACACATATAAACAACAAAAGTCTATTGCAATACCATTATCTGTATGTGTATTTTTATTTATAAAAATAGATAAATAAATAAACTAACCACTAATTTAAACCACTGCGACCCAGATGTAAAAATCACTTTAAAAAACTGTAATTTTCTGGCAGCAGGGTGTGACAGAAAATGTCTGTAAAAACAGTAAAAGACAGTAATTATATTTCCCATAGTTAACATATAACATTAAAACAGATTAAAATAACAAACAAAAAAGTAGCGTGATGTGAAAATGTTGTGGAGCGATCTCTCATTCTTAGCTGTTGTTTTTTAAATTCAAGTAAATTAATAAACTGTCAAAATAAAATCATTTTAGTTTGTTAAATGTAGGTTAACTGCACTCTTACATAATGTAAATTACAGAAAATGCTGATAGTATTTAAAATGAAGAATACTGTATTTGTATGGTTAGTTTTGTTAAAAGTCTCATCTAAAAGCTTTTAAAAACAGATATTTAATGTAAAGTACAGGCCAAAAGTTTGGACACACCTTCTCATTCAATGCATTTTTTTATTTTCATGACTATTTACATTGTAGATTCTCACTGAAGGCATCAAAATGAGTTCATTCATAATATAATTCATATTATAAAATAATCATAATATGAATTTTAACAGTGGTCCAATAGGGCTGTCGGC
>JAOVYV010000029.1:9991977-10003156 GCA_025674545.1 Hassar affinis
ATATTTCTCTTGTATTTCTGCAGCATAGATCAAGAAAAATGTTTTGTATAATATATATGATTGTTAACAAATTCAGAACATTAAATATAGCAGTGTGTTAAAAGATAGATTTTGTCATTTGGTGTGGGTTTTGACACAGCCCTTTGGCATGCTTCTCTAAAACATTTGTTTGGACAGAAAAGAGAAAGAGAGAGAGAGAGAGAGAGAGAAAGAGACACAGAGAGAAAGGGATGGGTTGGACACATTGTGCATACTAAAGAGCTTCTCAAAGCCCAAATGTGTCTCTGAATAATGAAGGCAAGACAATGGCTCACTTCTATGGAAGTGTGTCAATGTCTGTATTAGTGAGGCATTATGGGTAACGAAGGCAAAAGCAGGAGTCCCTTCAATACCTTCAGAATCTTTAGACACGTAGAGGGAAAACTTGGTTCCGTAGGGGATCCGAATACAATCTGGACCAGGGGATGGAAAAAAGCATTACACCAACCCAACTCACACACATTATTCAAACTGAGAAAGAACAAAAGACACCCATTAACACACACAAACATACACCTGCCACTATATTGCTGACATATGTACACAAATACCATACTTTCCAATATGTGAAAACATTAATGACAAACTCACAAACATGAAGATTCATATATATAGATTTTCCCACAATTTAGTTAACAGTAGAAAATGAATGAAATAATATATCAGCATACCATCCCCAAGGGGTGAGGGAAAAATGGGCATCTCATAGCCTGTTGGAGTTTGAGGAGAACTCTGGGAACTGGTGTCTCTGGAGCTACAGTTGGAGGTAGAAACTGGAGCTGACGATATGAAGTAAATGTCAGACTAGAGGGGCAAAACAAAAAAAAAAGAAAAGCTATCAATAGCAGTTGTTATTACAATAAACATAATATTGTCAGAACTAGCCACCAGAGGGCGCCCAATTCACTGCACAATTGGGCACACCTGCTGGCGGCCACCTTGAGTGCTGCAATCAAGTCCCCCTGAGGAGTATAAATAGGACTCGGTTTAACTCCTCAGGGTGGTTCACCGTGGATTGCTTCCCTAGTCCACAGTGCTCCGTCCAAAAACCTAAGCTACGTACCTTGCCATGTTTTGTCCATGCTTTGCCATGTTAAGTGAATTTGGAAATCATGTTTTGTTCATGCCATGCTATGCCATGTAAATTTGGACTTGGAACCCCTGTTTTGTCCGGGTCATGTTATGCTATGTGATTTTGAAAAAACGTGTTTTATTCTTGCCATGCCATGTAAATTGGAATTGGAATCCATGTTTTGTCCATGCCTTGCCATGCTAATGGATTTAGGAAATGGTGTTTAGTTCTTGCAATGCTAATTGGAACCTGTTTCTGTTTCCCCTAGTTACCTACTAGTTACGGGTTCGATTCCCGTGACTGACAGGACTTGGCTGAAGTGCCCTTGAGCAAGGCACCTAACCCCCAATGGCTCCCCGGGCGCTGCCCACCTCTCCAGGCATGTGTGTTCACAGCCCCTAGTGTGTGTACTGTACTGTACTGTACATAGATGATATCCTGATCTTTTCTCCCAATCTCTCAGTTCCAGGAGATCCTCCGTCGACTTTTTCAAGCAGGAGAAATGCCACTTTCACCAGATCCGGGTGGAGTTCCTGGGGTACAACATTGGAACTGCCAGAAAGTGGAGGCCATAGCCCAGTGAAAACCCTCCACGACAGTAAGGGAGCTATGTCGATTCTTAGGCTTTGCAAATTTTTACCATCATTTCATTTCAAATTTCATATCATTTCATTCAAAACTTCAGTCTTCTCGCAGCTCTCCTCACAGTCCTGCTCATGGGGGCCACCAAGGTTTTGAGGTGGAATCCGGGCACCAAGCAGGCCTTCCAACGTCTTAAGAAGGCATTCACAAGGGCGCCCATCTTGAGGCAACCAGACCCCAACCTGCTGTTTACTGTGGAGGTTGATACATCCAGTCAGGGAGTGGGGGTCAACCTCTCGCAGGTTGGCAGGCAGGCAGGGTCAGCTGGCCAAGCTCCCAGTGGCCTGCTTCTCCAGGAAGCTCTCCCCAGCCAAGTAGAATTACGATGTAGGGGACCGAGAGCTGCTCACTATCAAACTAGTTCTGGAAGGATGGAGGCACTGGTTGGAAGGGGCCCAGCATCCAGCCACAGTCTACATGGACCATAAGAATTTCGAATACCTCAGAGCAGCCAAGCACCTTAAGGCCAGGTGGGCAACCTTCTTCTCCTGTTTCAACTTTCTGCTTTCTTACAGGCCTGATTCCAAGAATGGGAAGGCTGATGCCCTATCTAGGATACATGAACCTGATCTAAACACTGCAGAACCTGAGTCGCTTGGGCCCATGTCATGCCAGGCTCAGGGCATCCCGGGATTCACCACACCACAGAACTGCTCCGTGTAAACTACTGGTGCCAACTATGACAAAGGAAATCCAGGGCTTCATCTCCTCCTGTTCTGCTGTGACCAGGCCAAGGTACCAGGCATGTTACCAGCAGGTAAACTTCACTCACTGCCCATCCCAGAAAGACTGTGGTCCCATATAGCCATCGACTTCCTCATTGACCTACTGCAGTTACAGGGCAGTAAGGGAGCTATGCCGATTCTTAGGCTTTGCAAATTTTAACCATCATTTCATTCAAAACTTCAGTCTTCTCGCAGCTCTCCTCACAGTCCTGCTCATGGGGGCCACCAAGGTTCTGAGGTGGAATCCGGGCACCAAGCAGGCCTTCCAACGTCTTAAGAAGGCTTTCACAAGGGCGCCCATCTTGAGGCAACCAGACCCCAACCTGCTGTTTACTGTGGAGGTTGATGCATCCAGTCAGGGAGTGGGGGTCAATCTCTCGCAGGTTGGCAGGCAGGCAGGGTCAGCCGGCCAAGCTCCCAGTGGCCTACTTCTCCAGGAAGCTCTCCCCAGCCAAGTAGAATTACGATGTAGGGGACCGAGAGCTGCTCACTATCAAACTAGTTCTGGAAGGATGGAGGCACTGGTTGGAAGGGGCCCAGCATCCAGCCACAGTCTACATGGACCATAAGAATTTCGAATACCTCAGAGCAGCCAAGCACCTTAAGGCCAGGTGGGCAACCTTCTTCTCCTGTTTCAACTTTCTGCTTTCTTACAGGCCTGATTCCAAGAATGGGAAGGCTGATGCCCTATCTAGGATACATGAACCTGATCTAAACACTGCAGAACCTGAGTCGCTTGGGCCCATGTCATGCCAGGCTCAGGGCATCCCGGGATTCACCACACCATAGAACTGCTCCGTGTAAACTACTGGTGCCAACTATGACAAAGGAAATCCAGGGAAATTCATCTCCTCCTGTTCTGCTGTGACCAGGCCAAGGTACCAGGCATGTTACCAGCCGGTAAACTTCACCCACTGCCCATCCCAAAAAGACTGTGGTCCCATATAGCCATCAACTTCCTCATTGACCTACTGCAGTTACAGGGCCAGACAGCCATATTGATGGTTGGTGGCTGTCTGGTGTGAGGTTCATTCCCCTCACAAGACACAAGACTGCCCATGGCGATGGAGACTGTGGATGCTCTCTTCCACCAAATCTTCTGGTTTTGGCCTCCCAGAAGACATTGTGAGTGAGGGCTCCAATTAGTCTCAAGAGTTAAGCTCAGACTTTCACCCTCAAGCAAATGATCAGGCTGAACAAGTCAATCAAGAACTAACCAAGTTTCTCAGACTTTATTGCCAGCACCACAGTCCACTATCTTCCCTGGGCCGAGAACACACAGAACTCGATTCAGCACACCTCCACCGGCCTCACCCCCTTTGGGGTTATCTTGGGCCATCAACTGCTGCTCTACACTTGGAACACTTCACCCACAGAGAGCCCTGCTGTTGATACATGGTTTAAGAAGAGAGCTCCCCTACGGCGATCACCAAGCTAAGCCCCAGGTACAGTGGCCTGTTTCCAGTCTTAAAGAAAATCAATGATGTGTCTTACAGGATCCAGATGCCACGTCACAGTCATATCCATCCCACTTTTCACGTCAGTGCCCTCAACTCAGTCTACCTCGGCCCCCTGAACCAGGAGGAGGCTGCAACCCTGGAGTTAGCCGTTTGGGGGGGGGTTGTCCACGACTGCCAGAGGGTGCCCAAAACACCCTGTGGGAAGACTACAAGCATGGACTACGTCTCCCACAGGGCCTTGCAAAACAGGCACACCAGCTGGTGGGAACGCATTGGATCCTCTGAGCGTTTGGACTGTGTTTACTTTGTAGTTTTGCTCCCTGCTTCCCATTATTGAGACTACGCTCTGTGCCATTTTGCTTTTTGGACTCTGTGATTTGTTTTTGCATGAACTCTGTGAACTTTGCTAGATTCCTGAGTTACAATAAACTGTCTGCTCTTGACTCCAGCCTGTGTGGGATCATTACATTGTGCGTCCTAATCAGGGTAGTCAATGTAGATTATTCATTCATGTTCACAAAAAAGATAAATGCAAAGTTTTTCTTCACATACTTTAAAATAGACAAAAAAATACAGATTATATAGATTATATAATTATAATAATATGATCAACGATTTCTTTTTTTTTATTTGCTACTCTACATAAGTAATTTGTTAATTAAACTACATATTCTGAGTTACATTTAGTCCACTGCTATTATACTTACCCTAGATGCAATCAGATGAAGCTCTGGGACCACAGCTGTGTAAACAAGGTTTCCATTGACCACCAATCGGATCTCTATAGAGTCAGTGGTGAAAGCCAGAATATAGGGAAATGCACACACTGTAACACAAGAAGTGACACAATAAATCAATATTCTGATAATGCATGCATAAGAAAGCGATGTTGCCCTGATTGACAAAACATAATCTCTTTAATGCGTTGCCATGACTTTGCATGACATAAAGCACAAAATGGAAAAGATATCAAAAGGCTATTTTTTATCTGTATCACACTCCGGTTTGACACTCAACACTCCTGTCTGACACACAGATCAGATATAACTTTAAAACCCAGATGAATTGAATAACATCTTGCTACAGAGGCACTTGTCATAGGGTGGGATATATCAGGCAGCAAGTAAACACTCAATTCTCAAAGTTGATGTGTTAGAAGCAGGAGAAATGGGCAAGCGCAAGGATCTGAGTGACTTTGGGCCAAATTGTGATGGCTAGAAGATCAGAACATCCCAGGTTTTCCTAGGTATGCAGTGATGAATACCTACCAAAAGTGGTCCAAAGAAGGTCAACCAGTCCAGGGTAGTTGATGTGCCTGGGGTCCATCTGGTCTGAGCAGACAGAATGGCTACTATAGCACAAGTTGCTGACAAAGTTAATGCTGGATGGGAGCCACAGACTTGTCAGAGTGCTCATGCTGACCCCTGTTCACCACTAAAAGCACCTATAACAGGCATGTGAGCATCAGAACTGCCCCATGGATCAATGGAAGAAGGTGGCTTAGTCAAATGATTCAAAATTTTTTTACAACATGTGGACGGCCAGGTGAGGGTGTGTCACTTACTTGGCACCAAGATGCACTATAGGAAAAGGCAGAGGCAGTGTGATGCTCTGGGCAAAATTCTGCTGGGAAACCTTGGGTCCTGGCATTCAAGTGGATGTTACTATGATGTGTACAATCTACCTAAACACTGTTGCAAGCGCACTTCATGGCAACAGCAGTCTGCATTGGTGTCGTTCAGCAGGATAATGCGCCCTGCCACACTACAAAAATTGTTAATGAATAGTTTGAAGAACAAGGTCCTGATCTCCAAATTCCCCAGACCTCAAGCCAATGGAGCATCAAATCTGATCAAAGGAGGCCCCACCTCGCCTTCTTACAGGACTTAAAGGATCTGCTGCTACCGTCTTAGTGCAAGATAGCATGGTACAGCTTGAGAGGTCTTGCGGAGTCAATGCCATGACAGTTCAGAGCTGTCCTCGTGGCACAAGGGGCACCTACACAATATTAGACAGGTGGTTCATATGTTATGGCTGATCAGTGCATGTACTTTTCTTTAAGTAACATCTTAACTTTGTGAGAAGTAAAAAAACATGATGAATAAAATAAAAAAACTTGATAAATAAAACAGCATAGAGGAATCACAAGACAACTATATACACAAGACAACTATATACTGTATAATGTCTCCTTCACAATCACTACAAGAAAAGCCTACCCAAACCTACCGAACAGTCTCTTCGAGCATATATCACAAAAAATGTTAAAACTGTAATAAAATTCAGTCACTTACCAATACCATTAGGCATTTGATTCCAGCTGAAGTGAAAGTCAGAAGAGTTTGGCTGAATCATGGGTGTGGCACCATTAAATGGACACACCTTCTTATAGGTGCAGAGATCTATAAGAAAACAATTAGCAGGTATCAAGAAAAGATGTTAACACCTCAAAATGAATATGCAAAAGACTTTGAAACAGGTCCAAAATATTGAACATGCTACCAAGTCTTTTTAGGGGGGAAAATAACTTATTATTTATAATTTATTATAAGTTATTATTTATAAATAAAAAAGCTGTATTCAGAGTTGGTGACTTAAGTCCAAAAGGTTCATCAATATTTATGCAGGAATTAAAACAACATTTACATTTATGGCATTTGGCAGACACCCTTATCCAGAGTATCTTACATTTATCTCATTTATAAAACTGAGCAGTTGAAGGTTAAGGGCCTTGCTCAAGGGCCCAACAGTGGAAGCTTGGTGATGCTGGTGCTTGATCCCTTGACCTTCTAATCAATAACCCAACACCTTAACCATTGAGCCACCCCTGCCCTACAACTTTTTAAGGTCATTATTCTAACAGAAAACCATCAATATGTTTTTCTTTTGCTATTTTTGCAAATTTATTAAAAAACAAAAACTGACATCTCTGGTTTAGATAATAATTCAGATAATTGGCTTTTGGCACTCCAAACTGAGCTCAATGATCTTCTAGAACTTGGATCAAGTTCACTTCTGGCACATAAAAATGACTGGATATAATGTACAAAGGCATGTGTACCTGTGTGAGCACAGGCCTAAAATTTTCAGTGCATGTCAGACCAAAAACCAAGCCATGAAGTCCAAATAGACCTCTAGCTTTAAACTGTATAGAGATATAGTGTATAAAAATCTGAGCAAGTGTATTAACCCATTTTTCGAATGATCATAGGAACAGAGTGAGCATATCAATGTTAATAAAAGATGTATGGAACCATCACAACATTTCCTATAGTTGGCCATCTAATCAAATCCAGGGAGGTGACAAAACACATAACCTTAGACAGAGGCAAAGGTTCACCTTTCACCATGACAAATACCCAAAATTATACAGCTACGCATATATAGCCAAAACAATGATAGAGGGTCTCTAAATGTCCTTACAGTGCTGTGACATAGTATTTGTCCCCTTCCTAATTTCTTCTATGTTTGCTAATTTGTCGCATTTAAATGTTTCAGATAATCTAACTAATTTTAATATAAGATAAATACAACATCATGAGTAAACACAAAATGGATCTTTTAAATGATCATTCCATTTATGGAGGTTCAAGATTTTAAGATTTATGAAAGAGTAACTGCCCCAGAGCTACCCAACCAACCAGTTAACAAAATTCAACTAACTACTGGGTTCAATTTCACAAGCCACACCCATGCAGGATTACTGCCAGATGTTCTGAATCTAAACATCACTTAAAAAGCAGATGATTGTAATGATCCCACACAGCCTGGAGTCAAGAGCAGACAGTTTATTGTTGTGCACAAAAATAGGATTGTTCAGAGTTCATGCAGCAAGTATTAAAATCCAAAAAAACAAAAGAGCACAGAGTGTGGTCTCAATGGTGGGAAGCAGGGAGCAAAACTACAACACAAAACACAGTCCAAAAGCTCAGAGGATCCAAAACGCATAGCAAGGGCGAGGGCAGGAACACACCACACTCTGGCACGGGGCTCTAAGGAAAAACATCAACAAATGAATCTTCCAAGAAGTGGCTGGCCTACTAAAAGTTCACTAAAAGCACACTGAAAACTCATCCAGGAGGTCACAATTGAGCCCAGACAAAAATTTAAAGACCTGCTGGCCTCGCTTGCTGCGGTTAAGCAAGGCATAAACCACTGCTGACCAAAAAGAACACAAAAGCTTATCTCGCATTTGCCAAAACATCTAGATGTCCTTGGGATATTCTATGGACTGATCAGTCAAAGGTGGAACTTTCTGGGAGACAATGGTCCTGTTATATCTGATGTAAATTAACATTTACATTTATGGCATTTGGCAGACACCCTTATCCAGAGTGGCTTACATTTATCTCATTTATACTGAGCAGTTGAGGGTTAAGGGCCTTGCTCAAGGGCCCAACAGTGGCAGCTTGGTGGTGCTGGTGCTTGAATCCTCAATCTTCTATTCAGTAACCCAACAACTTAACCACTGAACCACCCCTTTGCTTAACACTGCATTCCATCATTAGAACACCATACCTAATGTCAAATATGGTGGTAGTGTAATTTGCTTCTGTAGCACCTGGACAACTTGTAATAACTGATGGAACCATGAATTCTGCTCTCTATCAGAAAATCCTAAAGGATAATGTCTACCTATCAGTTTGTGACCTAGAGATCAAGTGACATAGTTCCTGTAGGTGACATAGTTCCTGTTTTCAAATCGCTTGCCATGAGTTACCTGTGTCTTTGAACTTTACTGACTTTTACATTTTTTTCATATTTTCATCTCTCATTTTTTCCGTGTTAACATATTGCCGTATTTTTCCACTTTTTTCTGCAGCAATTCTTTTTTGCTCTTAGTTTGGCTGTTAATTGCCTATAGACAGCTAGAAGACACCATCCATGTCAGATCTGCCTAAACAATCTCCACAAACTCCAATAAGGTATGATAACTTTTATCTTGTCAAAAATTCAGCTGGTTCAGTGTGTAGAGTGCAGGACGTTCACGATAATTTTACCCATGATAAGGGTATATTAGTTAGCTCTCTGATGGAGATTACTGCTTTAGAGGTGCCCATCCAGATTTTAGAGACGGATAGAGTGAGAGTAATGTAGTTTCTGTAGGCGATAGTCTGGATGCCTCAGTCAGAGTTAGCAATCCCCTACCTCTGGCATCAGAGCCCTCACAACGGGATGAATGGGTGACAACTTGGCAGCATAATCAGAAAGCCAACACTAAAGCTAAGACTCATGCATGGGAGCACCATGCATCCAACAGGTTTGCTCTCCTCAGTGAAGTACCCGCTGAGAAACCTGAAAGAGCCCTGGTTATAGGAAACTCCATCTTGTGGCACATGAAACTAGCCAGGCCTTTATGGGCACTAGCAGCTTTAGTTAGGTGTATACTGGGAGCCAGGGCACCAGATATATCAGGTAATCTTAGGGTCTTAGGACAGCACAGGTTTTCTAAGATAGTGCTTCACATTGAAGCTAATGATATATGCCTTTGTCAGTCAGAGGTTACTAAGAGTAGTATTATAGAGGTGTGTAAATTGGCAAAGGTGATATCTGATGCCATAATATGCTCTGGCCCCATCCCAATGCAGTGTGGCGATGTAGTTTAGAGAAGGTTATGGTCGCTGAACTGCTGGATGTCTAGGTGGTACTCTGAAAACAATGAGGGCTTTATAGACAATCGGAACAGTTTTGAGGGCAAGGCTAACCTGTTAGGGTGGGACAGTATCTATCCCACTCAGGAAGGTACTGCTCTCATTTCTTGCAGCATAGCTCATAGTCTCAGCACAGGACTAGTTAATCTCTGACACTCAAACTCTGAGTTGTCACTCAGGTTCCACCACATTGAGACTGTGTCTGTTCCCCAAGTAAAATAAAAATGTACAAATACTCAGAAAGTTTGTCTTACTAATCTAATATCTATGTCTTACCATAAAATTAGATCATACTGAACACAAAGCCAGCTCCTTTGATCTAAAAGTAGGATGTTAAATATTATGTCTCTTACATGTAAAGCACTCATTATTAATGAAACTCTTACAGATCAGGAGTTTGATGTATTGTGACTAACAGAAACATGGATTAAACCAAATGAATATGTAGCAGTGAAGCTAGTCCTCCAGGGTGTAGTTACATACATCAGCCTCATCTAACTGGTAGATGTGGAGGCATTGCAGTTATTTGAAATGATAATCTAAGCGTCACACAAAAATATGGACATATCGCTGTCTAACCCCAAGGAACTTGACCTAGTGACTGAATGCTCAACATAGAGTCAACATTTCTGGATATTGCAGCTCCTCTTAAAAGAAAAATAATTAGCGAGAAAAAACTAGCACCTTGGTATGACTGATGATCTTCAATGACAAAATTGAAAATATTAGGCAAAAAATTCATACAAACCTAAAGCCAGACAATCCGATAACAAACCATTGTAGTCTCTGGCCTTCAGTGTTTCTTCTAGAAATATCTTTGAGGCCCCTCTGGTAATTAATCATAATCAGGTATAGTCATGACATTCAGAGTCCCTGAGGCTATTTGGTCCTGGGCTTGGGGGCCTATACAGGAAGGGGCCTTTTGACAATCAAATGTAAAGCATATGGTGGTGATTTTTGAACAAAGCAGAATTCATACATCGAGACTTTCTAAAGGAGTTCGACCAGACAGAATGATGCCAAGAGTCTATCTCTGACCTATAGTATATTAAGATTTTCTTCAAGCGGCAAACTTGAAAGCACAAATCTGGCTATGGAGCTCTCCAGTCATTTGCAAGGCTTGAATGATACCTGTCTGCTTTCTGTTCTAATTTTATATTTGTATTAATAAATTCCTTTACAAAGAAGAACATGGTGCACTGGAAAGATCTTTGTGTGTGTATATGTCTGTCATGGTGCATTGTTTTTGAGGTAATTGCTCTGTTCTAAATTTGTTTAATTGCATTTTTGAGTATGCACTTAGGGGGGAATGTGATGCAATAGAGATTAATTTAAGTAAAGGGTAAAGAGACGATAGGAAAAATACTGGAAATAGGATTTAAGAGAAGTTTTTAAGAGAAGATTTAAGAAAAAATAGGAAATGAGGAAAACTTAGGTTGAAGATAAGAGGAAAAGAGAATAAGCTGCAGTTTTGTCAGGCGAAGGTAGTTTATTTAGGACAGATTATAACACAGGGACATAGGAGTATTTCTGATAGTCAGCTAGAGGCTATTCGTAAGATACCTAAGCCCAGGACAGTTAGGGAAATGT
>JAOVYV010000029.1:10516630-10526678 GCA_025674545.1 Hassar affinis
AGAATGGCTTAAAATCCCTCTGACCACTGTGCAGGACTTGTAGATGTCATTCCCAAGACGAATTGACGCTGTACTGGAGGCCCTACACCATACTAATAAATTATTATGGTCTAAAATGACAGGTGTTTCAGTTTCATTGTCTAACGTTTATTACAAACAGACCAGTATCATATCAGACAAAAAACGGATGTCTGGAGTGATCTTGAGCCGATTCAGATCTCAAGCCGATTCAGATCTCTCTCGACTGCTCAATCCATAGATCTTATATACCATAGCACATGAAGAAATGGATCTGGAAAATGCATCTGGAAAATGACCTAATGTATAGAATTTATGTAAACCGAACGTGGGGCCCCAACCACATAAGGCTTTCCTATTCCACACGAAGAGCCTTACTTAAACAAATCCATATATTGCGTATATAATCCATATATTCTGTTAATCCTATTCCTGTCCAAGCTATGCTTTTGAGGTTTCCCCTTGCCTCTGAAAGTGATGGGAACAACCAGATAATTGTGAATATCCACGTGCACACACATCACCATCCATTAAACCAGATTTTGGTGGATGAGTATGTAATTGCAGCCCGAATCCACCGATGCTTGGAGATCTTGTCATATGCTGTTTATTTAATAAGTACATTAAAAACAATTGGGCAGATTTATAGCCCAGCAAAATTATATACAAATATAGCAAGAAAGATGCACTTTATTGAGGCAGTCTAATAACTAATCATGCATTTTAAATCTTTAAGTAAGACAAAAGAATTAAGAATCAATTAAACAGCTTTTTTGGGTACTTAAGTCATAAATGTAACCATTACTAACAAACCATTAAGATGCAAATACACTTTTTCACACAGCTGCTATGCATGTGGCATTGTTCTCATCATTGTCTGCCTTGCATACAGGAGGATTTGCAGGATTAAATGTGGCAGCCACTAGATGGCACTTCAGGTCCAAAATGTCCCTTTCTATCTGGTTTCCATGTCGAACTGTAATGTACAGCCACGTTAAACAGCTTCATTTCTCTTTAAAACTTTGGAATCAAAATCCCTCAGCATACTGTACAAAAATATGTATGCATCTAGAATATGCAGAAAGGTGGTACTTCACAGATGAACTGGAACAGGAAAACTGATTTACAGTCTAGAATAGTACAAAGTATGCATAGCTCAAACAATTATAAATCAATTATAAACAGCAGGAAGGGAATTTGACACTGGGTGCCCTGGCTATAGTCAGTGCCTATGCACTAGCCAGTTTCTTATGAATGCAGAACTTTCCAATTGTGATTCCCACCCAGAGATCTGGGGTTTTGCAGGATGATTCATTTCCTGTTATCTTCCTGCCAGCATTAAAATTACATTGACAGCTTTCACATTTTTTGTACAGGCTGTCTGTCTGTTCCACTGTTTAACCAAAAGAAGCGGAGCAGATTGCCACTGACGTCCAATCCCTCCGAGAGCGAAGTGTTCTCCAGATACGAGAACGGTGACATGCTGAGCTTCACTTCAACCGTCCATCCATCCAGTACGTTTGTGCACCACTGAACACTGGCACTGATCAAAAACTTTGTTGTCTCTGTATTAAATAAATCATTTTCAAACAAAAGTTGGATCACATACAGCATCACACTGTTTCAACAGACATCCCGGATACTCATCTGTCAACACATCAAGCACCTCTGGCTCAGAGAAGTCAGTGGAACCAGCAAGCCACCCCACCACGTCAACAAAGCAAAACGTGGCCCACTGCTTCACCTGCATCAACAGGATTCACGCCTATACCTCACCCACAGAAGCGCACATATGCTTGGTACATTAGCAGAGATTGTCCGTTATTTAATCATTTATAAAGTAGGACTATGTTTGTACATGGTTTTTATACCTCCAGGTCCCAGACTGGGCCACAGAGACCTCCAGGCAGACAGGATTCCATGGCAACAACTCCAGGCTTCAAGCAAGGTGGATTTCCAAGTGGGAGCGCAACCACTCAAATCCAGAATAAAACTTTGACTCCCAAGCAGCCTATGAAGCAACAGTCTTTTAATCGAACCATCAATCCGCCCAGGAGCTCCTTCACCCCTACAGACCTCACAGCACGCAGTCAGAAACCTGCAGCTCAGAGTCAGACCTCCCAGTGGAAGATGAAATCTGGTGGACTTAAAGGGGGAACGTGGGTTGAAGACACTTTTGGTACTTTAGGAAGGGAGAGCAGCATACAGGAGCAGGTAATTAGTAAACCATTACAAAGCCACACCATGATAGCCAAGCTATGATAAAATACAAATGAAGGAATTCTCCCACTAGTGAGTGAGTGAAATCTGAGAAGCCTCTATTTGCCTGCTACTGACATCATACAGCAAAAAGCTAAAGACAATACAGCTTCAGGCTTTTAAGGCAACAGACACGTTCATTATTTTTAGGTTTTTATTATAACTAGTGATTAGGACTACTACTTATTGATCTATCCATCGATCTATTAATGAATATGTACTGGCTGACTCACTAACTGGACCACTCAAACACCTAGTTAATTTCTAATGTGGCATGTTTGCACAAAGCAAATAATTTTCAAAGCTTTGGGGTTTTAATTGTCTGGATTCAGGGAACACTATCGATTTAGTTGATTAGCCCTACTATTAATTATTAAGTAGCAGCCAGACCAGACTTTTTCCTTGCTATTAACCTAATGTTTCTGTTCTGTTGCTTTCCTAATGTTGCCAGCCTTTTGCAAAAAACGACATTCCTTGGAAAATTTTTCAAGATGTTGGCTCTAATCCAGTCAAGAAAACAGACGAAAATCAGGCATGATCAGTCAGGTGTTTTAAGCAGTTCTGTCACATTTTCTTCAATTACAGGAAAAAGCACCACCCCAGAAATCTCTGCGAATCCTCACTGCTGTTATAGAAGGCATGAAGCACTGGAGCCAGTTCAAGGACAAAGTTCCTATGACGTTTGAGATTTTTGGTGAGTAGTGTACCATATTCTCACCTGTCAGTCTGATCTAGCAGACTGAGCAAAACGGCAAGGATGTTTTTTTAATTAAAAAAGTCCCATTGTCATATCCTTTCAGCCACTCTCGATTCTGCAGTTACAATAGGAAAATTTGGTGCCAAGAACTTCCTAATGAGGGACGGAAAAGACACGGTGCCATGTGTGTACTATGAAAACGTGAGTACAGTTTTTTCAGGCCGGGTTTTAGAGCCAACAGCACATCCAATACGTCCACTTTCCTAGAGCAATCCATATCACTTAAGCTGTGCTGTAGGAGAATAAAAGTCATATTTATAATGATGGAGAGTCTAAAAGGACTGGGTCAGGAGCCACTGTCCTGAATTATGTCAAGATGATGAGTTCATTCCGACATGATTAAAGTTGAAGGAGTTCAATTCTGTTTGCCATAATTGTGTGTGTGCTCTTTTTTTTTAGATTTCAGATTTCATTCTCTGCCACAGGCTACAATAAATCAGCATGAAATTGGCACAATTATATTTTAACTGCACAGGATAGATAAATTAGTTCATGTAGCATCATCAGTCGTAATCCTTCGGCACATATGTGTGTTTCTTTTCTTTTCTTTTTTTGTATTATTAATCAAAGGATCAGGTGCTGCCGAGGCTGATCCGGGGTCAGGTGCATCGCTGTGTAGGCAATTACGACAGACAGAAAAATGTTTTCACCTGCATGTCAGTGCGGGCCGCCTCCCTGTCAGAGCAGAGAAATGCTCAAGAGGCAGTGAAGGCATCAGACGCTGAGATGAGAAACGAGGTCCAGGTACTTTCTGAAATGTGATGAGGAAAGTTTTGTCATTTCGAAGTTGTGTTTTATTTTCTTTGACGTTCGTTCAGAGATGAACCGTGACTGTACAAAGCAGTGCTGATAAATCAGTTCCACTATTTAACAAGTGTCCTTTTCCAGTTGTGTATTTGTTATGTCTTCTGTTCAACATCAGTTCAACTTATACAAGCCCCGTTTCCAGAAAAGTTGGGACATGTTGTAATGAAATGTGTAATTTGTTCATTCTCTTGAATATTAACAAATTTAGAAATTAATGGCTGCAACACTCATAGAAAAGGGGGACAGTGGCAAAATGAGACTGAAAAGCTGATACACTGGATGGTTCCACAATTAGCAGTTTAACTGGTAACAGGTGAGGTCATCAAGATTGAGTAGAAAAGGAGTCTTTGCAAGCGAGGATGGGTCGTGGTTCACCACTTTGTGCCAAACTTCATGAGAGAATTGTCAGTCAGTTCAAATACAATATTCCTCAGCACAAAACTGCAAAGAATTTACATATTTTACCATCTACAGTTTATAATATCATGAAAAGATTCAGGGGGAATCTGAAGTGTGTAAAGACCAAGGGTGGAAACTGCTGCTGAATGTGCGTGACCATCGAGCCCTCAGGTGGTATTGTTTGAGAAACCGTCATGCTGCCATGATGGACATAGCTCCATGGGCTCAGGAGTACTGAAACTGAAACCGTATTATGCAAAGAGGAAGCCATATATTAATTTCGCACATAAACACCAGTGAGTTCTCTGGGCCCGAAGTCATCTGACATGGACCGAAAGACAGTGGAAACCTGTTCTGTGCTCAGACGAGTCCAGCATGTTTCAGCTTCTTTTTAGGAAAAACAGATGTCGGATTTTATGTGCCAAAGATAAATGCCCTTTTATCTGTTAAACTTCAAGTGAATGAACAAATTAGAACAGATTTCAGGTTTTATTGCATCTTAAAAAAGTGGCCCAAACAGTTTTCTTTGTTAATGAAACATTTTATTACAAAGAGAAAAACACACAACAGCAAGTCTTGTTAAGGGGATAAACAAACACAGTTATGAGGTAATATCTCAAAATAGATCTTCCAAAAGGGGATCAACCATTTTTTTTTAGCATGAAGCGCCATCTTACATAATTATTTACAGCCAAAACCACACAGTTTAAAAACTAAAATACAACTGATTTACAGAGTCGTAGTTCAGACCTCATACACGTTATTACAGACAAAAGGAATCACCGTACCAAAGGTTATTACAATAACAGCATCATCCGAGTGCGTTTTTGGGAATGTACGCATGATACAGCATACGTCTCGTTATCCTTTTGGCGCTTATCACGCAGCGTACACTTGTAGTACTAGTACGAGTTCTTTTCAGAGTTAACTTTTAAAGTTGCTCACAGTTTGGGATAGAATTGGTTCAGCTGGCTTTGTTTGGAGCCAAGTGCCACTGCATGCTTAATCACATTAATAAAAGGAAAGTAGAAAGTCTTGAGAGAAGAGTGAATACGCTCATTTAGCAATTCTGAAAACACGTCACACAAAAAAAGGTACCGAGAGGAAATGCAAATGAGGGGCGAGTTCAGGTCGTTGAGCGTCTCAATTGTGTGCTGTATTGCTTATTATAGGCTTATTTCTGTCACTTAAATAATCCAGTAAGCGTAATTGACTAATAACTCTTGGCATAAAATGACTCTTGCTCTTTTGTTTAAATCCCTCATTTAAATCCCTCTCCTAATTTTTGTCCCCTTGGAAATTCTATTTGTTACAGCTTCACGTGAATTTGCTAGCGTTTCCATTTGGATGACAACTGAAACAATCCCTGTTGCATTTATAGCAAATCATTGCAAAGACATTCACAGAAAAGCACAACACAGGGTGGAACCAAAAAACCAGGAAGCATTTACAAAACTACAGTTTCAGCAGAAGTAACCTGATCAAAGGTATTGAAGTCTTCTTTTTAGTCGTGGTTTTAAAAAAAAAAAGGCACACGTCGGTTAGGGCAGAAAAAAGTTTTTTTGTTGTTGTTGTTGTGGTTGTCTTTTTGTTTTCATCTAGAGGAGTATGACTTGTGTGCACTAATGCAAAAAAAAAAGAAATGCAACACCGGACTGAGATCTTAACCCCCTAAACAACACTAATAAAGACATGATAATAACAGGAACGTGGTGAATTTGAACACTTCAGACTGTCGTGTAAACCTCAGGCGGTTTACAGCTTCGGGTTAGAGTTTAGAGCCGAAGTAGTAGTGAGATTTTCTCCAATTCCTGCAGAAGGATCCGAATAGCGTCCAATGCTGTAATTCTCAACGTCCCATGGGTGCTCCCTGAAATGAACGGGTCAGGAGAGGGAGTCCAAATTTATCAACCAGACGCTCGTCCGTCCTGCCGGTGTGCTAAACGTGCATCAACAGCCAATACGCAGTAGTCTTGCTCATGCTAATCATCCTCTTGTCCTTACACTTCATTTTCATGACCTCCAAAGCTTAATGCAGTAGAGAAGACCACCTTAACACTTTTTGCTTCTAACAGCAGCGTTCACTGGGCTTTACAGACAGACAGCTTTTTCTGTACAACCTGTAGGAAAGTCTTGCATTCATTTTTTTCCATCAGGCTTTCGCTGTCATTTTTTTCCCCTCCTGATCTTTATATAATCCTGAATATTCAGTTTAACGAAAGGTCCGAGTACAAAACAGACGGCAGGACTTGGTTTAACGTTTAACGCTCCTATTACAACTGACAGGAAGTGAGAGCAAACAGAGACACACAGGTTTTAGTTTTCAGGTCATTCAAAATTACAACACAAGTTAAGTGAGTAAAATGTCAGTGTTTCTGGTGGCTGTTTCATTAAGTGTTCACAAGCCTCGTGTACTATTTTCTCGTTGCAGTTTGAACGTTCACCGACCAGGTTCCGAAGAGAAATCTATAAAAACACCGGTTTGTGTCATCGTGTTTTTAAGAAAAGGTTTTTCTGTTCTCCTAGCCCGTTAGCCACAGTGTTGGTTGTTACTGGATACATATATGGCAGATTTTCCAAAGCCTTTCAGATTTTCCATCAGGAACATAAATCCGTTTTATTTCCTCATTCATAACCACGGGATCCCAAAACCGAATTTTTCCTGCTCTTCTTTGTAATCGGACGTGGTTAGTCGACTGTTATTTGTTGTTCCATGCTTTCCTTTTGATGTACTGAATAATCCCTGATGGTTATCCTCGTCCTCTCGGCCGCTTTGCATCCAGACGTGTATTAGGTAGAACTAGATTACAGAACGTGTTAGATTTACCATTCGTATCGTTCTGTCTGCTGTTTTTGGTTGCCTTTCTGAAGATGTTAGTGTTGATCCATTAAATTGCATTTCATTTCAAGTTTGTAGTGGAAAAGAGGAAAAGGGAGTTGCCAGGAATTTGCATTTCCAAAATAAAAAGTTTCAGAAAGACGTTTCCACGACGAGGGATGCCGAGGAAAGGAAGTAGCTTATCAGATGTAGGAAGATAACGCAGCACATCACATAATGAACACAATGGCACCTCTGGGTGCAACGTGTGGCAACGTTATCATTGTTGACCAAGAAAAAAGGAATGGGCCAGCTCAGAGAAGATATGATCGGCATGGCAGGGGGTTTATAAAAGTGTGGGCAGCGGGGTAGGCAGGAGCTGCTCTTTTGGGGCGTACTTGGCAAAGAAGGGTAAAAAGAGAGTGAGCATGACACCCACAATGGCCAACATGTAGCCCCAGCCTATCTGGCACTCGCCGGCGTAGTAGATGTCCGAGTTCCCGCAGAAAGACTTGACCAAACTGGAGTTTAGGCCAAAGGGATAAACCAGTAAACCGGATGCCATGATGAACACTGTAGAGAGAGAGAAAAGAGGAAGGGAGGGAGGTTAGTTTACAGTTGGTCTTAATACAAACAGTAATTTTAGCTTAATCAGGTTATTGAGGTTCATTTACGTTCTCATCATTCACAGAAATCGACTTAATAAAATGAGATTGTACATAAACACTGTCCTCGTTAATGTTGTCTACAGATGGCTGGATGTTTTACTTCAGTGCCTGGCTGTCACAGCAAACCTCTGCTAATTAAGAGATACAATGAAATTTATTTATGCACCATCCTTGGCAAGCAAGAGCAGCCCAAATCTAAATGAAACAAGCCGTTTTTTGTTACATGCTCTTTCTATTTAAGGAAATAGATTTTCAAGGAGAAATCCTAACAGGCTGACAGGAGCAGATTGTTAGACTGTGTGATACATAGCAGTGTGTGTTTTCAGTGAAATAATCCTTTGATTGTGAGTGATCGTTGAAGACATAATGTGATGTTCAAAGCAGTGGCAGTTTTAATGATGTTCGGTGCGAGCGTCGCCGTCACGCGAAAAGAAGGGTGGCCTAAAATATATATAAGGGAAACATAAATGAAACATGGTAATGGAAGGAAATTGCATCTTTTATTACCTCGAGCTGACTTTGTATAGCGTTTATGTGGACACAAAACCCAGATTGCACAGACTATGATGCAAGCAGAATGTAATAATTGTCTTTAATCATAAATCTGTCATCTATTAACTGTATAATCGAACATGTCAGATCGAGCAGAACGCAGTCGGCGCTATAGTAGCGCACCTTGTCCTCTTGGTGGTAGTAGAGCACTTGCACATTTGCGGACAGAACGTAATTTGAGTCAACAGTTTGTGGTCACGGAGTAACACACATCCCTCAATATATCCGTGGCTCCTGTCCAGTTACACAGGGGAAAAGCAGACCACCACCACAAAAAAAAAAGCCATTTGCAAGCTGGAGGACAAAATCAGATTTCACAGCCGACGGTTAGAAAGCCGACCTCAGTATTTTCCAAAGGGAGGTAAACATTTCACAAGACAAAGCCAAGCGATGATCAGTTTTCAGAGTTTTGTTTTGTCATCGGTTATGCCGCCGTTTCAGAAGCCTCTCACAATCTGGCTCACGTCAAAAGGCTCTTTAGCAGGCTTGCCTTTTGTGTCCGAAGCCACAGACTAGATCCAGTTACAGCCATGAACTGTAGAAGTACGGAGACAAACGACTCGAGCAGCGAATTATCACGAGGCATTATACGGAATAAATTTGTGAATTTGTTTTCGAGTTATCTGGTTGGATTTCTATTACGGCATGCAGACAGATGTATAAAAAAATGTTACGTTTCTCAGAATGTTAGACACTTTTTATTTCCCACAGGGTGAGAACTGAACAATATATCATTCTTTCAATACTTCAGTCTTTTTCACATTCCAAGTCCGAAATGATGCACAAATCTATGCAGAAAATACATGCAGTGCATTGTGCATTCATGACTGATGTTAATTAACTTTATATAATAAGGTTTGACATACTCTGGCCTTGTCCCGCTCTTATAATGGAAAGACCCAGAGTTCAGCTCTCTGCAGATGGCCCGGTGTTTATCAGTAGGGGTCTGCTAGTTGAAATCCTGCCTGCTAACAGCCTTCTCTGTCAAGCTTCCAAGCGTTTGAGACTCCTTTATGCGCCTTTCTCCCCCAAAAAAGACTGCCTTCTGTGCAAATCTGTAAACCAGTGTTGGCTGCGTACCAGCAAACCTATTCAGAACATGTAGCTGAAGTGCCGAAGGAATTAACGCGGATGCTGTTGGGCTAAACACGTGCTTAAAGTAAACTGTGTTACGATAAAAATTCGTAAATATGGTCCACAGCTACTACTAATCCAATAAACTGGACCAAATCAGGCGGAGATTTCTTCATGTGTAAGGGATTCAGCACGGAGTCCACAGATGTTCAAGTAGTCTGGCTGCTCAAGTAGTCTGGATCAGATAAAGGATGAGTCCACAGCGCTAGTGTGTGTGTGTGTGAGTGTGTGTGTGAGTGATCTCGGAGATGGCGTACCCTAGTGCTTCATGTTATCCAACCTGTCCTGAGATCTGTTCGGCTGAACAGTCCCACTGTGCAGCAGTAATACTCCACTTTATCAGGACTGCCCTGGGAACAGAGCTGAGTGGCTTAAAGACTTAAAGAGCTTAACACAGTCCAAGTGGATTCTATAACCACTCAAACCTAAAGCCTCAAAGTGGCTTTGCAATAAAAGAAAGCTCATTTTTTTCCCCTAAATATTAGATTTTAAAGACAAACCGGTTCAATTCAGCAAACCGTGATGGTCCATCATGATATTTAAGGAGGGCTAAAAAGATATGGGGCGGCACGGTGGCGCAGTGGATAGCGCTGTCGCCTCACAGCAAGAAGGACCCGGGTTCGATCCCCGGGTGGG
>JAOVYV010000029.1:10686533-10696841 GCA_025674545.1 Hassar affinis
ATTGGCCACCAGGCTGGTCCAATTTAGCCATGAAACCTCCCACACTAAAATGACAGGTGTTTCAGTTTCATTGTATATATACATGTATATATACATTACATTGAAGTACCAGAAAAACTGGTATCCATAGCAAGGCCACCTATAGTCAAGTGATTGGTTGCATCCATCAGTGTATAAAGCAATAGACATCTATGGAAGCTTCTAGAGATGTTTCCACAATGGCAAGTTATCTCGATTTTGCAATTTTCAACACAGTTTAATAGTTGGTGCTCGTGAAATGGTTCATAGCATTTTGGAGGTAGAAGCAAAGCTTGGATTTTCACGTTTGAGCATTTCCGTGAACTCAACTTGCAACTTGAAAATGGGTGTTTGAAAGAACCAGCAATCAGATGTTCTAGTCTGAGTAGAAAGACTAAAATTCATAATGGCAGGATAAGCTAAAATGTGATGTAGTATGGTAGCTAGATGTTTTTTTTAAAGGGTTGTCTTTGCTTGATTTGGTGTTTCAAAGGTTAAGCTGAAACGTGTCAAAATCATTGACTATAACTTTCATCTCTGTAAATGTATCAGACAAACCTTTTCCAACAAAGGCTTCTGGCAGCGTGAGAGAAATGGATCCTCTGGTTGGAGACAAGCTCGTTCCTACAGCGTTAATGCAGAGGGGCAAAGTCAAGACACATGAGTGTTCATGGTGTGGTAAAGCATACAGGACCAAGTACACGCTCAACAAGCACTTGCTAACTCACCAGTTGGAGAGATCTCACCTCTGTAATATCTGCCAGAAAGGATTTAAACACAGTGATCACCTGTGAGTGGAACTTACATATGATGAATAGCTAAACAACAAAAAAAAAACTGTGCATTTAACACATGGATACTTGTCGTTCTCTGTAGCTCAGCCCACATGCTGACTCACAAGAAGAGGAAGGATTATTGTTGCTTTCATCCTGGTTGCCAGAAGATGTATTGTAGCTACCGCTCACTAAAACGCCATTGTGCCTCATATCATGGTACATACCCCCTCCCTCTGTACTCCCAGCCCGGTGCCCTTAACACCCAGCCATGCCCACCTCTGTGGGAGCCTCCAAAGCTTCCTGCAGTGAAAGACGCTCCATCGACTTCAGCTGACTACCATTCTTGCTTCCCTCCATCCAAACCTCCTTCCATCTTTCAGTTTGAGGGTTACCCCTGCTGTGGAACCAGTTGCAACAATTACACTTTGCCAGCAAATCTCGACTCGAGTCATGACCCCAAGGACCCCAACCTAGCCCAAGTAAAGCTTCCTGTGATCTCTCAGTATTGGAGCCTAGCAGCACAAAGTCCTTCCCGCAGTTTGAAAAGTGCAGTTGACTTGTCGGAATCTCATAGTACGGTGAAATCAAACCAGTGGCCATCAACCTCAAGTCTTGGGGGTAGTGTGGTAGACCCAGCAGTACAAGGAACTTGGGAAAGTAACTTGGATTCTTCAGCAACAAACCTCCAAAAATGGAACAATTCATCGTCCATCCTACCTAGCAAGGAGGTAAGGAGCAAGGAGTCTTCAGCTTGCCCCAGAACGAATAGACCCATTTTGTTGAAGTCACGCGAACCTCAGAATAAGCAGCAGGCTCCTCTCATGAGTGGAGCAGCATCATGCTCAAAATCAAATATCGTCGAATCATCGGCACACCAAATGGACCCCATCATTTCTCCACTACGTCCTGCATCCAAGACCAAGAAGAAGATAGTCAAGAAGAACTTGAAGGCTGCCAATGTTCCCACCCCTCCTCTTCCTTCTCCTAAACCCAGTACCCAGAGACGGACCAGACCCCGCCCCACTTACCTCGTTTCCCCCAGCCAGGTAGCCATGGCATCCTTTAGTAAAGAGAGCGCCCCCTGTGACACACCCAAGGTATTGCAGCTGCATACACAATATAGTTTGGTCAGTAAATTTCTTTACATGGGTAATGTTCAGATGAACCTCAGAATTATTGGCACCCTTCGTGTAAATCATAAAAAGTAAATCTTTTGTTTCTGCAAAAGACTATTTAAAATTATTGGCCTGATTAATGCCTGGTATTCCTTTAGGAAAAAAAAATCTTTTTAAAAGTTGTTAGAGAATTGAGTGAGGTTTTAGGTTTTTTAGGTTTTAGGGAGTGAAACTAAGCTTAGGCTACTATTTCAGTACTATTTCAGATATTTCATTGATTTCTGTCTATTCATTGGAAGAGTGTGAATAATTCTAAGTGTACAGTATGTGCAGATCCTATAGCCTGTACTGAAGAGAGTGGATCATTCAGTGTAGTTTTATCTGTCAATCCACTGCACAGGAAGGAAGTGCTACTGCAATGACACGAAATGGAAGACAGTCTGGTGAAAGGTCAGGATTTGGGTCTTGCCTCATAGGGGAATTATAACAAGATGATTTGAACTTAGAATGATTTGACATTAGAATATTATACACGGATTAACTATTTTAGTGTTAAGGGGAAAGAATAGGGTGCCTAAAAAATGGGTCCATATAAACATTTAGAGAAATAACTGACTACGTCGAGGTGTAGAGCTTTTGTCTGGTTCTTCCTCAGGACATATTTAAAGTACCCACCTAGCAGGCATGCACAGTCCTCACCTGGACGTCCACAAGCTCCAACAACCTCCTGCAAGAGGGATCAGCAGCTAGTAGACTCAAGCTCCTCAACAAAGGTGATGTTTCTGTCTACAGTTTTACAGAACCGCCCCAAAGGTCTAATGCAGAGGCCATTTGAGTGTTCCTTTTTGGCATTTCTGCAGATATTCACTTCATCTGATTTTGTGACAGGGTGAGAAAGTGGACCTGGCTGGTGATTGGTACCAGGCAAACCAGGAGCTCCAGCTTTCCCCGTTGGTCATCCCAGTGTCTGTGCCTGTCTCAAGCAAACAAGCCCCAGTCCACAAAAACTCTGTACATACAGTAAAAAAAACCATAATATTCAGTTATCTTTGTATTGTGTAGGATAGGGCTGATAAAAGTGGCCAGTTTCCTGAACATTATTGTAATTTTTACAGTAATTATTGGTTTATTACTGTATAACATGACGTTGACATGTTCACATTGCCCAGGTCCTACTAATATAGTCAAATTTGCAACATGCTATTTGAATTCTTATGATTCTTATTAATTGTGTTTTGCTCAAAACATAACACTACAGTGACTTCCTGCCTAGTATTAACTAGCCTGACAAACTCATAGCTCTCCCTGCAGATCGAGAAGCAGCAGAACGCCAAACTTCTGTCCAAGACGTCTCATCACAGCGGTCTTCTCAGGAGCTTGATCACACCCAACCTGGCAGCAGGAGGTTACCCGAGTCAGCTGCGTTCACCCACCTACCTCGCCGACCACCTGCTGAACTTTGACCCCCCTCCCTACACTCCTCCTCCCATGCTAAGCCCGTTACGCCCAGGAACAGGGCTCTATTTCAACACCCTACCCCAGTGTCATCCTTGCCTGCCCCCACCTAGTATCTACTCTGCATCCCTGGGTGGGTAACTAACATCAAAGGTTGCATTTATTTCTCATTAATGTCCCACTGAAAGTCTCTGACTTCTCCTCAGACGGTAAAGACGGGATCTCTTTAACATTGGATAATACAGTCGTCAGCGTAGAACCGTGAGTCATTCCTGCAGTCGCTGATGTATTTTGTCACCCGTTTTTCTGACGTGATATTAATGTGGCTTGTTTTTATACAGAAAGATCAACGTGGGTTCACGTTTCCAGGCTGAGATCCCTCCACTGCGCAATCCTTTGCTGATTCTGTATGACGAGCACCCCGCTCAGCTCGTCTGGGCTCCGTGGGGAGACCTTCCCTCTAATCCTGAGACGCAACAGAAGGGTTTGTTTCCACCACACAAACTCAGACTGAGTTGACTGTCATGATCAAAGATTTTTGGATGGGCTCCCGAGTGGCGCAACAACAACGTGTTCGCCCTATCGTCCGGAGATCGCGAGTTCGAATCCGGGTGATGCTATAGCTGCCTGTAGCTGGGAGCTCAGAGATCAAGATTGGCCGTGCTCTCAGGGTGGGAGGGGCAGCATACATTCTCCCTCCATGTCAATCAGTGCGACATTGTCCAATCACGGGCATCTGTGAGCTCATGCATACGGGCATCTGTGAGCTCATGCATAGGTGGGCGGGAGCACTCTCCTCCAAGTGTGTTAACCGCTCCCGAAAGTTGCATGGGCAGCAGTTCAAAAAGAGACGGCGGCTTGCGTCACCTGTATCGGAGGAAGCACGCGATGGCTTCTCCCTCCCGGACTGGCAGTTCGTCGCGTGGCAAGGGGGGAAGCACTGACGAGTGGGGATTGGAGACAACTAAATTAGGGAGAAAATTGGGGGGAAAAAAAAGATTTTTGGATGGTACTGGTATCAGAGTAGTAGTGTGCAATGTCGTGCTGCAGTTACAGAATTCCTGGACATGTGCTGTTCCGGTGTGCTACCAGGAGGGGGCACAAACACCGAACTTGCGCTTCACTGCCTCCATGAAGTCCAAGGAGACATTCTAGTAAGCTTAATAAATACAGGCACTTCTAGAGTTTGTGTTACACAGAAATTGAATTAACTTTTTTTTTGTACCAGGCTGCACTGGATTTGCTCTTAGTTAGAGGAGATTATCGGACTTCCTGTCACCCACTAAGTGACTATCACTACACAGGTATTAAAGTTGAAGTGTCCATACAGACAAAAATTCAGTCCATACAAAAATTCATGTCATCCCTCACACCAAACTTTGAAACATCAGGCTCTGACCACTGGACTGCTCAAGAGAGGAGACGCTTCCAGAAAGCTCTGTGCAATCAGACCAAGGATTTTCAGTTAATTCATAAAAAAGTAAGTCCATCAAATAAACCATAAAGCCAGTGTTACTACTTTCCCACTCGCAGTAATGAATTATTTTTTCTTTGGACAGTTGCAGACCAAATCGGTGGCCCAGTGTGTGGAGTATTATTACGCCATGAAGAAGCTGAAGAAGTTCAAGCAGCGGTGTAGAGGAACAGAAATCACTGATGGAGCTGGAAAGAATTCTGTAGGAATTCGTTCTCCATATGTCGTCTGTAATCTGAATGTTCATATGAGCATATGACAAAAGATTGCTCTTGCTTGAGCTTACTTTAAATCAATACTGTAAAACCTTGGGTTGTAGGAGGCTCACAGCGCCACAGACGAGCAGCACGGCGATAAGACTGGAGCCAGGAAATCTTCAACCACGCCATTCTGCCAAAAATTAGGAACGTACTTGTGAGACGTGAGTGTGGCGGGTCAGGAAATACACATTCTGATGTATATTACGTTTTCATTTGGTGTCATGAGGTTAACTATATATACAATATGTTTGCTTTTCAGGGGTTTTCATAAGACAAACAGTCGCAGCGCTCATATGAAAACTCATCAGCAGCAGGAGAGAAAGAGGTTTCAATCAGATGTGCACGGCTTGTCCGAGTAGGGACAGGAGACACGTTAAAGGAGCGGAGAGGTTCGAGGTCAGTTGGAGTCTTGTCGATGTTTCAAAGATCCGTCCCCATAGTCTGTGATCCCAATCAATAATAAGTCATATATGATAAATTAGTGACACTAATCATCATAATTTTAGAGTTTAATTACAATATCTTCAAATGAGGTAACAGAAGATATTTTGAAAAGCCACGTTATGAGTTGTTAAAATTAAAAGGACCTGTTTTTGTTCATACATCCAAAATCAAAAGGGAAATGCCTGTTGTTCAATACTATTTGAATTAGTTCTTTATACTATTTGTACGCCATTTTGCATGTTTTTTTAACATTTTTTAACATTGTTCTTTTTCACTGGTTCGAGTTAAACCGACAGTTTAAGTGCCAGCACTTCTCATATACCCTTGTGCGATAATAATCAATAGCTGTTCCCATGCCTGAAGAAGATTTCTGCACTCGAAATACTTTCATATAAGCTTTAATTTGACATGCAGTTCCTGGATTACATGTTAATCAGCTGTTACATTTAGAGAAGATAACCAATACTTAATGTCACAAGTTACAAAACATGTCATTTTGTACATGGAATAAACAGTTGTTGAAATGCATGCATGACCTTGGCAATACTTTTCTTGTAATCCAAGAATCATTTTCTTAATTTTAAAGATATATTTAGGACCGTAGCCTGTAACTGAACACCTATCAGCTGCACAGTATTGAGCAGGCACGTCAAATTCAGCATACCGTTCATGAATACGCCAGAGTTACAAGACAATGATCGTCCCATTCTCTAGAACTCCCAGAGTCCGAACACTAAGAAAAGTAGTGTAATATTTTCCGTAGTAAAACGGAATAATAATCAGCGTTATTTCAGATCTGCGAATTTTGTGGTCATTGTAAATAAAACTTTTAGTAACTATTAAACTGTCGAAAATAGTCAATCCTAATTGACTAATCAGTTTTTTTTTTACAATGACAAAATCCCAAGGAACTTATTTTTATACTTGTTAAAAATAAAGATTGAAAGATTAATACATTTTATACATTCCAGTACTTCAGGAGTGTAGAAGAGCATTGTGTCTATAAACAGTAATCACAGCTCTTCTTCATTTAAACCTTATTATCGTAGGACACTAAAGTCTGATACAGACTGTCTCTACTTTGGTTCCCACTCAGACTACCGTTATGGTCACTCTCTCGGTGTCCTGCAAGACCGCCCTTAAGCTGCTCGACATAATCACAGTTCTGATGAAGAAACAATACTTGGTCGAGATGTTTGGGCCCTAGCATAGCTCTCCTGTGGGTCGCAGGAGATTCCCTTGGTGCAAAAGCGCGATCAGCAGGAATAGCAGTAGCTGGGATTGAAAGATATTTTCGTGCAAGTCGGGCCACCGCAGGAAACCGGTGCTCTTTGTTACGCCACCAGTGAAGAGGCGAGAGGCTACGTTTGCACAGTGGCTCCGCTATGTAATTCTCCAGCTGCTGCTGGATTTCAGGCATCCGTTCAGTGGGATCCTCTCCTAGAAGGATGTCGTACATGCTTTGAGGAACTGGGCTTATTCGCATTCGGGCAGTGAGCTGCCGATCACACGTCAGTGGAGACGACAGTCCAGTGACGTTGGCTGCTCTTTTACGTCCGCCTGTACCTCTGGAAGGGGAAGAACCCACAAGAATATTTTCATTAACGTGCTCTGGCGATGAGACAGCTACAAAATTCTCATTCTGCTGAAGTTCAATGCTGTCACCCTCCTCCACACACGAGGCACATGACTCAGGGGAATCCAGTGATGCCACTGGGGGGATAGGCAACTGGTCATCCAGTTCCAAAACAGCAGGTTCCCCTCCTGTCATGTTCTCTCTCACTTCTAAGCTCCTGTCTAGGTCTTGGTCCACCTCTCTATCATCTGTATAAGCATGAACAGATAACAGCTCTTTGACTTTGTCATGGAGCTTGCTCCGGGCATGTGGGCTGAGAAATCGCATCTCCTTGAATCTTGGGTCCAGGAATGACGACAGGACGGCCGGGCTGTCGAGCAAAGATTCCTCGTCACTAAGTCTCCAGCGCTTTTCCATCGTAGCTCGGATCCTCTCCATGACTCCCCTGACAACGGGGCAGCTGCACTCAGCCATGTTCTGCCCCAGGATTCGAGACACACCTTGGAGGCATGGCATCAAGGAAGAAATAGAAGCATTGATGTCTTCACTTAGGAAGGATGCCGCAATGCGTACAGTTCTAAGCACCGGCACCAGTTCATGTAACAAACGCCACTGGTGGTCAGCCAAATTAGGTGCAGCCTTTTGCTCTTCCAGCACCGAGCTAACCACCCATTTAAGCTCCAGCAGTCTTTCACACATGTCGATAGCTGTGGCCCAGCGGCCTGGGTCATCCAGGACCAGCCGTGCTGCACCTTTGTTGGCAGCCTCAGCTTTCTGATTTAGAGCTGCTGCAGCATTAGCATCATGGTGGAAGTGTAGGATGATCCCACGAGCATCTCCAAGTGCCTGTCTGACCGTCTCTACGTAAAGTCCCTCCTGGATGCAGATTTTGAGAGCTTCCCCTGCACAAAGAAGTGGTTCCCAGCCCTCTGGAAGGGACTGCACAGGGGCATGACTGGGTCCAGGAAATTGCTGTTGATATTCCTGATCAAGTGTTATGCTTCCCTGCCTCCTGCTCTCCATACCCCAGGGAGTATCGTAGACAACACAGAAGACATAACTCTCAGGAAGGTGGAATTCTGACAGAACTGCTTTTAATGTGTATGCAAACTTGCCAGGCCCATTGCCTTTGTGTTGTGGGACCACACGAGTATCTAAAACACAGCGGGCCAGTTGCCAGTTAGAGTCAACAAAATGTGCGCTAACTGTGAGGTAAAACTGGCCAGTCCCTTCGACTCCACAGCCTTCCACGGAACGCCAGTGTTCAGTGCAAATGGCCAGGCAGCGGGCAGCAAGGCTGGTTTGAAGATGCTGCTGAAGGCATTGCTTGAGAATGTGGTAGCGATGCCACAGAAGATTCTCAAGCAAAGAAGGTGATGGAACAGGATAATTGGGCTCAAGGCAACTAAGCAAGAGTCTGAACCCCCTCTCTTCAACCACTGAGAAAGGATGCAGGTCTCTGTACACCATCTCCAAGATGAGATCTGTTAAGAGTCCTGCCCGCTTGTCACTGCAACCCCTGGCCCCACTGGTGATGCTGCTGCCACTGTTGTTGAGTGTGGTGTTAAGCTCATCTGGGGAAAATCTGTAAGTAGGCTCTATATCCTGGCTGGGAATGGAAGTATTGTTGGAAGTGCCAACTCCTCCAGGGACAAATGTAGTGCAGGAGTGTTTGGCCTCACCCGCCTCGGCTGATATTTCTTCATGTTGTTCTTCTTTGACAATAACAGGTACTACCGGCTGAAACGACCCTGTCGGGACATCCACTGTCACGTTAGATGTTGGGAATCTGCCATTAAGTAAAGTGGATGCAGCCATGTGTTGACGCAATACTGAGGGGTTTGGGACATCGGCAGTGTTAGGAGGCGGGACCGCTCCGTCACGAATGCTGTGCTTCCGGCCCAAGTGCTCTCTCATCGATGTGGTGCTGTTGTGAAAGGACAGCTGCCTCTTGCAGTGGTTACACTCAACTCGATGCATACTAAGCTGGGTGTAGTGGTCCCACACTTTGGATGTGCGACGTTCTGAGAAAGGCAACATGCGATCCATTCTTCTCCTCAGAGTCGGCGTGCCGAGACTACCGGGCCGCCTACGACCCGGGAACTCCATGTCTGTCTTCTTTTTTGATCTGCTAGAAGAGAAACAAAAGAATTAAGGCACATTTATTACAGCCATGAAAATTTTGTTCCCCAAATTTGTTCTGTCAAAATAGTGGTGAATGAATGAGTGGTGTTTGACATATACAGGAGATTGGATGTTAATTCCAGACCAAACAGTGGCTGTAATAATACAAATGTATTCTGAAGTTCATTTTAACGCCATTAAAAATGATTATAAAGTCATGTTTTATTGTAAACAACTTTACTTGATTGTTCTTCCGGGCTAATACCACCATTATTTAATTCACGTAACAACTCGGGTGCAAACGCGACGCAAAGCGTGCGTCCCTGCGTCACAGTCTAGCACGTACACGTTAAGTGCGTCTGCAATCACGTTTCAGAATACAAACGCGCATTCAAAAACAACAAGAACAAATAATACCTAAAGTGTGAAGTTTACAACATGACACAATTCCAAAACGGCCTCCTTTCGCATTTTGCGACCTCTACACTGGAAATGCTTCCCGCGGTTGCTGATGGAGGACCGGCGTGAATTACAGGACAAGACGGAAAACGGAAGGGATCCGAAATGCAAACACGTGTGTGTGTGTGCGTGTGTGTTCAACCTACACGCCATACAACACCTCCTAGAGTATAGAGTAGCTGTGCTACTATATACACGAACAATATATTATCTACACATACAAGCTCAGCCTTGGTCAGAAATGTCCGTCTCTTTACAGGGAACTCTTTTTCGCGACGGTCCCTGAGATTTCCGAGTCAGCGAGAATTTACTTCCGGCTCCCGAGTGACGTGTTTTATAACAACAAAGCAGATGTGAATTGAGTGTGAACTGTGGGGGGGACAGGTGGTGTAACTTCCTCACAGACATTAGGGCAGACGGATTAAAAGAAATGGATCATTCTGGAAAAGAAAAAGAAGCCATGGCTCTGATTGCTGAAGCTGACAAGAAAATGAAAATATCAGGATCGTTGTTTGGGACCTTTTTCGGGTAAGTGGGCTTGTTTCCTGTTTGCTAAGCTTAGAGAACTGGGAGAACTGGGTTAACACTCAGCCTCATATACCCAGAT
>JAOVYV010000029.1:10881566-10892335 GCA_025674545.1 Hassar affinis
AAGAAGAATGGCTTAAAATCCCTCTGACCACTGTGCAGGACTTGTAGATGTCATTCCCAAGAGGAATTGACGCTGTATTGGCTGAAAAAGGAGGCCCTACACCATACTAATCAATTATTGTGGTCTAAAATGACAGGTGTTTCAGTTTCATTGTCTAACTGCTGTAGGTACAGTCAAATGCAAAAGTTTCATCCCCACTGGTTTTTGAGAAAAGGAAACATATCTATGGATAAATGCAAATTTAGAAATTGATGCCTGCAACACACTCAAAAAAGTAAGCACAGAGGCATGTTTACCACTGGCTTATAACATTACCCTTTCTTTTAATTCTACTTTTAAATTGTTTAGAAATGAAGATTTTTTTTCATTAGTAATTGTTGCAGTTTTGTAAGTGGAATTTTTGCCCATTCTTGCTGAGTACAAGACTCAAGCTGTTCAACAGTCCGTGGTCACTGTTGTCTGATTCTCCTCTTCATGATGCTCCATACATTTTCAAGAGAATACAGATCTGGACTGCAGGCAGGCCTGTAGTAACTCATGCAGAATGTGGCCTGCTGCTGTCCTGCTGAAATAGACATGAGTTCCTGGCAAAAGGCAACTGTGTATGTCTCTCCAAAATACCAATATAAGCCTCTGCATCAATGCTACCTTCACATATATGTATTTCCCCCATGCCGTGGCCACTGATGCACCCCCATGCCATCACAGGTGCTGTTTTTTGCACTTTTCATTGGTAACAGCCTGGATGGTCTTTTTTATTTTTGTATAATCTGACGTTCATATTTCCCAAAAACAAGCTGAAACATGGACTCGTCTGACCACAGAACACGTTTCCTCTGTCTTTCAGTCCAGCTCAGATGTTAATTGACAGTGATTTTCCAAAGTACTCCCCAGCCCATGTGGATGAAATCCTTTGGTGGATCCTCCGTTTATACTCAAACATGACCTCACCTGTAACCAGTCACACTGCTAATTGTGGAAACTTCCAGAACAGTGCTACTTGTATAACCTTTTCAGTTTGATTTTGCCTCTGTTCCAACTTTATTTTGAGTGTCTTGCAGGTGTCACATTAATTTTTTATATGCACTAAATACAATTAGGTTGGTCAGTGAAAACACTGAATGCTTTCTTTGTACTTATAAAATAAAAATTCAAGTGATTTAACAAATTACAGTTTTTTATTGCAATTTTAGAAGGTGTCCCACCTTTTTTTGGTAATGGGATTTGTAGTTACTGCATAAATGGTAACAATGAGTGCAGGAAAAACATGTGACATTAAAAAGTTGCTATGAATTCAATTTACTTGTCTTTATTTTTATACTGATGTATAACCTTTTCTCAGTGTCAGATGCTTGAACTGAAATATGATTTATTTTGTGACGATCTGGGCTTTAGTTACAGTGTGCTGATTATTTTTTCAGACCGTGGCGAACTGTTCGTCTGGGGTAAGAATGTGCGAGGATGTCTTGGCATCGGGAAACAGGGTGACCAGTATTTTCCATGGCGGGTTTGTACGCTGCAGACCACGAATTTTTCTCTTGTCACATTTAAACCTAACACGTTACACATGTATTAGTGTAGAAAGATCAATACCTTTTAAGTATAGTGATATGTACACAAATTGAACCCATGCATGGTTTTTGCAGGTGACTGTACCGGGTCATGTGGTGGACGTTGCATGTGGTGTGGATCATATGGTGGCCCTGGTCAAGTCTGTCATATGAGCTCAAGCTGTTTTGGGCATCAGATGGTTTCCTTTTCTGAAACGACCAAGCTCCAAGTTGTAGAGGAGCTTACACACTGAAGATGTGCGGACTCTAAATCTTTACTCCTCCACCAAGAAAAAAAGAGTGTGCAATGTGAGTAGCACACACAACACCTTATGGATATGAAAAACTGAGACATCTTGAAATCCATGCACATTCAGTAATCGGCTATTCACCACCAGGCCCTGGTCTGTGATTTTCAGTGCATGCTTGGACATGAGCATCGCCTGATGCATTTAAAGAAAAAGGACTACTATGTAAAGATCAGTGAATGTGATGCGAGTGGAAACATGCGACTGGGAAGATCGGCACGTCTCTTGTGTCAAAGCAGAGAAAGCCATCGTCTGTTTCACTTGGCTTGACTTTACAATGACTCACATCTGTTCTGAAATAAACTTGTCTTAACATCGTTAAATATAATCGAGAAGCAGAGGACAAGCCAACTGTGCATCCAAGCAAAGCTGATATTAAAAGGTGCGGTTGGTGATTTTTATTTAAGTTGCGCTACTCCTTGTATTTTAAGACTTGGCAATAAAATATCAGAGAATAACCTCCTATCTGTGTCATGCACCAGGGGAACAGGATTGGAAAAAATAATAATAATAACCCACCAACATTTAAAAAAAATCAGAACAAGGAGGCATCTCTACTCTTAACAATCCAGAAAGTGCCCTAAATAATTCAAGACAGCTAGAGGAAAAGGTCTGTATTTGTAAAATGTTTCATCCATAGACACATGTATGTTTTATTTTATTTTATTTTACTCATTTGCACTGCTCTTTGGGTGAAACTGGGACCTTGAGATTGTAATTTCATTCCACCCCATGTAGCACATGTGATGCGAATGACAATGAAGTCTCCTTGAATCCTTGAAAATGTAATGTTTGTGAAGTCCATTAGTTTCCCAAAACATTCATAATTGTTGGATTGATATTAGATTACATTGAAAATGGCATAATTATTTTTGGCATATTCCTGATTAAATGATGAAGAGATTTTCCAGACGTTTTGAGAGCATCTTCAGTTAAAAATATTTGAATTGGAAGTGTGTAAATTAACAACATGCCAATTTCATAAATAAATGCAGGGTGTTGAAAAGTTTCCAACACAATATATGGGTAATAAACTGTAAATACAGTGTACCGGTATCTAAACGGTCATTATAAAATGGCACTGAAGTCCTTGCTTTATTTATTCCAAAGTAAAGTTGTATAACAGCACCATTACTAAAGCTGCAGGATGAAAGCATGTATAACTTCCGAAGCCAAGGTAAACTACTGAGCCCAAAGGGAAGTGTGTTTGCTGGCTATTTGTGCTCACCAAGTAAAAACTGGGCCATATGAAGAATGCTGCAGCTGCAGCGGATACAAGCCCCTATACTAAATAAGCAAACCGGCTCTGTACTTGATTGTAGGACAAACGTCAAACCGTGCTGAGCTCCGCCCCGTTTCCTAATGCAAACACAACCAAAGTGAAATTGGCAAATTTGTTAAAAAACAAAACATGCTTCATGGGAAAGTCCTTTATAAATTCTCTTCTAAACTAAGCATAAAAGGTGCTTTCATCTGAAAAACTTCGAGCTCGTTTTAGGCTTCAGGACAACCATCTGCACAGGATCATACGATCGCCATCTTGTTAGATTGCTGGTGGTAGTAAATGAAGGAGAAACGAACCAGTGTGACACCAATCTCGCATTTGTCTGGCACCCCTCCATTTCTATGGCAACTCTGAACTCCGTGGAAATGAAAAATAAAAGCTCAAGCAGGGGAATGTGAAAAGACGGCCAAGACAATTCATCACAGAAAAACTACAAGCTGGGGGAAAAAAATACCGTTTTCATTTCTTTAATGGTCAGAGAAGAAATAGGTCACCCTTTTATTTTTAACACTGATAAATACATGGTTTCTGCTAATCAGATCTAACAGGGGAAAAAAAGAAAAGAAAAAGCCTGTGGGGAAAAAAAATCATCCATTCATGCGTTAAGACCAGTAAATGTGACCCTTTTAAAAAGAGATTCCTTCCAATTATTCTTCCCCACTTTTTTCACATCAGTAAGAACGGTAAGATCTTCAGGAAAGACCTGCTAATAAAGTGCAGACTGGGATGAGAGAGCTGAAGGCCTAAACTAACGCCAGTGTCCTTTAACACTTAGACCCCAACTAACATTCAATGAAGGACTAATTCCTCACGTCTTATCGTTTTGAAAAATGCTGAACGGTAAAAACTTGGTAAAGAAGCTAAAGTATTGCGTGCCATTTCTTTCATTTCAGTTATAAAACACAAGACTGTTTCACACGTGAAAAGGGGGATGGAAATGTCACGAATAATAGTGTACAGTAAATTGCACAATCCATTCTCTAGTTTTTCAGATAGAATTAAAAAATGAAGAAGCGAGATAGTGACTACACCCCCCCCCCCATTCAGAAAAGCACACGATCCGGGTCAGGCGTGGCATGTTTGATTCCAATCTGATAAATCTCTGCCCAGGACTGACTCTGACTGGAGCACAGAAACCCATTGATTGTAGTTTGGATACAATAAAAACAACAACAGCTTATTCAGAACTCAGTGACTTGAGAACTCAGAAACCAAGAACACAGGCTTTAGGTGAAACGGGAGCTTTTTCCTTTCAAAAATTTAACTTGTGAGCAATCCATATCTCTATTTAAAACAACCACCTTTCAAATTGCAAACAACAAAAAAAAAAAAAACACCACACACTCAAGGAGACAGTTTAGGCCTAAAGTGACTTGGCACAGTAAGAAAAAAGGGATTAGCAATGAAACAGACGTTTACACAAAAACGTTTGTTGCGTACATTCTTGGCCTTCTATTACAGAGGACCGGTTACTAATACAGTGCGGTTATTTGCAATGAATCAGGAATCATCTCGGTGGATAGGGGTGGTGTGGGTGGGGGTGTGGAGAGGGGGACCCAGCCCACACCTCAGTAGGCCTTGTCGTCATGGTGAAATGGGGTCTGGAGAAAGTAAGTCGGAGGGGGAGAAAGGAGAAAACTCTTAACACTGCAGTCACACTAGCTGAGGGTCCCTGTAGAAAAGAATGCGATCTGGGGCAGGAGGCTGAGGGACAGGTATTGGCACAATCAGTCTGATAAAAGTGGGAGAGTGCAACTAAAGCAATCCAGCTAACTCTCTTTCTCTCTCTGGAACACACACACACCCAACCCCCTCCCAACAGCAGTCCTCAGAAAGCTCTTGGCACTTTTGAAAATGATAATCTAGCAGGGACTTGGAGAGGCCTGTATCTGATCTCACTGTCCTGTGCTCTCATTGGTCCTCAAGGCTCCGATCACACTCTGGATGTTCTCCTCTGGTACCTGCAGGAAAGCAAGACCTTAGAACTTTTGCTTTCAAAGAACTACAGTGTTGATTTTTCTGGGGTTAGGGGGTTGGGGATTTTTTCCCCTTGAGGTGTGGAGAGATACCTACCAGAGCATGGTCAAACTTGAAGGTGCTGATGTAGTAGGCTGGAATGTCAGCTGTCGCCAAAGGTTCAGATATTTGGGCTACGATCCCACATTCATCTGATGAGACAAAGACGAGTTAATTCCAAAATCTGATTTATTATTTAGTCAGGGGTTTATAGCAGGTCAAATTACTTGGGGCTGTAGTTGAGAGGTTTGCAGCTGCATTGTAAAACTCACCGAATCCTAAAGGCTGTCCACCGATGCGAACCATTTTCCAAAGCTCTCCTGAAGCGCTGGTAAAGAGGACATTGTTGGGGAACCTGGTGAAATAAGACTGGAAGTCAGCACCACACTGCATGTGACACTGCAAGTCACTCAAACCACTTTGCAGTTCAGTCAAAGCTATTTTCTAATCTTGCCACATTCCAGTGCAATCAATCAAACCCTTCTCTAATGATCAGAGACACACCTGCCCACATGTACTATAACAGAAGTGAGATGGGTCTAACCTTCGAGTAGTCTGTTGATCCATAACCAGGGAGATGTAGCCCTCGATCAGGGAGAAGGAGAAGAAGCGGATGTGTCCTGAATCCTCATTCTGTGCTCCTGCCTCCTTCCCTCTGTCACCAATAAAAGCACAGCAAGGCATCTCAATATTACGCAACAGACATCTAGTCTAAAGTGCAGCCTGCTTTTCTTACTGCGGTGCACTGAGGTCAAGAGTTCAGCAAAATGCTGAAATGAGACATGTAGCAGAAGAGCAGCTTTGATGAGTGCTTCTCTGTCTAATAAGCGCAGAAACATAAGTACAAGCTGCCTTTGAAGCGGAATGCTTGTGTGTCAGTCAAGGGCTTGCACCATGCAGTCTGTAATTAATTTGGCAGACATGGTTTTTTTGCGCTGGTTGTGTAATCAAACACGCTGGACTTGAAATGATAAGGTGAGAATGAGGTCAAAGTGCAGAATGTCAGCTTCAATTTGATTTGTAGCTATCGAAGAGCCATATTGGAATTACAGCCATATACTTAATAGTTCATCAAAGTGATTCAGAGGATCTTTAATAAATCGACTACCCGAGTTCTTTCATACATATTCCACCTTTTTACAGTGAAGCTCTCCTTTAGAGTGCCACTCATCTGTCAGTACTGCTCTCCTCTCTGGCTAGCAGATGGCTCTCTGGGTCGGCCATATGTGCGAGAAGGCGAGGCTCTTACCCTCCTGAGTAGAACATGACGTCCATGAGCAGGGTGGCCACGGAGGGCAGCGTGTCCGGGTCTAGACTCGTCACGCAGAACATGTTACTGGGACTGGAGAGAGGGTGAATGATGGGTCGAGGGACTGAGAGAGAGACAGAGACAGTTTATAGTAGGGGCAGGTGGGGGTTACTGGTGTCACAAATTAACTCCCATGTAAGCTGATGCCCCAGTGCATGTAAAGAACTTCTTACTGAGTTTAGGCTTGACGAAACCGTTGGTGACTCCGGAGCAGTTGGCGGCTACCGTCTCCCCGTTGACCACCCTGAGGAGGGTGAACTCGGAGGACAGTGTGTGCATGACCATGGGGAGATCTCTCTCTCGGACCTGATAACCAAACGCAAGACAGAAATGCTTTAGAAACTCCAAAGAGGCTCGAGATGTTATGAATTGTAATTAAAGCACAGGGATGGGGATCATTTTGAGAGAGAGAAACAAGAGGTTGGGTTACTGGCGTCAAAACGTAGTCCTTGGGATCCCATGTTGCATGCACCTTTTTCTCAAATGTCACTGGTTTTCAAAGTGACCATATGCAGTCTGTTTGTTTAAGACTGCATCTGTACATCTTTGCATATCGACATTAGTGAACAAATGCTTGCACCATTACTCTTAAGTAAGCAAAGAGTAACCTGCTAGCTGCCGACATTGGATATTCATTCATTCGTCTTTGGTAAAGTCATTATCCTGGTCAGGATCACAGATGGGTATATACTTTGAATCAGACAGCATGCACACACAGTTTGACTTCTAGGGGCACTTGGAATCACCTAAAAACCTACCATCATGTTACTAACAGATGGGAGGAAAACAAAGAACCCAAAGGAAACCATCACTACTTAGGGAAGACATGCAAACACTGAAACTGAACTGGAGACCGGCAATGATACCTGCTGCCCCACTGTGCTGTCCATAACGCAGACCTTTCTTTGTCAATTCCATATTATATAATATGGCCATAATGCCTCTGCATACTTCTCGCCAAGATGGCATTCAAATGGCAAACATGAGGACATAATTGTGGAGAAAAAGAACTTCTAAAGATGGCCAGACGCTTCACTTTCTGTGCTGCACAAATGGCAGGTGGACGAACATAGTGGGCAAACATGCAAGCCTGTGACTGGAGCATTAACACGGACAACCACAGACAGTATGGCAGTATGGGGCTTTGTACGCTTGCCAAGATGTTTAAGCTTCTCGTAACCCTTATGAATTTTGTTTCAAATGAAATCCAGGGCCTCCGCTTCCATCCTGAGTTCAGATTAGTTTCTGTATTGAGTTTCACATATACCCTGATGCGTTTAATCCACTGTGACACAGCGTACAACTGAGCACTTGAGGGTTAAGGGCCAGCTTGGTGGTCCTGGGATTTGAGAGGCCCAAAGCCTTATCCACCGTGCTACGACTGACATACACATGTTCTGTTCACAGCTCTGTGGGTTGTCTTGAAGTTCTCCAGTTTGAAATCTGTGTGTTGATGTGTGTGCGTAGGTTAACTGACATCCCTTGCAGGGTGTATTCCCGCCTTGCACCAAACTTTAATGACTAGTGACGGTTCTGAATATTTTCCCTGCAAAAAATACGGACAATTGTGTTCACCTTTCATGTTTCTTTCTGAAGGTAGTACACCTGAGCAAGGTCCTGTCCTAACACAGACTTTCCACCTGCTCTAACATTGGTTTCCATCCATGCTGTTCCTGTTGCAAATAATGTCAGGAATCTCAACACACCGACTGATCTGAATTAATCTTACACAGCAAGTGGCAGGTCCAGAAATTAACTGGATGTCTGACACCATGACACCAGTGGGAAGTTGGAATGCATGTGGGATTTTCTTTGTTGTTCAGACTGCAGAAACCGTTCCTATCTAATGTCTGCTTGCCTGAACAAAGTGGTGCATCTTATCTCTTTGGAAAATAGCTCCTGATTTAAATCAGCTGAGAGAAAAAAAAACAATTCAGCGCAGAACATGAGGGCACCAAACCTGGGACAGAGCACTATTAATCTGAACCAAGATAAGGGAATAACGTTAGTGTGAACTATGCTAGTGCTAGTGGCGCTAACTGTCCTTTGCTGTTTACCGCAAAACACATTATATCACACGTTTACACCCTAAACTCATTTGTTTAAAAAAAGAAAGAAAATAAATTATTATTATTGAAATAAGAGGCTAAGTATAGACTAATTTATTTTTTTTAATTACTAAAGAGCTTGAAAAAAAAAAAAAAATCACATGGTAGAAAAAGACACTCTATATTACTACACCATGTTTAAAGGATTAGTTACAGGGCTTTGACATAATTGTTAGGTTTCTTGCTACATTTCCGAAAGCATGCCTGTAATTTGAGCCTGTCAATTTAGTCACCCCCTTCAAGCATCAAGCATTCTGAGGAGTTACTAAACTTGACTGTGCAGTAGATTTCCAGTGAAGAGCGTCCCTTTTAAAGATAACAAATAACAAATGTACACTCAGGTCAGGTCTGCCCAACCGAGAAACTCGCTTCTCCAACAATGGCAACAACTCCCAAACGCATTACTGAGAAAAGCCGAAAAACACACACAAGGATGTCTTGAGCAAACAGTTGGACTGAAATTCAAACTCCTACAGAGCCCATGCTAAACAGACTCGCTAGGCAGGGAAGGGGGGGAAAAAACAGCATTTCAAGGGCAACCCCTGTGGATCTCCTTTCTGTACAGGCTATTTTGTCAGCATAGGAAAAGCAATACAATATCCCTGAGGGCTACAGCTGACTATCATTAACTTAAGAAAAGCAAATTTCCCAAAAGAGAAAAATAGTCTTTGTTTTCCATTTTGAAATACAGGGCCTCACAAGAAGCATTACAGTTCCACAAGCAATATAAAGCTAGGCCGGGCCTGGGCTGCAGAAATATATAAACAAACAATAAAAAAACGTGAGAAACATGGGTGTCGGTTTCGTCTCCCAGGCCCCGATGAGTCACATAAAGGGGTTTACTTCGGCTCAGCTCCTGAAGCTAGGACAGGCCCTGCTATTTATGAAACGCACACACACACACACACACTCACACACACACACACCAGGGTGAGGAGCTGGGGAAGCAAGCGGGCCGAGTCAGAGAGGTGGATCAACAGCAACCCTCCAAACAACAACACCCTGCCTCCCCCTTTTAACAACCTTTCATTGCCCCTTCCCCCAAAATAAAGGCTGCAGCCAGGAGAACGTTCGGGTGAATTCCAGCGAGAGGCCACGCTGATCCTCTTTACATAACCACCTCCAGATTACCATCGGCTTCGCCTTTTTTATTTTCATAAACAGGTCCTGGAGAGCGTGCCGGCTGTGGGGGAGGGGGGCGCAGAAAGAGAGACGGAGACCGTAGCTGATAAGTGTGTGCGCGCTCAGGGAAAGGAGATTCACACAGTCTTTACACACAAAGAGAAAAATGTGCTGAGATGACAAGCGGGAGCAGTTGTCTTAGTGGTCAAATCTGGGCATCTTGCTTTTTCTATTCTCCTAGCTCAGTGGGCAGTTGTTCTTTCCTCCGCAATAACATCAATTACAGCCGACACGTCTGCACATTTTCCCATGTAATACGCGCCAATTACAGAGTTCATATGCATGGCATGAAGCAGGCTGCTTGTTTTTTGTAAAACAGGAAGGGATTGAGGAAAATACAGCTTCGGACATGCCGCCTCTTAACTTCATGGCAGGTAGTGCAATGCGGTGTTCACAATGGGAAATATGCACCGTTGCTATCTGAATGAAAAACGAAGCGTTGTACACAGCTGATTCAACCATTTACACATGTTAGGTTATCAATGGCTCCTTTTACTACCCTACAGAAACGTGTTACATCGTGTACATAGTCATTCTAGGCACGTTGATTTGTTTTCTCTCTTCTGACCAAAGGCAGTCCATCAAGGGCTGGGCCTTAATTAGTTAAATACACTGTCTTAAATGAGGCAGAATGTTAAAACTCTGCAGGTCTGCAGCCATCCAGGACTGGAGTCTGAAACCTCTGACCCAGACAATCCAATATTATAGACGAAACATTAAAAAAAAACCGCTGAGCTCTACATTGAAGCACCTCTCTGCGCTCCCCTGTGTGCCTTTCAGCCAGGACTAGATGTCTGTTCTACTGTGACATGCACTGTGCAAGCAAAACTGTTGGAATATACAGCCCTGCATGTAAAATATGCATGAGTCGGATTTGTGTACGCATTAACTACAATAGGTTTAGAAAGCAAACTGCTCTGGAAATGTTGGAAAAAAATGTTATACTGGTTTTTGATGTTCAGTAAAGTGTGAGGTAGATCCTGCTTTGATACAGCCATTCATTCATTCATT
>JAOVYV010000029.1:10939033-10950481 GCA_025674545.1 Hassar affinis
TGGTCCAATTTAACCATGAAACCTCCCACACTAAAATGACAGGTGTTTCAGTTTCATTGTCTAACCCCTGTATATCTGGCTGTATATTTTACTTATGATGCGAGAATAAAACATCACATCTGACAGTAAAAACATTCAAACAGGATACACGATGTGGCAGGTATTAACTAAATCAGGGGCATTATATAATTTTACCCCACCCTGAGTACAAGCCCTGCAAATGGTATGCATTAATCTATACATTTTTCAAACTGTAACAAACGGAAACAAGGGCAAACAAGCACATACTTTGCTGGCTCCAGGTAGCAGGTGCAGTTTAACATAGGGATCTGATAGCCCATTGTGATCCATGGGTTTGAGTCCCTGTGAAAAAGCAGAGAGAGAGAGAGAGAGAGAGAGAGAGAGAGAGAGAGAGAGAGAGAGAGAGAGAGAGAGAGAGAAAGATGTTTAACAATGATAGCCAGGAGGCATCACCAAAGAACAAACTTTTCCAGTTTGAGCGGAAATGTGATTACAAAGCAAAGAAGCCTTGGAAGATCTCATTCAGGTCAAACCCTTTTCTTTTCTGACAGGAGCCATCTTTGACAAAAACAAACCAATCCAATTAAAAATAAGACATTGCTGACTAAAAAAAACCCTTCCTGTAACCTGTAAGATAATATAAAGATCCATTTAAGTGCCAGAAAAAAAGCAAAACTTGTGGGTTGTATTTAAAAGCCCACAGTTACTCGAAAATATGCCGGAGACAAAAATCTGCTTCGATGTGACCTTAACAGAGATGGGATGTTTACTGCCATGGCGAGAGCTTGTGAAGTTCATCTACAGCTGATTAATACATAGCGGATGTGTAATTGCTCAACAAGGCTACATTTAAAGGCTAAGTGTGGGAGTGTCGAGATGGGAATAACACAAACACAAATGTGTTATGCAATATCTTCTCCTTCTAAATATGTGGGCTGCCTGTTTGCTATTCACTTCGGGATAGATTATTTCACAACATGTAACCATCGGCCACTTTATTAGGAACATGTGCTCTTTTAAGAAATGAACCCAAATGATCAGCCAGTCAGGTCATGTTCACATCAACAACTTAAACTTAAAATGCCAATGAGCTGCAGGTTCAGCATGGAAAACGGCCAGACTAGTTTATGCTGATAGGACCTCAAAAAACACTCTGTACAAATGTGGTGAACAGAAAAGTAACAAAGACTGCACTAAATGTCAAACATTAAGGTAGATGGGTTACAACAGCAGCAGGTTCCACTCCTTGGTTAAGAACAGGAGTCTGAAGCTATAATAGGAGATGCTTTTCTGCTTACCATGGTTGTAAAGAGTGATTATTTGGGTGGCTATAAGTGGAAAAGTAACTCAGAATGCACTACATGTCAAACATTACAGTAGATGGGTTACAACAGCAGCAGACTACAATCAGGGTCTACTCCTTATAGTTAAGAACAGGAGTCTGAAGCTATAGTAGGAGATGCTTTTCTGTTTACCACGGTTGTAAAGAGTGATTATTTGGGTTGCTATAGGCAGAAAAGTAACTCAGAATGTACTACATGTCAAACATTACAGTAGATGGGTTACAACAGCAGCAGAACACAATCAGGTTCCACTCCTCATAGTTAAGGACAGGAGTCTGAAGCTACAGTGTGAGATGCTTTTCTGCTTATCATGGTTGTAAAGAGTGATTATTCGGGTTGCTACAGGCAGAAAAGTAACTCAGAATGCACATGTTAAACATTAAGGTACATGGGTGACAACAGCAGCAAACCACAATCAGGTTCCACTCCTTATAGTTAAGAACAGGAGTCTGAAGCTACAGTTGGAGATGCTTTTCTGTTTACCACGGTTGTAAAGAGTGATTATTTGGGGTACTATAAGTGGAAAAGTAACTCAGAATGCCCTACATGCCAAACATTATGGCAGATGGGTTACAACAGCAGCAGAACACAATCAGGTTCCACTCCTCATAGTTAAGAACAGGAGTCTGAAGCTACAGTGAGAGATGCTTTTCTGCTTACCACGGTTGTAAAGAGTGATTATTCGGGTTACTATAAGTGGAAATGTAACTCAGAATGCACTACATGTCAAACATTAAGGTAGATGGGTTACAACAGCAGCAGACTACAATCAGGGTCTACTCCTTATAGTTAAGAACAGGAGTCTGAAGCTACAGTGGGAGATGCTTTTCTGCTTACAATGGTTGTAAAGAGTGATTATTTGGGTTACTATAAGTGGAAAAGTAACTCAGAATGCACTACATGTCAAACATTAAGGTAGATGGGTTACAACAGCAGCAGAACACAATCAGGTTCCACTCCTTATAGTTAAGAACAGGAGACTGAAGCTACAGTAGGAGATGCTTTTCTGCTTGCCATGGTTGTAAAGAGTGATTATTTGGGTTGCTATAGGCAGGAAAATAACCCAGAATGCACTATGTCAAACATTAAGGAAGATGGGTTACAACAGCAGCAAACCACAATCAGGTTCCACTCCTTATAGTTAAGAACAGGAGACTGAAGCTACAGTGTGAGATGCTTTTCTGTTTACCACGGTTGTAAAGAGTGATTATTCGGGTTACTATAGGCAGAAAAGTAACTCAGAATGCACTACATGTCAAACATTAAGGTAGATGGGCTACAACAGCAGCAGACCACAATCAGGTTCCACTCCTTATAGTTAAGAACAGGAGTCTGAAGCTACAGTGAGAGATGCTTTTCTGCTTACCACGGTTGTAAAGAGTGATTATTCAGGTTACTATAGGCAGAAAAGTAACTCAGAATGCACTACATGTCAAACATTAAGGTAGATGGGTTACAACAGCAGCAAACCACAATCAGGTTCCACTCCTTATAGTTAAGAACAGGAGACTGAAGCTACAGTGTGAGATGCTTTTCTGTTTACCACGGTTGTAAAGAGTGATTATTCGGGTTACTATAGGCAGAAAAGTAACTCAGAATGCACTACATGTCAAACATTAAGGTAGATGGGCTACAACAGCAGCAGACCACAATCAGGTTCCACTCCTTATAGTTAAGAACAGGAGTCTGAAGCTACAGTGAGAGATGCTTTTCTGCTTACCACGGTTGTAAAGAGTGATTATTATAGTGGGTTACTATAGGCTTCTTGTCAGCTCTCTCTTATCAACAAAGCATTTCTGTAGATTCTGCAGATGCTGGTTCCATTTCATTTCTCACACCATTCTGTGTGAGCTCTAAAGAACGCTGTGCATGATGTGAAATCCCAGTGGATCAGCAGTTTTCTAAAATATACAGTGCCACAGAGTCAGCAAGATCACATCTTGCCCCATTCTGCTGTTTGACGTGTGATGAATGTCTTGACTTACAGTATATCTACCTGATTTTATGATTTTATGCATTGCCCTTCCACCACATGACTGGCTGACCTGATGAGTATGAGTATGGATAAGACGGATGAGTTGTACAGGTGCTCCAAATAAAGTGGATGGTGAACGAGAGTATGTTTCCCTCACATGATTGGTACTTGAAAGAACCTTCAGAATCAACGGCGAGTTTTAGCATGTCAAAAGAGCTTAGCTTGTAGCTCTCAAGAGCTATTTCAAACACTTCTTTCTTTCTGAGAAAATCACTTGGAAACAGCTGCGGAGTATCAGCTGCTATACCCGCCATGCTTTCGGTTTAGGTCAATCAAAGAACCCCAGCTGTCCCGTCTCAAAGCGAAGTTGAGCGCTATGTATAGACGAACACATTCCACTTGAGACAAAGCATCAATATCAAATTGGCAAGGAGAAATGAAAGATTAATAACTCAGTAAATTAAATATTTCCCGCCACACTACACTAGCCATCACAATCTGCTCAAGGGCAAGCGATACGCTGAGAGCCTGGTTTGACCTTGTGGAGATATGTGATCCAGGCAGGGTATGTTTAACAAAAGCTGGTTTCTAGTTCAAAATATCGTCATTCAAGGATTCGTCCCTTTTCATCTGTGGTTCAGTTATGTTCAGTACGCAATCCCTGTCAAATCTCTAAACCAGGCAGCAACAGCCATCAAAGGAAGACAGCCAAACAGCAGTCCAAGAGAATCTGACCACAAGCTGTGCCCAACTTCAAACAGCTCAGGTCAATCAGAGGTTAGCAAAACTAAAACGGAAATGTGCAGATAAGTGAGATTTATGACTTCCAGTTTAAGCTGTAACTCCCAGCCAATATACGTAGTTGTGGGATGAACGTAGCGTATCATGTAAATGTTATATTTAACTACAACCCTTGGCATGGTTTAGCTTCAACACAAACTAATTAGTCTCAGAATTTTTTTGCAGTATCTCCTGAGTGGGAAGTTCGTCACGACGAAACAGAGTTAGTAGTACAGTACGTGTTGATGGTGGTATACTGTATGTTGTTTTCTTCATTATACACTATCCTGCATACATGGCTTGTATTTGATTTCTTACAGGGTCTGTCTGTTAAGAGTTCGTCTCATCTCCTGTATAATGCCAAAAGCAAGGTTGTCTTTTAGCCATCTGCATGCACACAGACTGGATGTAAGTAAGTCAAACTCTCCTCTCCTACCTAGTATACTCCCACAGGCTGACAGAACAACAAAGCTAATAAGCAGTTGGTGCTTTAGCAAGTAAAGATGGTCCCACAGGGCCGATTGCGGCTTCTGTTGCAAGGGTGATAAAGTGTAATAACTTTTTTGGTTTTAACATTTCTGTTTTCCCTTTTCTCCCCTTTTCCTGTTTCATCTTGCTTCCAGTCATCTGTCCCTCAGTAAAGTAAAAGGTTCTCTCATTTGTCTTTCATTTGACAGAAATACACATTGGACCTAAAATCCGTTTTTCAATTGTCTTCTCGTTCTCCTGGCTCTGTTTGTGAACACTTTTGTGTGTGCATGAATTACGGATTGACAGTCACTTTGAAGGTGCGTCCCTTGATACACAAAAGACGGCTTCTACGACGTGCCAAGAAAATGACCGAGTTATATGTCTGGTTCCTCTCAAGGCTTCGTCTCAGGGAATTTTTTCCGTTTTCCTGCTCATTGGGGATCTAAGTTATTTGGCATAAGATCTATTGTTAAATGCATTCCCTCCCCCCCAAGAAATTTAACTGGATTGTACCTCTTGCTGTCACTCTGTGTGTCCTTGCCTCTCATTATCTCAAAGCCGCAAATCCGAAGAATGACAAATGTTCTGACAAACCAGTCATCCCCCACTTGAAGGTCCCTTGAAGCTTACCCTGATTAACCAGTCAAGACCCTGTAAACTAGTCACTTCAAAAATCCTCCTGGAGGAATTTTATCATCAGGTGCTTGTTGTGACAATGTTAAAACCCTAGAGTTGCCTGTAAATGTACAAGTCCTTCCATGAATATCTAGTCTTTGCAGCTACAGGGAACAAGGAGGCCTGGACTGACTATGTGTGATCCACATGGTGTTAACAAACTAAAATGGATTTGAGTGGGCAATAACTTTTCACACCAGCAGTGGATAGTATAGGTCTTTGGTGAGATCATATGGATATCTTCTATGCTTTCAACAGTGTTATATCTTTTGGCGAAGTTTTTTTTTTTATCTTAAATGTCATGTCTCACATGTATGGTTAGATTAAGAAGTGTGAATTTTTCTGTTCTTGGTTTTCAAGCTGAAGAGATTTCTGGGCAACTTCATGGGTCTTTTGTCTGTTCTTATAACATTGCATTTACATTTTTGGCATTTTGCAGATGCTCTTATCCAGAGCGACTTACAAAAGTGCTTAGTCATTAACTCGGAATATCCAAAGCTAGCACCGTTAGACCTGAATTCAACGTCCTTTGAACTATGATAGTGCTGAAAATGAACCATACAATACCAAATGCAAACAATCACAAGCTAAACAGGTCCTGTAAACCAGAAGCATTCCTAAGCTGTGCAAAACTGGTGAAGAACAAGACACAGCCTATACAATAACTGATGTAAGGGCGGTAAGTTAGTGCTACTGAAGTGCTTTTGAAAGAGGTGGGTCTTCAGTTGGCATTTGAAGACAGTAATTGATTCCACTGTTCGGACACTCTGGGGAATTCATTCCACCACCTTGGTGCCAGGACAGAGAAAAGCCACTAAGTAACCTTAGTACTTAAGTGACTTCAGCCACATTTCACATTAAAGGCTTTCTATGGAAGCTACCTGGACATAAAGGACATAAGAGAGCATTCACCAGTGCTCCCATTTTAAAGCATACCTTGTGATCTGGATGTGGATGTGTCAAAAATAGCTGGGTCTTACACCTTCTTGTAAAAAAACCCCAAAACAATCAGGCAGTGAATGGAACTATGATTTAGAAAAGTCACCCATCAAGTTGGCCTAAGATGAATGGTTAGGACATGGCACATTGTAACCTAGAATACATCAAGCCAGCAAAAAGACATTCTTGTCAGTCTAGTCTAGTCTCTTGGTCTCTTGGTTTGCAGATTTCTGTCTTGCTGACCCAGTTCCAAGAATACCACAGCAGATGCTCTGTCCAGAATCTATGATTCCCCCTGACCACAGAAATATCCCATCAATGTCTTCCATCAGACGGGACATTATGGACCTAATTCAGTAAGCCCTCTCAGCACCGCCAGAATGCCTGCCTCACAAGATGCAAGTCCTGCCTTGGTAATGCCTTTATTTGATTCTTAAGGAATACTGGCAACTAATTTCTGGACATTCTGTCATCTCATAGAGCCTTTCATTGCTGTAACATAAGCTCGCTGATTATATTAGTTCCACTTTGGTCTGTGTCCACGCCAAGTAACCCTGCCAATTGCAGTGTAGTCTCACAGTGGCTTTGGCTTCACACTGCAACAGACTTTGTGACTAATCTTCCCAGGAACTAAGGCTTGGAAGTCATCCCGGTCGCAATAAACTGATGATCAAAAGCGAGTTCTACCTATGGGGCTGCCAATGGCTCTAGAGACAGTGGAACTGCTATTTCATCATGTGTTTATCAATTGTGGTCTAAAGAACCGGCAACAACAGTGTTAAAGCAGAGTTCTCTTAAGGGCTGACCATGCAATAAGAACTTAATTAACCAAAATGGTTTCCAAGATATCAAACTTGATTGTTCCTGTGGCCTTTCCGGTGCATCAACCCCACCTTGTTCTCTTGGTCAGCTGAAACTGGTGGCAGTGAATGTTTCCAGTACAATGAGGTGAGGTGGCAGGCTGTGAATTGCATCTTCCCACAAATTGCATCCCCACAATCTGGTACATCATCTATGACATCCACCACAGACTTGAGTTTAAAAGTCCTCATTTCATTGGTCTAATTAACATCATAAAAGAAAAGGCACCATGTTTTAGCCTTTCAGGTACCTTCTTAGTACTGCAACTCCTGATAAGGGGGAATGGACTTCTGTCGCTTCTTGTTTGCCCCGAACCAGAATTCTTATGGACACTAATGAACTCCACAAGTTCACTGCTCATGCTGATTGCTCAATCAAGCTAACATCTGTTCCTAGGTTACCATTTCTGTGTATTTAAACACCTGGCAGGTGGCACCAGTGCAAACATTGACAGAGCTGTAACTATAAGCATCATAAAGTAAACCTGGATGTAAATCACAGGATAGTCTGAACAGCAAAAAAGGCTGACACCAGATTAAACTGAGAACGCAATATCAGATATACAGGGTTTAGACAATGAAATTGAAACACCTGTCATTTTAGTGTGGGAGGTTTCATGGCTAAATCGGACCAGCCTGGTGGCCAATCTTCATTAATTGCNNNNTCCACCACCAGCATCACGTAGTGACCTGGCCACTATCCTGCAAGACGAATGGCTTAAAATCCCTCTGACCACTGTGCCATTCCCAAGACGAATTGAAGCTATATTGGCCGCAAAAGGAGGCCCTACACCATACTAATAAATTATTGTGTATGGTGTTTCAGTTTCATTGTCTAACCCCTGTATTTCCACACATTTATTTTTTCTTTTACCCTTTTTCTCATGTAAACTGTGTTTCCTATAATAAGATATGCAAACCTTTTCACGTCACTCAAGGGTAAGAAGCTTTTTTGCTCCAACTCTATTTCTGGCATACTCTTCCAGGAGGCATGTTAGCTTTGTCAAATTACACTTGTGCCTTCTCCAAGGTAGCTTTTACGACTGGACACTCGCCTGACTGCAGGGAGTGACCCTCAACAAATCTCACTCTAAAGAAATGTCATAACTAGACTTCCCCATGGGTGTTGGCACTTTATCGAGAAGAAATGCATTTTGGAATGTAGCAACAAAATGAAGTGGCTTCCTAGGCTCTGTGATTGTCTCGCTGTGCCTGAATAGGCAGTTGATCATAATTGCTGGGAGAGTAGGAAAAATGACCAGTGTGGAAGACAGATGCATCAATGCTTCACGTACCCACTCATTCATAGTGCTTTAATCACCGCTGTGGGACGAATGCATTCTCACAGAGAATCGCACTAGTTGGAGTCCCTTTATGTCCTAAATCATCTTCTTTCATGTAAAAACCTAGATGCACCACGGGTGCTAGGGGAAGGCTTGGCACATAATCCGTGCTCATCGCTTGCAAATGAAAGAGGCTGGGCTTCAGTGTAATCAGCTTGGCAAGAACCAGTGGCCATTAAATGCAAGCAAACATGGGTAACTATTTAAAGAAAGAGGAAGTATTCAACGCATGGGTTGGAAGGAAAACAAATGCAGGCTCACATTGCATATGAACTGCTGTAGTAAATGAGCTGTTAAGTGACATGGCAAATCTGAGGAAGTGCGAGGTGAAGAGAGTGGAAGGAACACATCGGTAATGAGCGCTGAAGGACGTGACATGGAGTTAATGTAGCACTAGGCAGGAGAACCCTTTCCCCTCCGCTTCCTGCATCCTGATTGATGATTACGCTCATTCAGAGACAGCCTACTGCTAGCTGCCAGCGCCAGATGATGAACAGTGGAAGCTTCTCAAATCGCTAGACATAAATATATGCAAAGGAGAAAGGGCAACTATATTAATAACTCCATCCCGTTCCATCGCTCGTTTACAGAACCACGATACACACAGCCCCATCCACGCTCAAAGACCCGTGAGTGCAAGCGAGCAGTGCTTTACAGTGACAAAGTGTCAGGCTTGTTGCAATGCAAGGTCATTTATGTAGCAGAGTGCTAATGCTGGTAGTGAAAAACGACCCATCCCAGGGGAGAATGGTACACTTCCTAATCAGTCAAATAATTGTCCTTCGTTGAAAGAATGGATTTAAAATCTTGCCCAAGGCAAGGTAATTTACATTGACATTTTTAAAATCGTAGATCATAGTCTTCACGAGCGAAGATGATAATTAAATCAAACCAAAAAGTCTGACGGCACCAAGAAAGGTCCGCTTAAAGCATACAACCCGGGGGAACTTCTCTACTACCCCCTGGATATATTTGCATTCATTCATCTTAGGATGATCCGAGCAATTTGTCTTGATTATCGGAATCCTGGGAAATCTGGGTACAGGGTAGAAACAATTTATGCATTTTTTTTAGGACCGAGTCAATCCACATTTATGAGGAGGAAGGAAACCAGAGGAAGCCAGAGGAAACCCACTCAGACTGAGCAGTTGAGGGTTAAGGGGGATTGCTGGAGAGCCTAACAGTGGCAGTTGGTGCTGGGATTTGATTTGACCTTCCAGTCAGAAGTCCAAAGTCTTAACCACTGAGCTACTCCTGCCCTGAGGCTCACAGCCCTGAGGCTCTGGGCCTGTAAAGCGACAAAGCAACCCTCTGCACCATGCTTCTGTCAGACAGGTATTTTCAATTAGCTTTTATCAGTTATTAAGCCATATTTTTGATGGCTAAATAGTATAAGTGACTGATCAATTGCTTAATGTCATACTATTACTCAAAGTGCTGTGTTCAGAGCGTGATCTTAAAGTGTCTCAGTTCAGAAATAATGGCAGCCAAAATTAGCCAAATTCAAGGCTCATAGACAGCATTACAAATGCCCAAACTTCCTCAAGTCTGCATAAATACCCAAGTTCTCTCAATATAAGCAATACAGCTCAGTGAAAGGACAACTATGGGGAAAGCAGGGAAAGACGTCCAATACGAGACCGATCAGAGGAAGAGGAAGGAGCACAGGGAAACATTGTGCATTGGGTATGCGACGTGAGTGTGAGATTTGTAAGCTAGTCCCATTGCTAGCTAGTCATCCATAAAATATCACTTGTTCATTACTTATTCAATCAAATAAGAATTTAATTATTAATCACTAATTATATTTTTTAAAAATTGCACCGCAGTCATGTTAATGAAGTCAGGTTCAGGTGGGATACCGTGGATTACATGCAGCGAGCGCTCTCGCATCGTAATAGAGGTCGGAAGGACGAAACTGAGGGTTTGCTAGCTATGGGAGTAAGGGGGGATGAAAAGATACATGGTGCTGACCTTACCTTTCTGAACCTGTGTGGAGGGAGCTGGAGTCCATCACATTCCCAAATCAGTCATGCACACAGTGTGTGTGAGAGAGAGAGAGAAAGAGAGAAAGAGAGAGATAGAGAAAAAGAGAGGGAGTATGCATGCATGCATGCATGCAAGACAACAAAAAAAAACAGAAGAGACAATGAAAGTGAAGAAGAAACACTGAGACGAATGCAGGCGAAATCAAAAAGCAAAGCAAAAGCAGACGTACATTTAAACAGACAAACGTTAAGGAAAACATTGAGAAAGTGTGTTTTTGTTTGCATATTTGTTTCACTACTCATGCTGATGGCACAACGCGATTTAGTGAGCAAGCCCGTAATTTTGCTGTCACCAAGTGACTGAGTGTGAACAGAATGACCAATTGAATGCTTCCTGTTAAAAAAAAAAAAAAAACAGAAATGAAATGAATAATTAATAAACCCCTTTCCACTATACCTCCTACACCCACCTGCTCTCTGTTCATTCACCTTGACAGGGATGAAGGGACGTTCAGGCAGGGCGCTCCTTTGTTCTACAGGAATGGCTGATAGCTGGATATATTCACGTGTGTAACGTGAAATGAATGCATTTATTAAAAAGGAAATGCCCCTCCTGTCAGAGAAACCCGGAGACCGAGTGTCGGTCAGACGAAACCTTTACTTTTTTTTTTTTTTTTGGGTGACACATTTTTACCATGTAAGGCTGATGAGACCACGGGCAAAACAAATAAGGAGAATTGATATCAATTCATTAAAAAATAGCATATTAATACGATGCCTGGAGGTTCAATTAAGTATCCGTTTAGTGAAGTTAAATGCTTTGTTAATGAAGTGCTTAAATGATGTGCTCCAAATGGAACGCTTTATGCATAGTATACAAAAAAGTCCAAAAGGAAGATTGTTGCCTGGTAAAGTGGGGGAATATTTTGAATATTTAGAATTTTATATAATATGGGAGTCTGAGGGAGATTTTCCTTGCTATATATACAGGTGTTAGACAATGAAACTGAAACACCTGTCATTTTAGTGTGGGAGGTTTCATGGCTAAATTGG
>JAOVYV010000029.1:11422341-11433552 GCA_025674545.1 Hassar affinis
GTGTGTGTGCCCTACGATGGATTGGCGCCCTGTCTAGGGTTGTTCCTGCCTTGCGCCCTATGTGGCCGGCTAGGCACGGGCTCTCCTGTGACCCTGAAAAGGAATAAGTGGCCAAGAATATGAATGAATGAATGAATGAATGAATGTTGTTAGTGTAAGCCCATATTTGGGTTCACTACCACAGATGGACAAATCAGTGTTTGCCTTTTGTTTTGATTCATAGTTGCCTATCAAACAAATAATGTTTAAAGCTAATATTAGTGGAGCTACTTATTAAGGATTCCACCAGCTGCTGCACACCACAAATGGTCAAGGTGCAAATTGGTCGACAGTGTAATGACTTGGCAGTTGATCTTTCCAGAATGATGAACTTGCAAATAATGTTCATTAACAAAACTATGCAAAATATCACAAAATTGTGATAACTTGCCATTCTCACAGTGGAAACAGCTCTAGAAGCTTCCATGGATGCCTATCGCTTTATATATGCACTGGCGGACGCAACCAATTATGTGCATAGGTGTTGTTGCTATGTGCTTTGCATAGGCTCCAGTACTAGCTTTTCTTTTTATTTGATAAACTACCAAGGTTTACTGTAGTATATTAGGTTTCTGGGCTGTCAAACAGGGACTGGGTATCACACTGGAGTATTCACTTGATTTAATGAATTTATCCAATGCCGTATATCATTCATTTGGTGGGATAAGATAAGGATAAGGTGGGATATAAACAGAATGTGAAGCAGATTGTATTATTGGATATCTAAAGTTAATCTTGCACATGAATATTTCATTTAGCTTTGTGTTGAGGTGGAGGATAACTGTAAATACCAGATAAGTTGTACAGCTAATAGCTGTGAAAGATGCGCAATTAGTGACAGGCATATTGTTCAAGGTAAAGGGCTGTGCTATTACTAGTTTATTTATCAGGCTGGTAGATGTTCTTAACCCAGTTTGACATTAATGAACATGTTTCAGTGCCAATTTACTTCCTGATTAGAGAAGATTTCTGCACAGACAAAACTATGGCTCATTTTTTACAAAATGCATGACTTATTTTCAAATTACTGTAACAAGCATTTGTGCTGTGATACTAGCTCTTGAGAAGAGAGCAACATATGTAGCTTCAGGGGAAAATGCTGCAGTGTTCAGCTAATTTGCATCAGGCCAAATGTAGTTTACCTGCACCCTACCAGTAGATGCAAAGCCCCAAATGCAATCAGTATGATTCTAAAACAATACCCAAAGTCAACCAGTTCGAAATGCATGATGCAAGGCGAAGCACTACCAAGTGCCTTCTATATTCACCCTGCTTGCGGCAAACATGCATTAGAGTGCCTGTGTAATCACACACTCACCTGCCATAAGCTACAGTAGCTTATTATTATGACTGCATCCATGTTAAATTATCACCGTGGGTGGTTCATTCCAGGATCTTCCAAGGTGAGGTATTTAATGGTGGGAGGAATGTGTAGAAAACAGTTTGTAATTGACAGTTGAAAACAAGACAGGGTTATTTTTGAATGTTGGTTTTAAAAGTCTGATATATGAAATAACAGTGGAGGAGATTATGTTGTCTGTCACTAGGTCTAAATTCATTGCATTCTTTACAGTCACACAGTATGAGGTCTCCTCATCCATTAAGGTTTCTTAAGCAGTGATCTTTAAAACACTCCTAAAGATAGTTGCAGTGATGTAGTTTTAAAAACATCTTAATTCAACCAAAATCTGTCTGGATGTAATAATACTGTATGTTCCCCATTATCCAGCAACTGCATATGTACACCACATGTCTTCCTCTAGTTTATAGAATTACAAAGTGCATTAAGAGCAACAAAATGCCAGTAATAATATTATCCTTCGGAAAAGTGGAGGTGTGTCCTCATAATGTTACAATTGAGGAGATGGATGAACATCACTTTGTGACTGACGTCGCTGAAATTACCGGGGGAAATGGTTTCCTTGGAATCCATTCGCCGGTCCATAACGGTGATACGAAAGTGGATAAACTGACAAGGTGGTTTATATCAAAAAGTTTCCGACAGCTGCCGGTACGCATTGAGTGCACGGCTGCGAGACGATTACCAAGGGAGGTTTTATTGTTTCCAAATAACGACACTTCTAATGTCAGGTCTTACAGTCTTGGTTTAGTACTGAGAAGCTGGCAGGCATCAGGAACACTTTATAACATGCATTAGTCCTTCTTTAAACAGTACATGTTTGCAGATGGTCTGTAGTGTACTCCTCCCAAGCATCCATTATCCTAGTGTGTCATGTTACATCAGATTTCTGCCTTAGGGTTTAATATTGTCACTGACTACTTTATTGTCAGAGTGCAATATGTTTCATTACAGCACATCCTCTGGACATGTAGCTGTCACAACACATCTGTGCTGTCAGTCATAAACATTACTTCTAGATGTCACTGAACTGGCATGCAACGGCAAAATGTTCCTTCCCTGTTAAACAACAAGGCAATTGGGAAAAAGACAGATATGGTACTCTTAGGATTGGCAACCTGCATGCTCCAGTTGCCCCCATAAGCACAGTCAGGACCAGAACTGAGAACGCAGCAGAACTCACTCAGAGCTGACAGTTACACAAACGTCGACAGTGTCTATTCTGTCTGTTCATTGCGGCACCGCTATGAGAAAGATGGGAATGAAAAGATGCTGAATGCATAGCCTTTCACCCCTGTAGGGTGCTTTAACTACTCCTATACAGATAGTGTACCTTGAGAGGTTTTATGTTGAGTGGTGCCAAAAAAAAAAGTTGGCATTTATTTTTTTGCTGAGCACTTATGGGTGCTCTCCTTGCCCAGATGCTAGCTTTGCTGGTGAGTGGCTGCTGGCACTGTTACTTGTGGATGTGCATTATCTGTACATTTTGTATGCTTTCAGTGAAGTGTATTTAGGTGTTTTTTTAAGGGGTCATGTGCTCAAGAAAAGGACAGGAGAAAATCAGAAGGAGAAGGAGAAAAAGTCAAACATCTCAATTTGCTTTTCTTCTCAATCCTTCTGCACAGTATACTGAAGTACCAGAAAAGCTTGGTGGGTCCCCCACGGGATCTTGGAGGGAACATTACACAGTCCTCATGCTGATGTTTGTTAAGGCCCCAGCATTGAATTATGATGTTACTTGAGGCAGTGTTGCACGCCTATTGCGTGAAACAATTCTTGCCAGCCGGTTGCTGGTAACCTTCACCCAGAGTCTTTTTATGGCCACACTGCTGTTGTAAGTTCGAGGTTTTGCTGGACTTCTTAGTAGTCACGGTACCCCCTTGAAATGCTCGTACATGACCCATGACTATGACCCATCTCACAAGCTTCAACTATTGAACCGTGTTGAAAATTGCTAAATCATGATAATCTGACATTCTCACGGCTCTAGAAGCTTCCATAGATGTCTATCACTTTATATACGTACTGGCAGGCCAATGACCTGCATAAGTGGCGTTGCTATGTATTTTGCCTAGGCTCCAGTACCAGTCTTTCTGGCACTTCAGTGCATATTGTTTATATAATTATAATTGCTACAAGGGAGTGACAAATTAAAGGAAAATTTAAAAAAGGGTCTTAGGAAGGGGTTGGCCCATCATATGCCGTGGCCCACCATATGTGCCTTGGCATTGATTCTACAAGTCTCTGGAACTCTGCTGGAGGGATGTAGCACCATTCTTCCAAAAGATCTTCAGGTTCCCTCAGAGTGCTGTCTAACAGTTTGCTCTGAAATCTCTCATAGGTGTTCCATCGGGTTGAGATCCGGTGACCGTGAAGGCCACAGCATACGATTTACATCATTTTCATATTCATCAAACCATTCAGGGAGCCCTCATGCCCTGTGGATTACCCACTGGAGAATCATTTTTCTGTATCAACATGTATTTAAGTATTTTATTATTATTATTTAGTTATGTTTGTTATTTAGTTATATCTGCAAAACAAAAGATTTCCTCTCATTCACTCATTCACCTTCCAGCCATGGTTCTCTCTCTAGGAAGAAGAATTAAAGTGCAAGATTTTCTGATAATGCCCTAGAAATAGAAACGTTCTGATCAATCAGAATCGAATATGCAAAGGCACAGCCACAACTGTACTCGTCTTCAAAGTTGAAATAACATAGACCTGGAACACCTTTTCATCCAAATATTTTATAGATTCTAGAGGCGATTTATTATTATCTTTTAACAGTTTTTTAAACTGTAATAAAGATTTAAGCTTAGATGTGTCCCTTATGCTGGAAAACAAACACTGCTAATATGGCAGAATATTCATATTCATTCCTATGCATATCCAAAGGAAGTGTATGTGTGTGTGTGTCTGTGTGTGTGTGGTGTGTTGTATGTGTGGGTATGTGTTTCAGGGCCACTGAGCAATGAATACTGCTGCCCTCATGAAATAGGGGTCATAATTTCATTGTCTTGTGCTGACAACCTCTTTTAGCTCTGCTGAGCACAGCTGGCCCAACATGTACATGATTAAAATGTGTGTGTGCGAACAGAAAGAAAAACCGTCTAGTGTTTTAGTCAGTTTCCTAAAGTGTTATAAATACTGACGTCTGTGTTCGAAAATGCCTTTGTTTATAAATACATGCATTACTCTATAAGGTCTTAGATACCCTGTTCTTTTGGTACCAACACCAATTACACACACCAATGAGCCATAACATGCATTAACACCACCACCTGCCTAATACTGAGTAGGTCATCTTGTGTGGCCAAAGCAGCTCTGACCCCTCGAGGGGACTCCACAAGACCTCTGAAGGTATGCTGTGGTATCTGTGGTATCTGGCACAGCAGATCCTTTAAATCCTTTAGGTTGCGAGGTGGGGCCTCCATGGATCAGACTTGTTTGTCTAGCACATCCCACCTGATGCTCAATCAGATTGAGATCTGGGGAATTTGGAGTCAATACACGCCTCTGGCTTTCCACATGGTGTAAAAAAAAACATGATTCATCAGACCAGGCCACCTTCTTCCATTGCTTCATGGTCCAGCTCTGATGCGCACATGCCCACTGTTGGTGTTTTCAGTGGTGAACTGGGGTCAATATGGGCATTCTGAATGGTCTATGGTTATATAGCTCTATATGCAGCAAACAATGTGCTGTGATGCCTTTTTTATTACAATCAGCATTAACCTTTTAAGCAATCTGTGCTACAGTAGCTCTTCTGTTGGATAAGACCAGATGAGCTAGCCTTCACTCCCTACATTCAGTAGTGAGCCTTGTGCATCCATGACACTGTCACTGGTTCACCAGTTGTCTTTCCATGGACCACTTTTTGCATTGCATACCATGGACCACTGCATACCAGGAACACCCCACAAGACCTGCCATTTTGGAGATGCTCCGACCTAGTCGTCTAGACATAACAATTAGGCCCTTGTCAACTTCAAGAACGGACTGTTCACTTGCTGCCTAATATATTGGACATCTTGACAGGTGCCACTGTAATGTGATAATAAAGGTTCATTTCACCTGTCAGTGGTGTTAATATCATGGCTGATCAGGGTATGTGTGTGTGGTATATATATATACATACTCAAGAACCTAGGCATGCAGACTGCTTCTACAGACATTTGTGAAAGAATGGGTCGCTCTCAGGAGCTCAGTGAATTCCAGCGTGGTACCGTGATAGGATGCCACCTGTACAAGTCCAATCATGAAATTTCCTCACTACTAAATAATCCACAGTCAACTGTCAGTGGTATTATAACAAAGTGGAAATGATTGGGAATGACATGAAGTGGTAAGCTACTTAAATGAGAGAGTGGGGTCAGAGAATGCTGAGTCAATCGCTACAGACCTCCAAACTTCATGTGGCCTTCCGATTAGCTCAAGAACAGTGTGTAGAGAGCTTCATGGAATGGGTTTCCATGGCTGAGCAGCTGCATCTGAGCCTTACATCACCAAGCGCAATGCAAAGTGTTGGATGCAGTGGTGTAAAGCACACTACCACTTGACACTAGAACAGTGGAGACGTGTATTCTGGAGTGACAAATCACGCTTCTCTATCTGGCAATCTGATGGAGGAGTCTGGGTTTGGCAGGTGCCACAAAGACTACTTGTCTGACTGCATTGTGCCAAGTGTAAAGTTTGGTGAAGGATGGATTATGGTGTGGGGTTGTTTTTCAGAAGTTGGGCTCTGCCCCTTAGTTCCAGTGAAAGGAACTAGAGATTTTGGATAATTTCATGCTCCCAACTTTGTGGGAACAGTTTGGGGAAGACCCCTTCCTGTTCGAACATGACTGCCCACCAGTGCATAAAAAAGGTCCATAAAGACATGGATGAGTGAGTTTGGTGTGGAAGAACTTGACTGGCCTGCACAGAGTCCTAACCTCAACCTGATAGAACACCTTTGGGATGAATTAGAGTGGAGACAGTGAGCCAGGCCTTCTCATCCAACATCACTGCCTGGCCTCACAAATGTGCTTCTCAAAGAATGGTAAAACATTCCCATAAACACACTCCTAAACCTTGTGGAAAGCCTTCCCAGAAGAGTTGAAGCTGTTATAGCTGACACCATATTAAACCCTATGGATTAAGAATGGGATGCCACTCAAGCTCACATGCGTGTGAAGGCAGACAAGTGAATAATTTTGGCAATATTGTGTATATATGGTTTATTCAGAATGGACCTCTTTTACTCAAACACAACAACTTCCACAACTAAGCGGTCATTTGCCAAACAAGCACACAACCTCACCCATGCAGGAGTGCTTGTACTAAAGAAATACCACATGCACTGTGTTTCCTTTAATATCAATTCCTGATACTTACTTTTACTGGAGACAGATGCTCATCAAAGAGCCAGGTGTTTTTATGCCTCTCATTATATGGAATTAGGAAGTCAAAGCTTAGAGTTTGAGAAATGCATGGTCAAGCAAACCTCGCATCCAATATAAGTACATTCCAAGACAAATACATTCAGCTAAACAAAACAGCAAGGGCTTTGCTTCTGTTGTAAACAGACACACCATATCTACACACAAGACAGCCTGGTATACACCAGCAATTATACTTGCTGCTAATGAGGCAGTAAGCCATTATATCTTTACTGGTAGGAACATAATCTGTGTGTGAAAATGGAGCCTGATTTCTTTTTTTCTTTTTTATTTCTTCCCTGTAGTATTTATGCAGCACTTGGGTACTGCCCCACAAAGCTGAGTCAACAATCTAGCACGGTTAAAGACACCTTATTAATCCACCTGCTTTGTTTGATAATGAAAATTTAATCTGCTTTACCTGTTGCTAGCTTGACTGCTCGTGAAAGTAGCAGGACAGGCTACTTTCAAAGTTGCTGGCTCATCAAATTTATGCAGTTAGCCTTCCAATGCTCTTAGAGTAAGTTTGGATGGGGCAAGACTATGTCACTCACCAAATTTAAGTATCCAGATACCCACCTTCCTCTGCAAGTGACTAGCCAATAGCAACACACAGATGCATGGCTGGTAATAAACATATTCCCGAAGTATAGACATAGTGAATCTTTCTGTAAGGACATTTATGAATGGAGTGTCCAGTGTTAGTGCCTTGTAATTATCACTTACTTTTTCCTGCAATAAAATACAGTCTTCAGGTCTTTGCAGTTTCTTGATAACATGACAAGCTGCATTTCTGTTTGTATTGACTTGGTGAGAGAATGAATGTTCATAGCTCATATAACTCATAGTTATGAATTAGCTTGTCTCATTGTCCAATAATAAATATCACAATTGGAATTGTTGGTAAATTGCTGTAGTATAGGGGGAATTAATCATTTTTGAACAGAAGCTCTTTGCATCAGTTTGCATCAACACAACACTGCATCATTGACTATTTTGCTGCAACATCAGGCCCGATTGTGTTTCACTGATTAATTAATGTAGCATTTATCACCGACAGATGTTTTTTTTTTCTCTTAAAAGAAGTTACAGTCTACACTATGTTCAATCCATCAGGGATAAAAAACAATGTGGACTACTATAAGAAATAAAAAATTATTAATGATGTATTGTTGGTCAATTCATCTTTCTTCTCAGCTGACTGGAGATGCTTTTGCCTTCAATATGACAGTTTGTAATTAGGAACTGTTTGCTAGAAGAGTTCAGGAACCTGATATTCAGCAATATCATGGCCATGTGGGGCCAAAGGGACCAAAATTGGCAATGTTCTCTGGGTATGATCTCTTGTCATATTTAGCAATACTAGCCAATCATAAGCATCTGTGAGTCCAAAGCTGTGTCCATCGAGGGCTGCATTTGAAGAACTATTGCCTCACAGCGACACGACAAGGCTGTCCCATTTCAAAGGCTCCTTCAAAGGTGCTGTGACGCAAACAAGAAATCTGCCACAGAGCAGAGTCTCATACGGTTCGGACATCATGGTCTATGCAACCTTTGTAGACCACGCATAGACCACATGCTTCGAAAGATGCAGCCCCTGAATTGGGACACAGCTTGAGTATGAAGAAGAGAGTGGACTTCATGTGTCTTGGATGAAGCAGGTATTGGTCTTCACCCTTCCTGTCTGGTTGCTGGTAGGGGAGAGCTGGCTGATGGGTGGTACGCAACCAAACCAGGGAAAAAGCATAACTTGTGGTTTAATTGTTAGAGCTGCTATTGTGTAGCAGCTCACCAATTAAGTTTCAATCTTTCAAACCTTTTGCTTTTAAACCAGCCATGAAACCCCTGCTAGAAAAATGTCTATACTATTTACTGGTGGTTATTAAATCGGTGCCAGCATTTCATTTGAAGAGGGTGTACGGCAATAAAAAGCAGGCTATCAACTATTACTCCTTAATCTTTACCTTACTTGATGGACAGATAAAATTTTCCCATTGTTTTAAAAAGCCCAGCTCTGAGAAGTGCCTCTGAGGAATCCTAAAACAGGAATCAGTCAGATGCAAAGACTAAGAACATTCTAAACATAGAACAGGAACTGACTCGCAAAACTTTACGATTATTTTGCCATATGGGAACGGAATAGTTTTTCCTCACGAACTCCACTTTATAACTAACATCAATATACTGTACATAACACATCCAGACTATCACATGGTGGTGGTGCCTTATTGATGAGCTCAATATGCAAGTGACTTCCTGCTACAGAGCCATTCCGCTCTAAAGACCCCAGGGTCAGGTTGATCTTCGGGTTGCTGAGCCAGCTGGACCGTATCGCCTCTGTCAGCAAGTCCAACTCAAACACAGACATGTGGCTGGGGTTACAATAAAAGAGTGGATGCTCCAGATAGGGAGGGAACCACTTTGGATCGAAAAATGTTCCATTGTAAACATTGCTTAATTCTGAGGACAAAAAAAATCTTATAATGAAGTTCTATTTTTATGTCGGTGAAGTTCATAGGGTTCGGTGAGACCACTGGAGGCACAGTGAGTTTATTAGATGCTTACTTGCTCAGAGAGAAAGGTCAGCATGTCTCGACACCTCATGGAGGAGGTTTTTTTTTTTTTTTGTTCAAACAGTACAACGCTGCCATGGATTGACAACACCTACAGCAAATTGCCACTGTTATATCATATGCCATCAGATGCTAAATGTTAACGCTAAATCGGTATCACCGGCTGAAGGCGGAAACTGCTTGATTGGGAAAGGTCTTGTATTTTAATTAAGGTACTAATTTGGGACTGATGACTAAAGCCCTACTGTGGTGAACAATCTGGCAGAGAGCATTGGTCGTAGGTGTGCTGGAGCTTGTGCAGAAATAGAATATGTGGCAGCATATGGCTGCGATGGTGCAAGGCAGATTAGGTTTATAATCATAATGTTCTTTTCTGTTTGAATAAACATGCTGCTAGGAATAGTTCGTTTACATGCGGCGCGTCGGATATTAGCGTCAAGCTCGGGAATTTCTTTGGAGTCCTGCCAGTTCTCTGCAGTTCATCTATTTAAGCATTAAAAACACATTAAAAGGATGCAGTGCTCCTTATGCGATCTGTACATTTTCAGTTCTCTTAATCTGTACACAAGAACTTGTATTTAAATACATCATACGCAAAATGTTTGCCTTGGATATTAAAACAACTGGATTCCGATGTTGCGCGAAATAATTCTGGGAAGGCGTTTTCCCAACCAGAACAACCGATTTGCATTTCTCCTGAGAAGTTCAATTCACTCCCACGTAGAAATATGAGCGTATCCTCACAATGGAGAGACTCGCACCACACGCCCCATCTTTAAAACACACAGCCGTAGAGATAAGATTACAGGGAGAATACGGCTGCTCAAGGAAGATAAGAGGTGACTAATTTCCCTTGTCTCAGGGATTCGGTACCTCCCAAATTCCTAAGTTATACATAGACTGGGCAAGAGATGTGGAAAGTTGGATATGGAGAGTGTCTTGTATTTCTTCTTATGTTGCTTGACAATTGTAGCAGATCATGCTATAAAGAAAGAAGACTGTGACAACGATATGTTGTCTCTTTTTTACCTCACCAATATGGAATTTTTCCAGTCACACTTGTGGATTAAATAGTTAACTTAAGCTTTCAGTGTTTTATTTAAGCACTCATAATTGTTTGTTAGTCTTTTGGTAAAAGTCAAAGCTGATTTGTTACCTATTTTTTTGGCATACTGCTCATAATTAAAAACACCTAAATGGTGTTTTCTCCTTTCCATTTGCACAACATTTTCACCCATCACAAATGCAAAAACAATGGAAAAAACATAAAAGGAACCAAAGCCAAGTGCATGGACCTATACAAAAATATGAGACCACTACGCTCAGATGCTCTTGAGCTGACTGGCTTATAAGCATGACTATTCACACCTGCTGTAACAAACCGCAACAAGGAAGAAAATGCAACTGAAATGGACTGAATGGTAGAACTATTGAATGGAAGAACTGAATGGAAGAATGCAGGTTGTTACAACAACAAAAAAAGGAGTTTTCAATAGGATGATGAAAACTCACATATTGGTGTGATGGTCTGGTTTTAACAAACATTTGGCATAGTGTATTCTGCACCAGTTTGCATCAGGACTAACTCTGTGAGGAACGTTAATTTGAAGGTTATGAATTATGTTGCAAAACATGACAACTTGTAGAATAAGATTTGTACTTGTTTAGAAGTGAGAAATATTTTGAACTTGTAAAATAAAATTTGAACATGTACCGTACTATAAGGCGCAGTCTGAATAACGGGGTCTATTTCTGTATTTGACCCACGTATAAGGCGCACCGTACTATAAGGCGCAGTCTCAATTACGGACTCTAT
>JAOVYV010000029.1:11457271-11467520 GCA_025674545.1 Hassar affinis
GTGTGTGTGCCCTACGATGGATTGGCACCCTGTCTAGGGTTGTTCCTGCCTTGTGCCCTATGTGGCCGGCTAGGCACACGGCTAGGCTCACCAAGAAGATGAATGAATGAATGAATGAATGAATTACTGTATTTGTGTGCTTTCTTTGGAAAATGCACTTTTTTTCTAGTCTAAAGTACGGGCCTTCTAATGGCATATGAAACAGCCTGAGAGAAAAAATCTGCATGCTGAGCAACTGAAAAAATGTTTTGTATACATTCAAAACACTTTCGACCAACTGCAGTTTCTGTTACACGAGGTTACATCCTCACCCTCATCCTCATCCTTACCCGTACACACTGTGTCTGTACACTCTGTATCTGACACTCAGTAGCTCTGAGCACTGTACTATTCATCACCAGTGTGAGGCGGAGGATTTTTCAAAAGCAGCCAAGCAAAATTTAGGAAGCCCAACAGACAAGAGTAATGAGTCATGTCGACTGCTGGGGCCGCATTGTGCTCTGATGGCTACCACAACCGCCACAGGGCCTGTTTCATCCTTAGGATATTGATAAATAAAGCCTGAATGGGACTTAATTCACACTCAACCTGAATTCTGCTTAGCAGAAGAAACTGATTTGAATGGCAGCAATGCAGACAGTACTCATTCAACAATCAGAATCCAAGGATAATTTGGGTTATGGTCTAGACATGCTTTTCTTTCATGCATTTTCTTCATAGTTTTTAACCATTTCAATTTTAGAGTGGAAGAGAACCTAACAATAGTATCAGCTGTGCAGTAGGAAAGTGTCAATCTTGAAAACCCAGCTGCATGAAGGATTTTTAAGTGAATCTCCACTGATATACAGTAAAACTAAAAAAAAATGTATATAATGTTTTTTGAAATCTGTTGATTAATACCGGCTTCCTGTAGCAGCCTGCATCGGATCTAAAACCCTGATACTGGCTTACAGTGCCAAAAAAGGCCCATCCACTCCATGACTGATTTGTGCCAGAGCCCTTTGTGCCTCAAATATGGCTTGACTTGACCCACTGTCATCCAGGATGCATGGGAGGCAAGCATCCAGACTTTTTTTCTATCCTGGCACCAAAATGGTGGCATGAACTGCCCCTGACTATCCAAACAGTGAAGTCATTTGCTGTCTTCAAATGCCAATTGAAGACCCACCTCTTTCATGAATGATTGATTGAGCACTAACTCAAAGCTCTTACCACACATGCAGCAGTTATTGTATTGACTGTTTTGTTCTTCACTGCTTTTGTGTAGTTTAGTGGTGCTTTTGGGCTATAGGACTTAGTTTGCTTTTAATTGTTTGCATTAGGTATTTTATAGCTTATTTCATAGCTCCAAGTATCTTGAATTCAGGTCTACTAGCACTAACTTTGGATATTCCAAGTTAATGACTAAGCATTAATTTTAAATACATGTCATTTGGCTCGTTTCTTATATTACTGGAAAGAGAAAGACTATTATTTTGGTTTCAGTGTTTCAATAATGTCCATGGCCACAGGTGTATAAAATCAAGCACCTAGGCATCCAGACTGCTTCTACAAACATTTGTGAAAGAATGGGTTGCTCTCAGGATCTCAGTGAATTCCAGCGTGGTACCGTGCTAGGATGCCACCTGTGCAACAAGTCCAGTCATGAAATTTCCTCACTACTAAATATTCCACAGACACCTGTCAGTGGTATTATAACAAAGTGGAAGAGATTGAGAATGACAGCAACTCAGCTACAAAGTAGTAGGCCACGTAAAATGACAGAAAGGGTCAGTGGAGGCTGAGGTGCACAAGAGGTCACCAACTTTCTGATGAGTCAATCACTACAGACCTCCAAACTTCATGTGGCCTTGCAAGACCAATGCATAGAGAGCTTCATGGAATGGGTTTCCATGGCCAAGCAGTTGCATCCAAGCCTTACATCACCAAGCGCAATGCAAAGGGTCGGATGCAGTGGTATAAAGCACACTGGACTTTAGAGCAGTGAAGACGTGTTCTCTGGAGTTATGAATCACGCTCCTCCATCTGATGGATGAGTCTGGGTTTGGCGGTTACCAGGAGAACAGTATTATCTGACTGCATTGTATATAATATATATATATATATATATATATATATATTACAATACTGTAACACAATAATACAATAATGAGTGTCAACATTGATATTGAGAGGCAACAGTGAAGCATGGTGGAGGTTACTTGCAAGTTTAAGCAACATTTCTGCAAACGGAGTAGGAGATTTGGTCAGGATTAATGGTGTCCTCAATGCTGAGAAATATAGGCAGATACTTATACATCATGCAGTACCACCAGGGAGGCGTATGATTGGCTCCAAATTTATTCTGCAGCAGGACCCCAATCATACAGCCAATGTCAGTAAGAACTATCTTCAGCTTCTAGAAGAACAAGAAGTCCCTGAAGTGATGGAATGGCCCCCACAGAGCCCTGATCTCAACATCATTGAGTCTAGGAATTTGAGGAAGCCTACATCCACAGAAGCGATGTGGTTAGTTCTCCAAGATGTTCCAAGTTTGGAACAACCTACCAGCCGAGTTCCGTCAAAAACTGTGTGCAAGTGTACACAGAAGAATTGATGCTGTTTTGAAGGCAAAGGGTGGAAACACCAAATAGTTATTTGATTTAGATTTCTCTTCTGTTCATTCACTGCATGTTGTTACTTGATGAAAATCAAGTATTAATGCTTCAATTTTTGAAACCATTCTTAGTTTACAGCATTTTTCCACATATACACATATACACATACACCTGCAGGCTAGCTAACAGGTCTGTGATTTGTTCACCCTTGCATATAAGAGATTAAAGCAGGAGGAATGGTCAGAAAGCACGGTGGGCACATATAGCATGCTGGAAGGACATAACTCAAGCCACAGATCCTAATGTAGTGATCACAGACTGGTCTCTTGCAGCAGAAATAAAATATTCAGTGGCTGCTGATCATGCAGAACAAATCAGAGACCCTGACCCAGGAAAGCTGTCGAATTTGGAAACCTCTGTGCAGTCTACATTGACTACGTCGACTCATGCTATTACAATACTGCTTTCTTTATTACTGAAAATTATCTTAGACCACCGAGTGTTAAAAGCAAGTGTGTCTTTGAAGTTGAACAGGATAATCGTAAGGGGAAAACCTTTTCTCCCTAGCTAATCCATTTGTGTTCCCATTTCAGCAATATTCACAGAGCTCCTTAATTACTAGCCTGGAAGAAATTCTGCTGACTAACAAAAATCTCTCATCTTCTTGTATCATTTTCCTGCTGCTAAAGACAACTTTCTAATTAATAAGCCTCTATTTTGTCAAGATATTTTATAATGCTGAAGGACGCACAGCTAAAAGAGTACAAATAAGAGCAGGGAGTATGGGTTACAGCCTTCCAAGTCAGCCATTTCATATTTATCAAAGCTCCAGTCAGCCATTCTGGGAAAGAAATAAAAAATCAGAACATAAATCTGCATGACGTCTACAATCCATAGACATCATCAGGATGTGCCTCTCTCCTAGGCTTGATGGCGAGACAGATGGGTCAGGCAAGTTGCCTGCAGAGAGCCCATTTATCTTGTATGACATGAGATGAACCTAAAACTTAAAAGGAGGTCATTTTAGTGATGGAATATTGCGTTCATCTAATGCCATTAGGCCCATAGAAAAGGACACATTCATCCCTGGCACAGTTGAGGATTGCGGTGATTGTGATTGGAAAGTCCCCCTTGCAAATGGCAACCTGCAATTCATGTAAACAACTTGTGTGTGCTATTAAGCCCTGGAGCCTGCAGCAGGCGTGTGTGTGTGGGGGGTCTCCAGTCACAAAAATGCCTTTAAGTGCAAATCAGGAGCAGCATGCACAGTGCTCCAGCTAGAGGCTGCTCAAGACATTGCTTTATTATTCTGTGAGCTCACCACCGTATGGAGTTTCTGCAAGTGCAGCAGAAGAAATGGCCTAATCTGAGCATCTCAATGATTATAATTAATGCGCTCCTTAGTTTAAAAAAATGTCAAGGAGATGCAAATACCGTTGGTATGTCCTATTATTTACTGGTAAACCACAACTAAGCCCAGTTCTTCAAGGATTTCTTTTGCTCTAACGTGGCACTAATTAACCCGACATGAGGAATGACTTAGTCTATTCATGGAGCCTTTGCTCAAAATTTGACAGACCCATAGTAATAGAGTATCAACGGAAAAAAAGCAGTAATCTAATATGCACTTTTGGGCTTTTTTTGTTAGTATACGGTTGTATATTATGTTGAACCAAAGTGAACAGTGTGTCATGGTTACTGTGTCATTTGTTTGGGGGTACATAGGCTTTTAGGCAAGACTAGCCACTGCAGAACAGTGGAATCAAACACAGAACACTACTGGACTACTGATCGGTCATGAGTTCAAATCTCAACACCATCAAGCTGCCACTGTTGGGCCCTTGACCAAGTCCCTTAACCCTCAACTGCTTAGTTGTATAAACAAGATAAATGTAAATCTGGATAAGGATGCCTGCCAAATGCCATAAATGTAACGTACAGCTAAATGTACTGCACAGTGGTGCATACTTCGACTGCTGCATAAAATGAGAGCATTATAGATACTGTACAAAATGATAGACAATACAAAATTGTTGCTTAAGCAGTTCTTGAGATGTGTCAGTTGTAGTGGCCCAATGGATGAAATTTCATGAAATTTGGCGTGCGTCTAAAGAAATTCGGTAGCGTTTGAGCCTTTGACATCAAAATGCAAATAAAAAGCACGAAATGCAAGACACACCTAGGGACATAAACCTTGTATATTGTATTATAAAAATTATACAAATTAATTCCAGTAAAAACTGGTATAGCAGTTAATACTTGGTAGGTCCCCCATGGGATCTTGAAGGGATCTTGGAGGATCTAGTGCTGGGTGATATATGAGCCAGTGTGTGACAATATGTCAAAAGTGCTAGAAATATTAGGCCCCATATGCATGCAACACTCACCACAGACAATACAAACAAGTGGTCAAGCAGACAATATGTGTACAGAATGGGATTAGGACCAAATGTGGCACGGCATCTATGCTGCATCCATTACAGGATCTGCATAGAAGACATTTCCTGTTATCTATTTGCACAGCAACCCCAAACTAAAACTTTTTCCGGATCTGGATCTGTGCAACTCAGGGTAACACTGAAGTACCAGAAAAACTGGCATAGCAGTTAATACTTGGTAGGTCCCCCACGGGATCTTGGAGGGAACATTGCACAGTCCTCACACTGATGTTTGTTGAGGCCCCAGAATTGAATTCCGATGTTACTTGAGGCAGTGCTGCACACCTATCGCTTTCTGGCTTTCTGGCTCATGTTCACTCATGAGTCTTTTTATGGCCACATTGCTGTCACACTGCTGTAAGTTCAAGGTTTTGTCGGAATTCTTCTAGTCACGGTACACCCTTGAATTGTTCGTAGGTGAAAATCCAAACTTTGCTCCTCCCTCTAAAATGCTATGACCTATTTCACAAGCTCCAACTATTAAACCTTGTTGAAAATTGCTAAATTGTGAGAACTTGCCATTCTTGTGCGGGAACAAATCTAGAAGCTTCCATAGATGTCTGTCGCTTTATATACACACTCATGGGCGCAACCAATGATGTGCATCGATGGCATTGCGATGTCTTTTGCAAAGGCTCCAGTACCAGTTTTTCTGGTAGTTCAGTGTAACGTTAAAGTAAAGAATAAATGGCAATGGGGAGTGCTGTTATAAACAATCAACAGCAAAGCATTTTATTCATCTTGTACCACAGCTCTTTACCCAGTGCCAACAATCTTTCATGATGTTATAGTAGCTATACATAATCATTTCCTCTGTGTCAGTCTCTTGCCACAAAGCAAACACCTCTGTCGTGAATACTTTCCCTGCCACTGGAAGCTCCTTCCAAAAGAATTGCTAAGCAGAAAACTCCACCATGCAAATCTGCTGTTATAGAAAATTCATCAATACCTTCTGTCGCATAATTCTAGTATTCATGCATCTAAACATCCAAACGGCACGGCTAAATATCTAAAATATCAGATACGTGTGCTGTCATCTATAGTAACAGGCTCGTCGTAAGGAGCTGACGACCCAAAGGGTCCTGTTATCTAGTCACAGGAGCTCCACTGTTGCTAAATACCAACCATGTTTGTCAGCTAGAATACTAATGAATAAAACAGGAGAATACAACAAAGCTACTCCTCTCCAGATGATCTGCTTTTGTTGAGGGGGAAAAAGCAAATCGGAAAGCAAAAAAAAATTGACACAGGTGCTACAACATGCAGATTAACAAACAAGTCATGCCTAGAGCATGTCACGTTTGTCACTGTATCGACGTGCACTTGTGTACTTTTTTGTTGTTGTTTTTTTATGTTTCAAATAGTGACTGTCATTATCAAAAGTGAAGGAGACAGACCTGTCCTTGCCGGATTTATGGTCTCCCAGAATTACGTCTAGATTACAAATCAGGATGTATGATGATGAAACAGTGGCTTTGTCAAAGCTTGCATGAGTAAAGGGTGCAGGACCTGAAATATGATGCAATAAACAAGAAAGATGAGCGAGTCATAGCTGTTTGTACTATTTAAAAGAAAATGGTTTCTTCTGACAAACGATAAACCTATTCTGAGGCATGGCCAAGGATGTGCTTTGCATATTTTCTTCTACAGCTGTATTTACGTTATTACTCACTCATGTGCACTGATGGATGATAAACCCTGCTGATTATATCAGTAGATGCCTATCATGCTGCATCATAAATTATTTGTACGAAAGCCATATTTGCTATGCAAGAAACTGCTTATTAACTTTAATCCTGGTGTTACGTATCAGTGCAAAAAATGTAAACATGCTGTAAACAGAGTTTAGGGTTAAATTGATTTTTCTTTTGGGTTTGTTAAAGTGAAGCCTCCTTTATCTCCACCTAAATTACTGCACTCACGTCTCATATTTCACTTTTTGACAACAATCCTGGTGGTGCTGGAAGATGAAAGTGTGCCTATGAAACATAAAAGAGAAGTGAGCTTTAAAAAAAGAGAGAGCTATAGAACTATGGGATGGAATTGGTGGAGGCTTCAAGACAGCAGTTCAAAGCAGGATCGTCCCCGGTTACGACGACACAGCATGTTTTATTAAGTTAGTGCTTAGATTGTGATGTGCCGTGTCAAAGGGTGTACCAGCTAAGAAACATTTGCTCACCAGTCAGGGTGTAAACATTTCCTAAAGAAAATGGTATTAAATTACACTGGCGGTCTAGCCGTGTTTATCTGCATGTGGAAAACATCTAGGCTTGACAGCTAGTCTGGAAATGTATTGCAAATCTGTGCAATTGCCCCACAAGCTACAAGAAAGACAGAGAGGCCCCTCTGATGCAGACAGGAATCTTGCAGAAAGCTGGGAACAGCACACTGAGTGGCCAATGTGCACAGGCTGCACACTTTTAACGTTCTTTTTCTAAAATAAATTGTAGTAAGGACCTTAACCAGCAAATATACACTGAAGTGCCAGAAAAGCTATGCAAAATACATAGCAATGCCACCTATCGTTGGCCACGTCACTGGTTGCGTCCACCAGTGCATTTATAAAGCAAGATACATGGAAGATATGGAAGCTTCTAGAGCTGTTTCCAACATGTGTGATTTTCAACCCGGTTTAATAGTGCACACCTCGTGTGATGGGTCCTAACATTTCAGAGCTAAAGGAAAAAGGTGTTTCAAGGGTGTTCAAGAATTCCAGAAAAACCTCCAACTTACGACAGCAGTGTGGCCATAAAAGGACTCTGGGTGAATGTGAGCAGCATCAGCTGGCAAGAATCGTTCGCACGACAGATGTGCAACACTGCCTCAAGTAACATCAGAATTCAATTCTGGGGCCTTAACAAACATAAGCGTGACAACTGTGCAACTTTCCCTCCAATATCCCATGGGGGACCTACCAAGGATTAACAGCAATGCCATGCTATTTTGTTCTGGTACTTCTGGCATATTTTTGTGCCATGAACAGCCGAAGTGAAATTGGAATTTTCTTCCTTTTCCCTTTAAGAAACCATTAACATTCGTTCATTCATTCATTATCTAAGCTGCTTATCCTATTTCTGGGTTGTTGGGAGTGCTAGAGCCTATCCCAGTGCTCACTTGGCAGAAGGCACGGAAACACCCAGGACAGGTTGCCAGTCCATTGCAGGAACGATAAACGTTCGCCATGAACACGTGTTTTTATTTATGTTTTAATCTTGGCTATCATCCTGCAAATATCATGTTGGGTCAGGAGTCTAAGGAAAGATAACACCTTTGTAAAAAAGTATCACAGTTTGATCAAGCTGTTGGATAAATCCATGCTGTAGTGAAATGGACATGAGTCTAATCAAATCTGTTTGTAATCAGATACTCATGTCTCAGGTGCTCCTGCACTGTAGTCAGAAGATTATCTACAAATTCTGACTGAATACCTTTTTTCTTTAGGAGGTAATCGGATTTTAAAGAAAAAAATGTTACTTCTAGTCGAGATGCATGCATGCAAAAGAGAAACGTATCTCAGAGATCTCAGGATTTTCCTCAGGCCATCAAACACAATAACTCCTTACTGCACTACTGAGGACATGTTTATGCCAGGTACCAACCATATACAAGTTAAAGCTAATACAGAAAATGATGGGAAGTCATGGTGTGAACGGTTACAAACAGAGGATGTGCGAAATAATGCGACGAACATTTCAATCCTGCTTTTGCCGTTTGGATTATGCAATAACCCATTGATGAGATGTAACACAGGGCTGCATGTTTCCCCTCATCTCGTGAAACATCTTGTGAAACAACACCTGAATGTCTGTGTGTATGTGTGTGTCTGTGTGTATGTGTGTGTGTGTTTGTGTGAGTCAGACTTCTTCCTTCGTGCTACTATACATAAAATAGTAAAAAAGTAAATGTGGTGTTCAGATTCAAGGGGACATGAATACTCACATGAGCAGGCAGAGTATTGAAGTAACCAAGTGCAATGAATGACGCGCGTTCTGTGATTAGTCTGACTCAGAGTGAAGCACTCAGTGTTTAGGGTGCTCATGTGGTAGCTCGGTGGTTAAGACGTTGGACTACTGATCAGAAGGTTATAAGTGCAAATCCCAGCACCACCAAGCTGTCACTGTTGGACCCTTGTGCAAAGCCCCTTAACCCTCAACTACTCAGTCATATAATATAAGTCACTATGGATAAGGATGTCTGCCAAACACCAAATACCTAATTGGGCAAGTGGGCATGCCTTTAGAACCTTATCCACAGCTGCAATTTCCACAATTAAGCATGTTTCACTGCAGCCTGTTTTTACAGTCTGCTGGGGCAAGCACGCTGACATATATCTTGGATATATATCTAGGCTTGGACGCATGCTTGTATCATCCTGAAGCTTAGTATTCAATTCTATTGTATTGTGTGTGTGCACAAGCCTCTGTACACTTGTGCTCCCCTCCTAAGGTTGATATAAACGAACATACACACACTATCTTGCTGCTACTAAATATTCCACAGCCAACTGTCAGTGGTATTATAACAAAGTGGAAGTGATTGAGAATGACAGCAACTCAGCTACAAAGTGGTAGGCCATGTAAAATGTCAGAGCCGGGTCAGCAGATGCTGAGGCGTATAGTGTGCAGAGGTCGCTAACTTTCTGCAAAGTAAATCGTTCTGCAAAGTCAGACCTCCACACTTCATGTGGCCTTCAGGTTAGCTCATGAACAATGCATAAAGAGCTTCACGGAATGGGTTTCCATGGCCAAGCCTTACATCAGCGTCAGATGCAGTGGTGTAAAGTACGCCGCCACTGGACTCTAGAGCGGCGGAGACGTGTTCTCTGGTGTGACGAATCACGCTTCTCCATCTGATAATCTGATGGATGAGTCTGGCTTTGGTGGTTGCCAGGAGAACGGTACTTGTCTGACTGCATTGTGCCAAGTGTAACGTTTGGTGGAGGGGGTTATAGTTATAGTGTGGGTTATAGTGTGTTTTTCAAGAGTTCCAGTGCAAGGAACTCTTACTGCTTCAGCACACCGAGAGATGTTGGACAATTTCAGACTCTTTCTAACTTTGTGGGAACAGTTTGTGATTGGCCCTTTCCTGTTCCAACATGACTGCACACCAGTGCACAAACAAGGTCCATAGAGACACGTATGAGTGAGTTTGGTGTGGAAGAACTTGACTGGCCTGCACAGAGTCCTGACCTCAACCTGATAGAACACCTTTGGG
>JAOVYV010000029.1:11908266-11919152 GCA_025674545.1 Hassar affinis
CGGGGAGGACATGCAGACTCCACACAGAAAGGACCCAGAGTCTCCGCCCGACCCGGGGATCGAACCCGGGACCTTCTTGCTGTGAGGCGACATCACATCCTGTAATTTGGACGTCAGAACATTAAATGTATCTATAAACGGATAAAAAGTACACTGTGTCACTCTTTGGTCTATAAACAATGCAGCTGTTGGAAAATTGCATGAGAATTCAAAGGAAGCTTTAGGAAGATCCTGGTCTGAATTGAACCCTAAACAGAATGACAGTCTGATGATGGAGCTGATGCCTCCTGAACTTTTGCCACTCTTGACCCCGGTGGCATGAAGGCATCATGGCTCACACAACTCAGATCGATCTGTTCTGATCTACAAGATCATCAGTCTGCTGCTGTTGTATAAGCAGCACACCCTCGTCGCTATTTCTGACACTCCGTGTTAAAACTCCCAGCTGTTAGCTAACCGCCTAGCCACCTAACTAGCCACCGTAACTCACTACTTCCTACAACGCAAGCCTAAATCTTAACACATTAGACACTTGACGCATTTTACGTACAACAGCCGCAGTCGTGAGCACGCAGGCAGTCGTGTATGTCCTTGTAACCACGGGGATCTGTAGATATTCCTGCTGGAAGGTCTGGTAAGCCATTTTTTTTGGCCTGACGACTGTTACACTTCCGGGATCTCTTGACACGTCGTTGTATTCAGACACACATAAAGAGGGCGGGGCTTAAGCTATTCGATCTCTTATTGGCTAACTGAGAGAGAGCGAGAGGCCAGGGGAACGCGCAGCAACGTGATTGGTCAGTCAGGTAAGCTTTCGATCACACGATCGAGACGTTTCATTGGTTGAATCCTGAATAGAGAAGTTAAGCGACTATTCTCGTAATAGTGGTGTCATATGAGGGAAATTTTTATTATTTGTAATTTTATTTTCATGGTATGGCATTCATATTTAGAAAGGGTTTCGTAAATTTGTTAACGGGAAGTTAAAACATCCCGGCCTACAGGGGGCAGTGCGTGATGTGCGTCATGGCGTCATCGCCGTTGTCACCGGGGCGACGAAGAAAAGAAAGCGTTTGGCGCGCAGGGTTTGGAAATGGCGGAAGCCTGTGGAACGAGCGGTGAGGAAGTTTTATGGGTTTATACTCTCTTCCGAATTGTTATGTCTGTCTTTCTGTCTGTCTGTCTGTTGGGAAAGTCCAGGTCTCTTTCGTGTTCACGTTTTAAAGCGCGACATTTTTGTGTGAATGTTTCGCACTGCTATAACAGAAACCAAACGGCGCACAGTGTGTTATAAATGTGTTATAAACTCTGTATGTATATATAACTGAGTAACATTTCATAATTTGACCTTATAGTCAAGTACCACAGAATAGGATACTTTTAATATTCGTGTCAAAATGAGATTTAACTATTTAAAAGCAAGTTTGTGTGATGGAATACACTATGCAAATGAGCTCTTTGAATATTAAATCTGTGCTAATTTGCATATTACAAAAAAATGTATCAGTTTGACCTTAAAAAGGCAAACATCACAAAATAAGATGCTTTTAGTTTATCCTTTCACAAGTCAAAATGAGATTTAGCTATTGAACAGCAAGTTAATGTAATATAATACAATATGGAAATGAATTCTTTAAGTCTGCTAATTTGCATAATACAACTAAATATCTCAGTTTGACCTTAAAAAGTCAAGTATCACAAAATAAGATGCTTTTAATGTACCCTTTAACACATCAAAATAAGATTTAGCTATATAAAAGCAAATTTGTGTGATTGAACACAATATGCAAATATTAAATATATTAAATATATACTAATTTGCATATTACAACTAAATTCCTCAGTTTGACCTTAAAAAGTCAAGTATCACAAAGGGTCACATATGATGCTTTTAATTTACCCTTTCACAAGTTAAAATAAGATTTAGCTATTTAAAAGCAAGTTAATGTAATAGAATACAATATGCAAATGAAGTGTTTTGAGTATTAAGTCTGCTAATTTGCATATTACAAATAAATGTATCATTTTGACCTTAAAAAGGCAAGTATCACAAAATAGGATGCTTTTACTTTACCTTTTCACAAGCCAAAATAAGATTTAGCTATAAAAAGCAAATTTGTGTGATTGAACACAATATGCAAATGTGTTCTTTGAATATTAAATATGTGCTAATTTTCATATTGCAACTAAATTCCTCAGTTTGACCTTAAAAAGGCAAGTATCACAAAATAGGATGCTTTTAGTTTACCTTTGCACAAGTCAAAATAAGATTTAGCTATATAAAAGCAAATTTGTGTGATTGAACACAATATGCAAATGAGATCTTTGAATATTAAATATGTACTAATTTGCATATTACAACTAAATTCCTCAGTTTGTCGTTAACAAGTCATGCATCACAAAATAGGATGCTTTTAATTTACCTTTGCACAACTCAAAATGAGATTTAGCTATTTAAAAGCAAGTTAATGTAATATAATGCAGTGTGCAAATGAATTCTTTGAATATTAAATATGTGCTAATTTGCATATTACAACTAAATTCCTCAGTTTGAACTTAAAAAGGCAAGTATCACAAAATAGGAGGCTTTTAGTTTACCTTTTCACAAGCCAAAATAAGATTTAGCTATATAAAAGCAAATTTGTGTGATTGAACACAATATGCAAATGAGATCTTTGAATATTAAATATGTACTAATTTGCATATTACAACTAAATTCCTCAGTTTGTCGTTAACAAGTCAAGTATCACAAAATAAGATGCTTTTAATGTACCCTTAAACACATCAAAATAAGATTTAGCTATATAAAAGCAAATTTGTGTGATTGAACACAATATGCAAATGAGTTCTTTGAATATTAAATATGTACTAATTTGCATATTACAACTAAATTCCTCAGTTTGACCTTAAAAAGGCAAGTATCACAAAATAGGATGCTTTTAGTTTACCTTTGCACAAGTCAAAATGAGATTTAGCTATTGAAAAGCAAGTTACTGTAATACAGTACAATATGCAAATGAATTCTTTGAATATTAAATATGTACTAATTTGCATTTCAACTAACTTTCTCAGTTTGACATTAAAAAGGCAAGTATCACAAAATAAGATGCTTTTAGTTTACCAAGTCAAAATGAGTTTTAGCTATTGAAAAGCAAGTTAATGTAATATAATACTATATGCAAATTAATTATTTGAATGTTAAGTCTGCTAATTTGCAAATTTTACATTTCTCAGTTTGATCTTTAAAAAGTATCAAAATAAGATGCTTTTATTTTGAGTGAGTCAAAATGAGATTTAGCTCTTTAAAAACAAGCATTATTTGAATATTAAGTCTGATAATTTGCATATTACAACTAAATTTCTCAGTTTGACATTAAAAAGGCAAGTATCACAAAAGTCCCTTTTCACAAGTCAAAGTGAGATTTAGATATTTAAAAGCAAGTTCATGTAATATAATACAATATGCAAATGAATTATTTGAGTATTAAATATGTGCTAATTTGCATATTTCAGCTAAATTAGGATTGAGTCAAAATGAGATTTAGCTCTTAAACAATTGTGTGCATTGGAATGCAATATGCAAATGCATATTAAATATTAAGTCTGTTGATTTGCTTATTACAACAACATTTCTCAGTTAGACATTAAAAAAAGTATCACAAAATAGGATTTTAATTTACCTTTGCACACATTAAAATGAGATCTAGCTATATAAAAGCAAGTTTGTGTGATTGAACACAATATGCAAATTAATTCTTTGAATATTAAATATGTACTAATTTGCATCTTACAACTAAATTCCTCAGTTTGACGTTAGTCTTGTATCACAATGCTTTTAATTTACCTTTACCTTTTAATTTACCTTTGCACACATCAAAATGAGATTTAACTAATTTGCATATTTTGACTAAATTAAATATATCACGCATAAATATATATACAGCAAGTATCACAAAACAGGATGCTTTTTTTTTTGCTACTCGGAACTAGAACCCGTAGTGCCAACCAGAAGGAAGAAAACATGCAAATGGACAAAGGTTGAAACAAAAACTTTATGCTTGGCGCAAACGGCACTTTCAAAAACAAGTTTAACACCTGAGGTTTGCCACAGACTTGACCGACCCGAGGCATCTGTGCCGTGCATGATGAAACTAAATGCCTTCTTGAGTGCCTTCATACTTGATAAACACCATGAAAACCTCCTTGTGCACAGGATATAATGGCATAAAAAGGATAAAGTGTTTGGATTTGATGTCTTTGTAAAGTTCCATTGGGACAATGTCTATGCTAAAAGTGCTTTGGAAATCAGATTGAATTGAATATGTACAGACATGTCTGTTGACACAGGATTAGTATATCCTGAAGTAATTTCCAGCTCCTCATGTAAAACTAGCCAAATCCTCCATGTACTTCCTTTTGAATTAGCTGTTAAAATAAAAATGTGGGTACAAGGCAAACCTGTGATTAGTTACAGCATGCACTTAGGACTGGTAAATTCCTGTCTCTTGTCATATCAGGTGAAATTGTTCCTCATAAAGTTTTCTTGATGTGGATGTGATCTAACCTAGTAAGCGTAATATGTTTCACAGCGGCATCCTTGTCCTCGGATTCCCTCAAACTGTACGAGGCACAGTACTTTGGCTTCACCCCTCAGACCTGCATGATGAGGATAAACAGCGCCTTCCAGGACTGTCTGTACGAGATGCTTGTAGTCGTCGAGTCGGTGTTTGTCCGGAAACTGTCTCAGGGCGAAGATCCTCCTGAAGAGCTTCGTGTAACGACTCGAGAGTGCACGCAGAAACTGCTGCAGTTCCTGCAGGAACGCTTCAGGAAGCTGTCGAGTCGCATGGAAGCTCTGCTGGTGAACAGCGTGCTCTCGGTGCCCAAAAACGTCCTTCTGCCCGAAGACGAGTCGCACCGGAAATACCCCGAGAGCAGAGAACAGCTTTTAAAGCTAGAGGCTTCGATCACAGAGCTGCAGAAGTCGTACGAGGCAGAGATGTGCGCGAAACAAGCTCTCCTGGCCGAGCTCGCAGAGCAGAAGGAAACGCAGGAGCAGCTGGACGAGGTTCTGCAGTGGATCGACGAGCTGCGTTCGTCCTGGAGGAAGGAAGGGATGGGGAATATCCGAGACAGCTTCCAGAATATGATCGAGACTGTAAACCAGCTGCAGGGTGAGATGGTGAAAATCCGGAAAAAGAGCAAATCCCTAGATGAAGTGTGAGACTTCACTTTTCTTTTGTCCTTTCATCGATGATTTTGGCAGTTGCACACCAGTTGTACTTGCCTGTACAGAGGCAGTCTATCCACAAGGGGGCGGCAGCATGCAGTCTGATAATGCCAGCTTGCTGAAAAGTCTAACCTGCTCTTCTCATCAAAGCGTCGCATTTGTAAGCCTGGCGTTCCTTCTTTGATGTATGAAATGCAGTCACCCGAAATCCCCCCTTTTCCACCAGATCCATTGTTCATATCACGCTAAGGCTAGTTTCACGTGTCCTTTTATCTTCACTGCAGTGAGATCAAACTGAATTTCCAATAAGCTCAAACCTGTGTACTTTCCTTCTTGTTCACAGCAGGAGGCCTGTAGACCCAAATAAGGGTCAGAGCTTTTACATGGTGCATTGTGCACCAAGACTGTACATACTGTTATTAGATGCTTTTTGTTAAAAATTGGCACTTTAAGTTTAAAAATGTTATAAATAGTCAGTTTCCTTTGTCATGTTGTAAACACAATAAAAGTCCATGTACATTTTTACTTGTGTGTTTGTGTCCAAGATTGATTTTGTTGTATTATGAACACTTGGCCTTGTTGATCAATCATTTTTCTTTGTACTTTGTATTCATATGTTGACAAATGCCAAACAACAGCATATTCATGACTGAGATGACTGAAATTTAGTGATGCCGCAAAACACCATAAAAGGCAAAGCTCCCAAAGAGCTGAAAATGAAATGGCGACTAAACGGTGAAGGAGTACTTCCTAAACACTGTGCACTAAATCTAGACAGACACAACCAAATTCTGGTGCTTTTAGTAGAAAGGCTAGACTTAACTATCTTAATTGACATGATCTTTATATAAAATTACAGTAACCCCTTCATCAAATATACAATTGGACATGAATCGATCGAGGTTCAGGTTGGTGAGTCTCCTTGTACGAAATTTATACAATTTCAGTAGGTTGTGTAAATGAGGTCCAGTGAGTATTTATACGTACAAGAAGAAATTTGAAGCCAGTCATGTTTTTACATCAAGGCCAGGAAGAAGCTCAATAAATAGTATTGCTTGCTGCAAGAGTACGGTGGAGACGAATGGCTTGTACTTCCTTGTAGTCTGAGCAGAGGGAAAGATGGGATGCGCACAGTAAGGGGTCGGGTGGTGCGACTGACACAACCCCAAGTCAGCAGCCTGGATGAATTTCTGCCTCTTTCATCTCTCTCATTAAACCCTAAGCCAGAACAGCAGGAGTCTGCTCGCTCCCAGCTTCGCAGGATGGAAGTGATGCAGATCAGGCAGCCTGCCAAACCCCTACACACTTATGGAGTGTGTCCCAAATGTTATGAGTTCTTAAAAGGTCGTTGAGAAAATAAAAAGTGAGAAAGACCTGCATGCCTTTTTGTGTTCATGCACAAAAAAGACCTTAGTGACCATATAACATACAGTAGAATACCATTCACTTCCAGGAAGTGCTTTATCCTGGTCAAGGTGGATTTGGAGCCTATCCCAGGAACACTGTTTGTGAACACCTTGGATGTGATGCCAGTCCATCACAGGGCACAATGAACATACAGTTTCACACACTTGTTCACACCTAGGGGGTATTTGTTGTAGCCACCCTAGTTCCAGTTCTTACAAAATATGAGTGGCGTTAGCTCACATGGTAGATAGAGAGCTTGCTTAGTTTGCAAGAGGTCACAGAATTTCAGGAGAGGCAGTGGTGGCTCAATGATTAAGGCTTTGGGTTAGTGATCAGAAGGTCAGGGGGTTCAAGCACCCAAGCAACTACTTCTGGGTCCTTGAACAAGTTACTTACTCTACCTGCTGCCTACTGGCAGCATATCATGCTTGCCCCCAGGTTCCTAACAAGCCAGGATATGTGACTCAGGAGCAAACCAGGGACCCTGGGGGTGCAAGACACCAATGCTACCCCGTCCACCAGTGTGCCACCAACACTTGGCAAGGGCAGTGGTAGCTCAGTGGTTAAGCCATTGGAGTACTGTTTGGAAGGTCATGAGATGCAAATCCCAGCACCACCAATCTGACGCTGTCGAGCCCTTGAGCAAGGCCCTTAACCCTCAACTGCTCAGTTGTATAAATGAGATAAATGTAAGTCACTCCAGATAAGGGTGTCTGCCAAATGTCATGTCGTAAATTATAATGATTCTTACAAATGGCTAAATTAAAACATACATGAACTGGAAACAACCTACATTATTGGGTGTACTAATAAACATTCCCTTTCTTTCACCTCAATGAGTGCGTTGAGCCTGGGTTTAAAATAGTGTGACTGGGGGTACAAGATGTCAAGGCAATAGACAGATATATAGAGATATAATATGATTAAATTTGGAGTCAGGCGCATTATCTTTTCTCATGTTCCCTAGGCTGGATTGAATATATACAACAAGCCCTGAAAGCAATATTAAAATGAAAAAGCACCAATGTTACAGAGAGGTCATGTACTGCTGTGGTCTGCAGCTTGGTTGTAATGGCTACATGCCACTATTATGCATGAAATTCAGAGTATCATGGGGGGCCCAAGAGGAGAAATAGTTTCAGAGTGATGCTTTTGGAAATCATTTGTGTTAAGTATTTTCTGAAGCCAAATGCTGGGGATGATAAATAAAATATGATGTGATTTGAAATCGAACCCGTTCTGCTTGTGAAAGACCATCCGAGTATGTAAGACATTAGTTCAAAGCCTTCAGACATTTTTTTATTCTTTGTGCTGGAGAGATACTGTTAGAGATTGGTATTCCTGGGCAAAATTCAGGACTCATTTATCACTTGAAGTTGCAGTTCCCCCTGTGAATAAAATATCGGAAGTTGAGTGTCACATGGCAGCTATAAATACCAGACATACAATCAATACAGTGATTTTAAAGCATCATGCTGTTAATCTATAGCAGCACCTTGTAGGAAGACTTGTCAATTATGCATATTGATTTAAAAAAAAAAAACAGGTCAGGATTAACCTGTTGATCACAAAACTTGTGAAAGAAGTGGGGTTCCTCAAGGCCATGATATAGGTCCTCAAATTTTCCCAATTGTACTCCCTTTCCCACCACTTTTTTTTTTGCTACATTGAAACCTTTACAGACTTTTCCTATTGATGAAAAGCTGTGTAGCCTTGAGGGAACAACAAAGACTATTTGTTTCATCTTTGCGTTATTGATTTTTGCAAAGATGTCAACCTGCACTGTTTCCTGAGCTAAGTTCACATTTCCTTTATACTAATCAAACCCCACATGGCGACTTGCTGGAGATCCTTTTTTGGGCTTGCCAAGTCAGAGGTCTTTGTTCAGTAGCACTTGTTCAAGCTGTGAGGTTTGATTGGATTGACCTGCTCAAACCCTTTTCTATCACAAGCTGTAAGCTGGAACTGGGAAAGAAAGCAAGGTGGAGGAGCAAGGTACATCTAATGAACATTACAAGTCACTCCTTGAAGTAGTCTGCAAATTCAAAATGGCTTACCATCTGAAAAAGTTATCTGCAGAAAATGTGTACCCATGCAAGAAGGTAGGCTGCATAAGAATTCTAGGGTGCCCTATTTGATCCTGAACTTGAGTTACGGCCTGTGGAGAGTTTTTTTTATATTCTTCCTGTGTGTGGGTACCTCGGGGTTCTTTTTGGTTGGAAACAACATACTGGCTATGCTAACTTTGCTCTAGGTGTGAATCTGAGTGGGTGGTACATTGCAATGGAGTCACATCCCATTCAGGTTGTATTATTATTGTGGCATGTATTCCTGGGATAGGCTCTGAAAGGACTGGTGTCCCATCCAGGGTGTAGTCCTGTTGTTTGCCCAGTTTCCCAGAGAGGCTCCAGATGGATTGGCAGTCCAGGAAGTATTCCTGTCTTGTGCTCCATATTCCCAGGATAAGCTCTGGGTGGGATGGTGTCCCATTCAGGGTATTCTTGTCTTAATACCAGTAGACCTGAGAGAGGCTCAAGATGAATTGATGGTCCGGGAAGTATTCCTGTTTTGTGCCCTGTATTCCCAGGATAGGTTGAGCACTGGGTGGGGTTGATTTCCATTCAGGGTGTATTCTGGTCTTATGGCCAGTATTCCTGAGGCTACTGAGGGTCTGGTGTCCCATCAAGGGTATATTCCTGGCTCACACCCAGTGTTCCTGGGATAGGCTCTTGACTAGGATGAAGTATTTACTGAGGATGAATTAATTAATTTTTGACTGATAGCTTTCCTTTAAGACATTAAAAAAAACAAGTCAATGTGAGACTGATGTCCATTATTTGGTAACATTTTAATTGCTTTTTTGTATAATTCACCAGTACATACCACACATGTTTTTGTATTGCATATTTTTACTATTTATCCTTCACAAAGATAAATTCCTTGGGAAATTCCATGAGTCCTTGAAATGTACTTCCCCCCCTTAAACAGCCCAACCATTTCTATCACCATGTTGACAATTGTTATTCGGAAACATTCCAGGCACTCAAAGCAGTTTTATTAATTTAAATCACAGAATGCAGATAAGACGATAAGAGTATTCATGCTATGTGCCCATCCCCTGGTCCTTTAGTCCTTTCTTGCTTAGGCAAGACATTTCTTCTTTGGAGGAGGGGACAGAAAGCTTGGCATGGCTTTGGTGGACAGCTGGTGACAGACTGTTTGTTCTTCTTTGGGAAAGAAGCCCAGCACAACCAGGAGGAGGTCACCTTCTCTTCATCCAGAGCTTTTGGAGAAACACTGATTGCTTTGTATGCCAACAGCAGTGGGTTAGAAATAGAAGCCTCTTGGCTTTGACATTTTCCCTTTTTTGGAAAAAGAGTTATATTAATTTTGATTTAGGTTTGATTATATGAGTATACCGTTATAGTGTAGAACAAACAGCGCTAGCATGAAAAAAGCAGCAGAAAAAAAGATCTTGCATTACATCAATTTTTAAAAATATAATTCTTATGAAAATACAGAGGAATATCAGCCTCTCCCTTCAGTAAAAGCTAATATGACTCATTCCAGTTACAATAATCTTTGCCAGAGCAAAAGGAATAATTGGAGGTCACCAAATAGTGACCCTGCTATAACCCTGGTATAATGATAATGATACTGATGATGATACTGATGATGATGATGCTACAGTAGGGATATGTGGTACATCTACTCCAACAGGTACTACCTTAGTACTGTTTGAATTGTTTGGGTTGCATTGACAGGAAATGGGACATGTCCACAAAATGAACCAAATAAAAAAAACCCTAGGGTGTGAGGTCTATTCTAAAATGTTCTGGAGACTAAATCATTTAATACTTATGAATGCTTTTCAGCTGCCCATAGACCTTTGTGCCATGTTGGCTGGTCAGGCGTTTTATATAATCTGGGTTTTGGGCCAGTTTAAACATTTGGGCATCAGTTCATCAACTGTAAATTGCTTTGATGTAATAAAAGCAGTCATCATCATAGCAAAGGTACGCTCCATGGACAGATCTTGTAAAAAGATTCACATATAACTGACATTTTCATTGCGCAAGTGAGGCAGTATACAACCTAAGCTGAAGATTAAGGGTTAAGGGTGTTCATTAATGACTCACAGCACTGGGATTTATACCACTTTATACAGTATGTTTACAGGGGTTAGACAATGAAACTGAAACACCTGTCATTTTAGACCACAATAATTTATTAGTATGGTGTAGGGCCT
>JAOVYV010000029.1:12653733-12665526 GCA_025674545.1 Hassar affinis
CTCCGGGTACTCCGGTTTCCTCCCACAGTCCAAAGACATGCAGGTAGGTGAATTGGTGATGGGGAAAATTGGCCCTTGTGTGTGAATGTGAATGTATGAGCCCTAAGATGGATTAGCGCCCTGTCTAGGGTTGGCTCCTGCCCTTGCGCTCAGAGTTCCGGCTGGGCACCGGCTCCCCCGTAACTGGGAATAAGCGGTACAGATAATGACTGACTGACTGTACTTTTATCAGTTAACTAAATGTTCAAGTGATTTAACGATTTAAGTGATTTTTCTGGAAATGGAGTTTTTAGAAAATTAATCAGCATTTTGTGAACAATCAGATTCAAGAAGTCACCAGTGCAATGGGATAATAGTTTATCCACATCACAACTGTTAATAACATATCCCACCTTTTAAGTAGCCCAGTGCTCATGTATATGCAACAATGGAACGTCAAGGATGAAAGGTCACAGAGGGTCCAGTTTGCCCTTAGGAAACAAGGAAGGGATAATGCACTGTACTTGGTGTAAAGCAAAACACCCCCCCCCCCTTCCTTTGGGCAATGAAATTCACACAAAGTAACTACTCGCCAAGAAGAAGGCAGGACAAAACAGGAAACATAGTAATGCTCACCGAACATTTCATGTTGGAAGGAAGGGGTGGTGCAAGAGGAGATGAACTACTGGGCTTGATTAAGTGATTTGGTGCCAAATTAGTTGTGTGTGTGTGGCTATACTGGTGTGATATTACTTAATAAGACAATTTTGGGAGGAAAACAGTTAATAAAATTAAATATTCAAGAAATAAAATTTAAATTAAATTAAATAATAAATATTAGTTTATTTTGTTAAACTACATAAGCTCTCATCAACTATTAAAAATGACAAGCTATAAGCAAGTCAGCATGGTGGCCAGTGTCCACTGTGCTTGTTAGCATGTTCGGTCTGTCTACTCTACTCTCTAAACTACTACTCCCTACTAAATTTTGCAAACACAGTTTTCATTTCATATGCAGCTATTTTTATCTTAAAGTGCTTGGAGGTGGCAGAATGCACCTTGATGTAACTGCAGCTGTACAGTAAGTTGTGTTACACAGTCTTTATCCCACTGCCTGCTGCACTACACACATCAGCCCAGAAGTGACAGTAAAAATGTTTTTTTTGAGGCATCAGATTTCATAGCCAAAATGTTGGACAATGTCTTGCTCTTGTCAAGGGTACAAACACAGTGTGCTAGATGAACATATGCATCTTCATTTCCCTTTAACAATAGGAATGTACTTAATTACAGTAGCTTACCCTACATTACATTATGTATCACTTTTATAGAAACCAAAACCAGAGCTTTCAGTAGCTAAGATATTCATAATTAATCAACCCAATTTTTCATACTGTCCCAGATCTTAATATGTAGTTAATATGTAGGGCCATTTTGTGTACCAAAGATCCAGCTATGCCATACAAGCACAAAGGTTATGCACATGAATATATAGATATATACAGAAACCTATACCACACCTTGAAAGTCTTTCCAGGTATTTAAATGGTAAGAAAAGTGAAAGATTAGGTGTCACTGCAGATAAAAAAAGAAAAAAAGCAGAAAGTACAAAGCCACTGAAGCTTGTACTATTACCTATTAAACAGCTTCCTTGTACTTATTTCTCGTCTGGGTTGTAATTGCTCAAGTTCATCTGTGGCTTTCTGAGAATGCAAGTGATCCTTGGAAACCTTTCTGACATTGTAAGTGTTCAAAGTTACACACATAATGTAAATTATGAGACTGACAAACAAACAATGAAACAAGTATGTAATCTCTGATGATAATAATTGCTAAAAAAAATTACTATTAATTTATTAATAGTATTTTATTATTTTATGAAATAAACTGTACCATTAATTAGCATTATCACATTTCATGAAAGTACATCTGTGAGTTATCCGAAGTTTACAAAGTAGTCATTGCTACAGAATTTTACTGTATCTGCAATATGACACATTCCATCCACAAGCCATATTTAATTCCCTGATATTATCGGGGACTTTCGTAAGACTTCAAAGAACTGGTCATGTTTCAACTCATTAACAAACCCATAACCAGGATGCTGAGGTCTGCCCTGGAGCCTTTACCTTATAAATGTGAAAACACTTTTTACTATGTAATATACTGGAACAAAAACCTCCTGTAAATACCAAAGACTTTAGAACATATGGGAAAAGTGCAGTTCATTCCATTCCATGCCATGTTAAAGATCACAGTCACTCACCTTATGCCTACTGTTGAATATGCTGCATGAAGTCTTTGAATCCAAGGTTTGGTGAAGTGAGTAAGACTCCCTTGATGTTAGATTTGCTAAAATAAGACTTGGCACTGGATGGATTAGTGCGATATGCAACAGAGGTGACATTCATGAGCCTGGACAATATGGAACAATTAAAATGATCCTGGTGCATGCTATCATTGTGATAATGCTTTGCCAATGCTTCACCCAGTTCATACTCATACTTACAGAGATATTACTCATTATAATTTATGTACATACATAGATGCTACAATTTGTCAATACTGACCTAAATATTAAAGCTACAGAATGTTAGAATATTGGATTTTGGAACTCTCGCATACATTGTAAGCTACTTGCAGAAGAATGTTTCATAATGTTAGATGTACTACTTGTTTTTCACAGGTGTGAATGCCTTTCAGAGAGAGTCTAACAGACAGCACTCGACCATGCTCATGCTGCGGGGACTTGTTTATGCTAGCCGTGTGCGATGAGGAAGCACCTAGTACTACTTCTGGGTTCACCCGGCTTTGTTTGCTCACACGGTGCGTACCTTGAACTCGTGTGAGAGATATTATTTTGTTACTAAGGGGCTCAGCTGAGGCACCCTCTTCTACATTTATTTGTATATATTCTCTCCTTTGTTTTCTTCCTCTAATCTCTTTCGTTTGAGTCTGCTAGATCACGGCTCTTACTTTGGGGCTTTTCTTCCTCCCGGTTCAGCATGTGTTCTGTTGCGCAGTGGTAGTGCACACGCTTAGCAACACAAACGGCCCAGGATCGATTGCGGGGCATATTGGTTTATACACAATAGACTTTATATTATATAGGAATTATATATATCCTTTATCCTTTATTACTCTTTTCAACTCCATTTTATATTTATAGTCTTTCAAAAAAGCTGTAAAGAGGGGCTTTATTTATGTTTGGGTTGTTTTGGAAGACATTCTGAAATCCTGAAATATTTATGGTGTTTCAAATCAGTAAAAGGAAAAATGTCACTATTTGCAGAGTGTCCATCAAACAAGAGCCGCTGGGTAGGCAAAAGGTGGTGTAGAATTAGAAGTCATAAGACAAACTCCCCTTGAAAAATGTATTTTACAATAGTAGGTCTGTGTGGTGCTCCTTGCTGTAAAACAAACTAATATTAACACCTTACTAATATTATACCTTAATATTCAGCATTTTTGTGGCAGCAACCAAGCCCTAAACCAGTCACAATACAACCACAACCAGTCTTTAATCCTAATCCTCTCTAATACACAAAAAACAGGGACCCTCACTCCCATCACTGAGCCTACTCACTCTTGCATCTAATCCTGATATACAGATGAGCTTCCCATTAGCACAACTGCTGTCATGTCGTAAGTGAGGGAGACACTTTTGACCCACTTGTTCCACAACAACTTGGACAATCGCACAAATAGTGACTTCCTCTCCAATTTTTATTGCTGCACCACAGCTGGCAAACAAACATGACAATGGCGACAGGAGGCCATCCAAAGCTGAAGACAGTCTGGATAAACACTGAGGCCTTTCTCACGGAGGCGGGCGCCACTGAGAACACATCGCCTTTAAGTCATTGTAAGAGGGAATTTCCACTTAACCACGATCAGGCAAAGTGTGTTTGACATTTCCCAAGCGTTATTTATGTTTATTTTCCACGTGCATGAATGTTAGAAAATTATACTAAGATCAAGAGGGACTCGTGCTGAGTAGGGCAATTCTCAAAAATGCTTCACACAAAGTTTTCATTTTGGTGGTGTAACATAAGAACAGCGTTCTGCAAGTTGAAATAAATGTGAAATAATTACAATGGAAGGGAAATACTGTATACACTATGTGTGTGAAGTGGCTTGCTGCTCTATTGTCCACTTGAATGTTATGGTGCGTCAAAAAAGAGGGCTCTGGATATGTGTGTGTGGGGGGTGGGGGGGGTGACTTGGACTTTGTTTATGTGCACTGTGTGTATGTGTCTGTGTGGTGTGAGATATAATTAACAGGTCAGCTAGCATGACAGCCCTCTCCTTTTGCGCATCATTAATCCGGGCCAGCGGATGGATGGCGTTCCAGTTTATGGCTTTAGTTTGGGGATTTTCACGGAATTAATAACAAATGACATGCCACTGGCGCCAGGCTCAGCAAATCAAGCATCTGTCGCAATACAAAAATCATATCAGCAATGACAGCTATGCACAGTCTTATATGCATACCTGCAGCCCATCAATCAATACAGCTGTAACCTGATACTTTCCCCTCCAGAGCCTGTTTCTTGTTCCGTTCCCTTCTTACTTCACTCTTTCTTTTCCTCATCCATCTCTCTCTGTCCCTCCCCTCTCTCCCCTCCTGAAATCCTGACTGGGGCTTCCATGAGCCTCCTTTTGAAATAAATCTTGCAAGCAATCAGCACATGGGCATTTGTGTTATAGAAAAATCACTCCCATATGGCATTAGACTGCTCAGGTTTTACAGAGCAATTTGACAGTATTCTAAATGAACAAGATTCAAGATCTGACATGATAGCATTATTAATATGATTAATAATTTACATAACATTATTTAAATAACATATTTGGGCTCATGGTCCTATTTGAATCATCACACTGTATGTGTGGTGGACTGTTGATGCCACTCATACAATGTATAATGAAAAAAAAACTTATCCACAGCTGTGATAAAACTATCTGATCTGATTAGATGCTTAACCGGAAATAAAAATCACATAGTGCAGTCATTTGTCCTACCAGTATAGTATGCTCCAGCAAGAATTTTTTTTGAAATACTTTCATTCACACCTTGGGCAATTTATCTTAGCCAGTCTATCTACTGGCGTATTTTTGGGAGGTGAGTGGAACCTTGAGAAAACCCACACAGACACAAGAAGAATCTGTACAGAAACTCAAGTTTAACATCAAACCCAGGTCTTTTCACATTTCAATAAAGTCTAGGTGGACAAAACTATACATTATTATATGCCATACATTATTTCCTTGCCACATTTCTGTTTCACTCAAACATGCCATGTTATCCTAGAGTTTCTGTCATGTAATTTTTCTGCTGTGATCACCATATTTGAGACCAAATATCTGGGGCTACTTTACAATGCAAACATAAACAGAGGTGAAAGATAATTGAAATTACTTCATATAAATTAAAACCACAATAAATTATAGGGATAATTACACTGAAATACTTTGACAAAGCCAATAAAACAGGCTGTGATTTTTGGTTTAATTTAAGTGGCAGAAAAAAAAGCATATGTCTCGTTAAAACACTAATATAAACCTCCGTATCAATGGTACCTTGCAGATCACCCATGCCATATGCACTGTTGCACCCCCATGCCATCACAGATTGCAGGTTTTTGAACTTTTTATTGGAGCCTTTGGCAGGCATAATCCAGCATACCAAAGATGAAAAGTGGGCTCATCACAGAGCAATTTTCCACTGTCTTTCAGTCCATCTCAGATGACTTTGGGCCCAAAAAAGTTGCTGGTGTTTCTATGCAAAATTAATATTTTGCTTCCGATTTGCATAATACAGATTCATATTGCATTTCTTGTTGAAATTTATCCCAAAAGGTATTTAATGTGGTTGAGATGCACACCACTTGACTTCTTTCACACTGCGTGTTCATGGTCCTCAATGTATTCACAGGAGCATTGTCATGCTGGAACAAATATGGGCTGTAAGTTCCAATGGAATGAACTGTTAAAGCTACAGCATAAAACACATTCAGTATAATTATCTGCTTACAACTTTGCAGCAGCAGTTTGAGGAAGAAATGGCTTTAATTCCGGAAGCTCCCTACACTGTTATCCTCATTATAAAACCCAGATTACCGACCCTATGAAAACTTGTATGAATCCAGTGTGTTGGCACTTTAGGAAAAGCACAGCTGAAAAGCCTCCTACATATCACAAACCAGTGCCACTCATTAATAGCCATAGCCTGGACAATGTACCACTACAAAGTCAACATCATCTCATGAGATTCAACCTGGCTGCAGAGTATGCTCTGGGGAAAACCCTATTCATTACTAACACTTTATCTTGCAGGGACATTGAAGCTGAAACACATAGAAAAGCAGGATGTTACATGGCTGGTGTATTGGAGGGAATCCCTGCATCAGCAGGGATGGATGAAATCAAAATGGCAAGAGCAGCATACGCAGAACTGCTTTCAGTCAGGAAACTCAAAGGCTGGTTGGCCAGAAAACTCAAACTGCGTGCCTACGAGTGCAAAGGAGTGCATTCACTTAAAAAGCTATCTGAATATGATGGTCTCGTCCTAAGGGTTAGGGATCATTGTGCCGAGGGCAACAGGAGGTGAGTCTTCAGAAAATGAATGAAAGGCACCAGGGTCTAGACAAATGCAGAGAGAGCAGGTTCATCTGTATGGTGGCCGCGAATGGAATAGAACAGAAGAAAAGAAACCTCTCATCCCAAAACCACTTCCGGAGCGACCCTGGAAAAGAATCTCAATGGAACTCTGTGAGTATAAACACCACAATTACCTGATAAAGTCAGACTGTTACTCAAGGTTTATAGGAATAGTGCACCTACCTTTAATGCTGAATGTACAAGTTATTCTAAAGGTGAAAACAGTTTTCACCAGATTTGGCATACCTGATGAACTGGTTAGTGATAATGGTCCAGAGTTCTCTAGTGAGGAATTCAAAGATTTCACAAAGCAGCTCAATTTCAGACACTGCACTTCAAGTCCACATCAGCCACAAGGCAATGGTACTGCAGAAAGAGCCATGCAGACAGCAAAGAAAATTCTCAAGGAAGGAGGTACGGTGATGGTCCTGATGAGCTACAGGTCCACCCTTTGCTCCACCACAAGCTAGAGTCCAGCAGAATTGCTGATGAGGAGAAAGATCAGAACCACACTCCCTACTCTAGAGAAAAATCTCTTACCAAATGGCCCAACATAACAGCTGTGAAAGTGAAGGATGGTCTGCAAAAGGCTAAATGGGCTCATTACTATAATTGCTGTCATGGAGCTAAGCCCTTACCTGCTGTACAACCAGGAGACATTGTGCTCTGCAAGCTGGACCACGAAAAAATTGCAGTCCCCACCTCTAGTAATCGCAAGCCAAAGTACCACCCTGGGAACCTTTATAATTAGGACACAGAAAGGAGTAGAGCTGAGACAAAACCACCATCAGGTCCAACCTAGACTCGTTTCTCAGACCATTTCTACAGCACATAATGAGTCTGAACAAGCAGGCACTCACTCCATTGAGGATGCAAATCCAGAGACAGTTCCTGTCAGTAGGAGTGTTGCCAACCCTACAATCCCTACACCAGGACAGATTGTGACTAGATCCAGATGAGTGTAAGCCAGAGAACAGTCATTATTGTAAACCTGTATGTCACATGGCCTTATATTATGATTACAATCTCTAGATCACAGATGTTGATCTATGATCTAGTGACTGTAACCATAATATTACAGCACTGTGTTGACTGAACCATGAGATCAGTGTGTGTTGAAACTTGCACTAACCATGGTTCTGTGTTGTTAACAGCAATTAATCACTTTAGAGTAAAGCATTCTTAATGTTCTAACAAACACAAAGGAGGGAGAGGTGTCATGTGGTACGGTATTTCCTTCGGCTGCTCCCATTCCTTGGGTTTGCCACAGCGGCTCAGGTACGCATCTTGGTCTGGCAAGTTTTTACTCCGGATGCCCTTCCTGACGCAACCCTTCCCCCTTAAGCAGGCTGTTGGGACAGAGTTGAGCAGTGGGTTGAGAGCCTTGCTCAGGGGCCCAACAGCAGCAGCCCCGATCGGGGTTCGAACCCCCAACCTCCCGAACCACAACCCGGAGTCTTAATCTACTGGGCTACCACAGCCCAGGGAGAGGTGTCATATATGGTAGTAAAAGTCCTTGTGCCTATACATACGGTAAATAAGAGAGACATGACAGAGTTGTATGCGTATGAATCCAGTGTACTGGAGATTTAGTAAAAGCCCAGTTAAAAAGCCTCCTTTACCAGTCATCTTACATGCACCTTTTTCTCTACTAAACTAGCATTACATTGTCTGTCATGGTGGGCGATATATATCGTTTACGATAATATTGTCATTGTTGTTTTAATGATGTACAAATTTACGTTATCGATTATGCAAATGACTTCACTAAAACGACTAAAAAAACACGTTGAAATCAGGTTGAACCCCGACACATTCACTGAACAAGAGCTGCATAACTTGCGTGTGGCAGCACAATGCAGCATGCCTAGGTGGTCACATGATCCGTCACCAATTTTCTCCCTAATTTAGTTGTCTCCAATTCCCGCCCTGCTTCCTCCGAAACACGTGATGCAAGCCGCCGCATCTTTTCGAACTGCTGCTCATGCAACTTTGGAGAAAATGCTCCCGCCCACCGTTTGTATGCATGAGCTCCCGGACGCCCGTGACTGGACAGTGTCTGATTGACATGGGGGAGAGCGTATGCTGCCCCTCCCACCCTGAGAGCACGGCTATCTGAGCTCCCGGCTACGGGCAGCTATAGCATCACCCGGATTTGAACTGGCGATCTCCGGATGATAGGGAGAACGCGTTGCAATACTGGACAGAACTTGAAGTTAGTCATTGTTCTCTATGACTAAGTTAGATTTGTTTGTGTGCAATATTTTGGTATGGTATACCAATGGTGTTTATTACTTTTATTGTATGCTCTTGCAGACAACTACAAATAAATAAGAGCATTTTTTCCTTTAAAACATTGTCATTAACATCATTAATGAGAAACAATTAAAGAGATATAATTCACACTGTTAAAAACATTTAAAAGAATATGGTATAAATATCGTTATCGTCAAAATCACCCAAAATATCGAGATATTATTTTTCATATCGCACACCCCTACCTGGAACATGACTGGCCCTTTTTTTTTAGAATGCAATAATCTTTCCTTGCCATGTGTTTAACTAATTGATTTTCAAATTATATTTTCTGTATTAGGAATTTGCACGTTACTGCTTACATGAAAGACACACAAACAAATATGTATTTATTAAACATCTAAAAATACTTCTGTATTCCTAAATAATAAGATTCAGTCCACATTCAATGTTTCTGACCCTGTCCGGCTGGCTTTGACCTCACAATATTCTGAAGAAAAAGGGACAAATCTGCCTAAGGTCAGCTGTCATGACTGAAGTAAAAAGGACACCCTCTGTATAAGAATGAAGGACAAGCAGAGCTCCTCCCATATCTCAGATCAGTCCTTGGGACAAGAGAGAGAGAGAGAGAGAGAGAGAGAGAGAGAGAGGATTAAAAAAGGCCAAGTGTGAGGACAGAATGGCCTTTTGGGACAGGAACTTGGCGCATGTCTGTAAACAGGGGAGGTTGTAGTTGTTACAGGCCGTAAAACTAATCATGTGCTTGGGGTCACTGAGCAGCCTGTTGAGATGCTGAGGCCCTTGGGCTTTAAGGTTTAAGGTTTATAAGGAGAAACAAAGTACTAAGAAAGCTAACTTGAGCTTACACACAATTACAAGACCCTCTCCTTCACGTGGTGTGCATGAGTACTTGTAATGACACCAGGAGATAACTCAGGAGGAACGGCAGGCACTCTTTTTCCAAGTCTCTCAAGTGTCTTACAGAACAGGACATGAAAGTGTTTGTTTAGTGTGTGTGTGTGTGTGTGTGTGCCTATCATTACAAAAATTGAGGGCAGGCGTTCTTGGGCTGAAATTAATGAACTGAGAATGACCTTGATCAATCATTTAAAGCTGGGAGGGAGGGAGTGTTCCCTCCTCTACCAGTCTTTGCCCTGTCGTTCATCAAGTGGCCCTTTTTGATCTACGGGCTGAATCGCGTGCGCTACCCCAATCAGCATGCAGCTCAAAATGCCCAGCATACTCCTCCCAGTAGAAAGACATTTTAACTGCACTAATTGAATCCAATGCCGGTCACTGAGGGTCGAACGTTTCTTTGCTAAGGAACGCTGGGAAACTGATCAGAAAAAGAAGGTTTACATTTAGCTGAAGACATGCTGAAAGTGTTTAATCAAGTTGTCTCTGTCCAAAGCATTCAAAGGGCATTATTTTAAACGATGTTGACTTCATGATTGAAAACATTGATGCATTTGCACAATTTGTCAGTTATGAAAAGTTCTGAAGACACGAAGGCCTGTCACCTTCTATTTATTACAAAGAAGCAGGATACAAAAAAGAACAGAAGAAGCTAGATAGTTTTCTAAGAATATACTGATTATGTGGAACATTTCTCATCTCCCCCTCTCCTTTTCTCTCTTTCAAGGTGTCCCTGGAATGCACCATCGTACTTGTTAAACCCACTCTTTTCTTCACTCCTTTTTGGCAGTGTTTTCCTTCACACTTCATAACCTTGACTTAGCAGAGACTCTATAACCTATAAATACAGAGGGAGTACAGTGGGAATGGACAGTGCTTTCAGTGTCCTCCACCAAAACAGGTCATTAGTGGCACTTCAGTTTCAGAAGAGATTTTTCTCTCTCACAGGGTTGATCCACAGATACCCCTTTTCCACCAACATAAAATCAGTTCCGTTCCAATTCACGCACCTAATTTTGAACCATTCTAAGCATGCTGACCAAAAATAAATTGGTTTGGACCTCCAAAAGTCAGTTCCCAACTGGAACCAAAAAAGGTTTTGCAAACTGTATTGGGCATGTCATATTCTACAGGTTGAATGTGAGAAAGCATTGGGAAAAAAATAGCATGCAGTGGTCTGCCAAGAAAACATTTCCTTTTCTGCCCATGCTAAATTGTTAAATACAATTCTCTCATGTGTGTACATCAAAAGATGTGCACACTTTTAAACCTCCCTTTGACTTAATTCTATGATTTGTGCACCATGACAGCAGTTATGCGCTTTGGGTGGCGCAACCCCAAAATCAGGGCATTTCTCCATTTGACACTATTCTGCCTTTGACTGATCGGGTAAGTGCTTCTGAGAGTTTTATTAAGTCAAGCGTCACTACATGGTGAAACATCTTTTTGCATTTTAAATCAGCCATAGATCTACATTGTATATAAATGTATTATATATGTAAATACAGTTCAAAAATTCTGATATTTGTAATATATCTATTTTTAACCGGAAACACTTTTTTTGATGACAGTATGCAGGCACCACTTTTGCGTGTGCTGGAGAACCAAAAAGCTCCCCCATGCAAATATACAGTACAAAGACTCATTATTTGAGGTTAATTAGATAATAAGAAACAAGCTAATGACAGTGTCCTGTTTATAAGTCAAGCAAGACAACTTTAAACTGTCTGTCTCCTGTGAAATAGGTCTGCCTATAGATGCCGATTTTGACTGCATGGAATTTTTTAAAAAAAAGCAGACTAGCATAATAAGAACAGCCATCCTTGGTGTCCACATCTGTCCTTATGCGCATCAGCAAGGAAGAATATCTGGGCCCTATATATATATATATATATATATAAAATCATGCCCGAAAGTATTCATACCCCTGGCAAATTTTGACTTAAATTTACTTTTATTCAACCAGCAATTTTATTTTTG
>JAOVYV010000029.1:12665626-12692773 GCA_025674545.1 Hassar affinis
GTACTCCGGTTTCCTCCCACAGTCCAAAGACATGCACGTTAGGTTGATTGGCATCTCTAAAGTAGCCCTAGTGTGTGGGTGTGTGTGCCCTACGATGGATTGGTGCCCTGTCTAGGGTTGTTCCTGCCTTGCGCCCTATGTGACTTCTGTCTTCTGAGTTTTCCTTTAATTACATACTGTACACCAAGGTTCTATACACTGTATATCTATACAAAAAATGGTCACATGATCACATGATGTGAACAAGTCTACTAAATAATCCATTCAATAAGAAATGGATATATCAAAACAGAAATATCAATTAAGATGAGTATAAGTAACAGCATGTTCTAGCCACAGTAATTGCCTGCATTCCCTATTGAATTCTTTTTTCAAAGTCAGAGTGTGGCTTATGGTTTGAACAGATTTCAATGACACTGACGTTATACTGTAAATGCAGAATCCACGTTTTCCGGACAGCCGAAATACACAAGGGTGTGACTCAGTCTATTGCTATTTTAAATAAATCACGCGACATTCATGAGCCCACCTTCATTATGTGGGCGTGACCAAAGAAATGTGTGCAACTGGAGGTGCGCAAGAAAGGACCACACGCTAATGGGAAAATCACATCATGACTAGCACTTGTGAGTTTTACAATAGCTGCCAGTCACAAAAATGCTACACTGCTAGCATAGCTTAACTGTTTAAATAGTTTTTTTTATTAATCCTTATTTGTTACACAAAACAAGCTGAGTGTTAAACTCAATAAACAATCACATAACCTACAGATTTATAAAAAAAAATATGTAAGACAATTTTTGCCTACTAATAAACTACTTGTATCTAATGTATCTGATCCTTCTGTATGCTTGCATTGTTTAAAGGTTTACTTCTGAAAAGCCATCTGATTAATAACTGAGGTTTCCACAATCTTTTGCCCAACATTAATTAAGGATCCTTCATCATATGATTGCCAGCCTATCTTCACTTGAACATTGTGATTTGGAATGGGGTTGAAGGAAAAGAAACCTTTTCACAGTATAGCGAATGAGTTCATTAAAATTATATCCAAGCTGCTTCTGCAAATCCATATAAAAATGCTACAAAGCTTGTTTTGCTTACAGAAAGTCTGTAAAAAAACTTCAGCTTTCCAAAGATCCCCAGGAAGAACCTTTTCATAACACAGCCGTACAGCGCCTTTCTCAATGCTGAGCTCAAAACTGTTCTGAATCTCTCCCAAGAAACACATCAGTTTACTTAAACGTTATAAATATATAAACTTCCAGGAAAATCAATGATGTACTTATGGCTTCCCGAGGCCCTTTCTTTGTTGTGGGTGCATGAGCGTTATTTTTCACAGTCCATAAAGTATTCTTGCTCCAACCCACAACCATTACTGGCGAGTCCAGCACAAGATGAGAGAGGAGGGAAAAGTTGTTCGTCAAATTCTGCAGAAATATGAGTCTTTAATTATTGCCACAGCAGCAGTATGGGGTTGCAATCCATGGCTACAATCATTTTCATATGATTCTTGACATGCAGCTGCCTTCTTAGGGCAAGGGGCCATGGTGTCAGTTAGGCTTAGATGAAAGAGCTAAAGGGCTTAGGTCCATAGACACTGGCCAGGTCAGGTCCATAATACATTCATACATGTCTGCCCTCCTGATCACTGATCAAGGGCAATCACAGGGCAAGAATGTTCCTCTTATGGATTTGTAGCAACTGATAACTTACAACAGTTGTCAAAGCAGGTTCTGAGCTAATAATAATTTATAATGAACAAAATCCATTTTGTATCACTGCTAAAAGTGAACAGGTTTGTCAACCATGACTAACTTGCTTTTGAACTAGTGTTGGTCCATTTAAGGAAATCTTTTTCTCCTGAGTGTATGCTGTCAGAGCAATTTGGGATCCACAGCAAGCTTCAACCCATAATGTTTTGTGAGGTATGAAGCCACGAGCAGATAGTCAAAGGGTTCTCTTACGATTTTGGTTAATGGCCCTTTCAGCAGCTAAAAGCACCTAGTTACAAATTTGCTGAAAGTGGCTCACCGTAAACCGCTTTAACCTTCCCCTACCTTTCATCCCTCCCTGAAATGCCACAGGGCAGAAAGAGATGGTGGAGATTGGAAACTATACTAGGACTGCACATAGAGAAAGAGAGAGCCATGAGTCATCGGGGCCTGCTAATGGCCTGCCGTGTTTAAATATCATTACTTTGAATGGGGAGACTTGAAGACGCTGCCAAAGGGGGCATCTTTAACCCCAACAAAGCTGCTATTAGGCCATGACAAAGTGCAGGTCTGGCCAATCAGACAGACACCAAGCAAATCAAGATTTATGGTGACCAACTCCCACCGTAAGCAGAGGGTGAAAACAGAGCCAGGTGCCAAGAAATGAAGGGAAGAGAAGGAATGGAGTGGGAGGTTCTGTGAAAAAGATATGAAAATGACATGCAACAGGTCAGAGAATCTTCAAGATTTAAGTCACTTAAAAGCAAATACATGGCCAAGGATACAAACATATACAAAAGAAGTATACTGGCAAAAACAGACATCATGTGGACTTAAACAAAAGTAAAACATCACAATGAAAAGGAATTCTGCTTAAATGCTTACAGTGTGATCATATATGAGACACTGCAAAGTAATGAGGTTTGTGTCCCATGGGCAAATATAATATTTTAATAATATAATAATACCCCCTGCACTTTCTTTTGTTAACTTTCATGGTACACTCCTGTAAATTTAAGAGTGGTATGTTTGTTGTTTTTTTAGATGCATGGCTGGCTCTAACTTCCAGCCAGCTGTGCATGTGGTGTTGCTTCATCATGCCCAGTTGAACTCCACTCAACTCAGCTGTCCATACAGATGGCAACAGTGATCTAATTGGTCAAACCCACTATACGCCACAGTGGTTGTGAATGCAGCATAACAAGATAAAGCGCTACACAGTACATTGACAATTCTGTGGATTTTTTAATGACAAAAAAAAAGACCTGTGGCTTTGAGTGAAATATAAAAATAGTCTAAATGTATCAGTCTTTGTACCCTTCATGGTAGTTTCTTCTGCCCTGCTGATCCAGGCTATCTTTTTTTTTGTTTACAGTTGTACAAGAGATTAAGTGAAGGTGAGGGGTTTAACTACCAGTCATTTTAAGCACTTTATTTCACCTTTAGATCAAAATGACCCAACATAAACTTTGTATTACATTTTTTTTCTTCTTTAGTAGCTCTCAAATTGGGAACCATGGATCACCAAGGGTCCATGAAGCATAGTCAGGAGGCCTGATCTTTTTTTACACTGATAGAAATCACAAATAACTATTATCTACTATCCAATTATTCAGTTCATATAGATGTCAGACAGTTTGACTGGTTTTTTGTGCATTGTATATACATTGTATTAATGCATTCAGCTTCATTAGCCACTTTATCCTGGTTACAGTCTTGGTGAATCCAGAGCCTTGGTGAATCTCAGGAACACTGGGTGCAAGGCAGAAGAATTAACCCCAGATAGGATACCAAGCCAACAGAGTTTGGTCAGCTAAATTGAATGGGTTTCATCCAAACTTCAATAAATGAAAAAGATGCTGACCTACAAACTGTGTCAACTTGGACCAAACTATTCAAATGGCTGCAATACAGAAAATAGCAAAAGACAGAAATTTATTTTACATTTAAAAGAATCCCTGCTTGCAGATGGTTTGAGAACAAAATTAAGAAAATGAACACACTGCTTAAAGGCTGCACTATTATTTATATAAAGGCGGCTCTATTTGTTGATTTGTACCGACAGCTAAACACTTACTGAGTTGTGAATCTAGTGGACTGAGAGCTGGCACAGACACCATGCCAAACCTAACCTGTAACAGAAGGCTAGGAGTACTGGCTGAAGGAACTGGAGATGGAGGAGGGGGATGTGTTGAAAGGAGGGAGGGAGCAATGAATGAAAGAGAAGAAGGGCTAGCAGAGCGTCCAGGGAATTGTTTGAGGGGAAACAGTGTCCGTTTGTGGCCAGTGATAATACTTTCCATTCAACAAGGCCTTGCAGTGCACCGATTCCTCTGATTGCAGCCTGGCGCCCTGCTGGCGAGGCTCAGTGCTGAAATTAAATCCACTCTGTACAGTTATAAATTATAAGCCTCTATAAACAAAGCCGCCAAAGGGAGCAGAATAAAACTGAAGAAGAGAAGCTGATTATTGAAGACAATAGACAGAACTGTCTTATAAGTGTAAGATTTACAATTTAAGATTAACCACCATTCTCCCTTTGGAGTCATCTGATTTCTTAATACATATTGTTTGCAGTGCAATGTCAAAACAGCAAAGCAACTCCTGACAAGAAGAATATCCATTTTTGATCAATACAGACACAGTTATGTTGTAGTGAGCTAAGGAAATGTTGCAAAATGGTGATGTCCTCCTCCACAGAATCTGGATTCCAAAGTTTGAGATAACTTGAGGCTAACTAAACCAGTGACCTGAAACACTTTGGCTCAGCACAGGAATGACCCAGTTGTCATATTCACACACACAAGCACCCACACACTCATCTGACACAGCTCCGCTGTATCCTGGTATATTTTTCTTGTTTTTTTTGAGATTTTTCTTTTGAGCTATGAGAAACTCTTGACAAGAATAAAAGTAAAAGTCTATATAAAAGTCTAAAAGTACAACTAATGCATATAAAATACACTGTGTATTAAAGATCCTCCTGAAATAATGTAAAGATGTCATACAATTGAAGAGAATCTGAGCAAAATGCTCTGCAAAAAAAAGCAGAATAGCTCATATCCAGATCAGATCAATTGTCAACAAGAAGTCAGTCTTTTAGTATCCATTGACTTAGACTCACAGTGCCTCAACAGGTCTTAAAGGGAACTGCAAATGAAGCGGAAACACTGGTTTGCTGTGTAAGGTCAAATCAACTGTAGGAAATGGCTGGTGAAGCTAAAGGTAACGTGACAGCGAGTAAGCAAAAGCAGGGGCTGACTTTAGCCCAACCTGCTGCCTCAGCCATCTCCAGACAACAACAGCATATTTTCTAGGGAGCCAATGTTTAACCAAATCAACATGCGGGCAAAGCAGGAGCAGACGAGCTAGAAGAAAGTGCAGATTGCTTCAGAAAGCTAATCTGGTTTGAACTTGCTTAAGGAAACCATGCACTGCATTTTCTGGCAATCTCTACAAAATGCCTTGCAGTTTGGGTCAGTAATTATAAAACAGGTAAAAGCAAACACTCAGATTGAAACAAGGGATTCCAAGCACAAATACTTCACCCGTTCACACATCGGCCACATCAGATACCATTTACTGTGCTGGATCACTTTTCTGATCACTTGTCTGTTGTTCTGTTAGCTTGTGGTAGCCACTCCATGGTGTTTCCCTCCCCTGCTGAAAACCAGATTAAATCAGCATAAACTCAATAATGGTACAAGCTGCTTTATCCTGATTATTACTTGTCTGAAACTCATTTTAGCTGGTTCATCAGTGCTGACTGAAAAAAAAACAGCTGGTAAAGATGGTCTTACTGGTTGCTTGCTTATAACCAGCACGCATTATGTTTGTCATGCTGTTTTAAGCCTTGAGAAAACCAGGTTTGAGGTTTTGTCTATTTCAATACAGAGCTTGCTTCTGTTGATTAGCTTAGAGGTACGGCATTAAACAGCTAGTGCCCGCAGTGGTTTGTAGGAAATAGAGCAAATGCTTTTGTGTTTAGGTGCATGGAGCAGGGAGAAGGCAGCTTGAAAGCATATGTTTTAATGGTTTCAAGGGCCTGCTCTTGTTTCCTGCCTTAGGATGAGACCTGTCAGTTCACATAGCCCATGACATGCAGCAGCAGTGTAGGGAAAAAGAAAGAGAGAGAGCGATAGGATCATGTTGTAAATGCTTGACTTTGGCCAAAGAAAAAAAAATGCTTCTGGTGTGCTCTGTTTTAGGTTTGATTAAAAAAACTGAAGGAAAAAAATACATGGAATTCTTCATAAGAAACAGTCTTTGTTAAAAGTGAAGGCAGTCAATGGTGCGTAATGTGGCCGATGCTCACAATTAGTGTCAATAAAGCCTCCTGCAGAGATCAAGAAGAAACAGTCCAGTCTTTATTCTCTGTGACCCTAGGCTTCCAGCTCCACAGTGTCTCGCCCATGTCTGTCACCTGTCCATCCAGGTGTGGCTGAGTGCCACAGGTCCACACAGAGAGGCTTTGTGAGCCACAATGAGGCCATCGGGTCTCAGATCATCTAGCTAGTTAGCACCGTATCCCAGCTGTCCCTGGGGCTCTTTTCCTCTTTCAGTTCCAAAACAGTATCACCTTTTTCTCTTTCTGCTGAGAGAAAGCATTTATATCTTGCTAACAAACTTTGTTATATGAAAAGGGGACCTTTGGTTCAACAACTCTATCTGCGGCTGTGAGAGCCATCTCCCATGTTATGAAATAAGAAAGACTTTCTCCTATATAACAAAATGAGTGTTTCTTTTCAAACAGATGCAATGAGTGTGAAAATGTTCTTAGCACACCATCTAGTACACAAAGGAAATCAAACGAAGTACTAAGAGCTACATTCTGGACAGCAACAGGTTTGTTCTAAACATGTTGTGGCCAATCATCCAACACAAAACAAGATGATTCTCTACAGAGTCAACCCACATGAAAAACCATGCTTCCCTTTCAAACTGGTGCAAGCCATCTGTGACCTGTCGATTTAACGATCATATCTGGTTGAGGATCTGTAGAGATGTATGCTTATTGTGTGAACTATCAACACCTGCTACTTTTTGAAGGGAAGGAGACCGCTCACTGTCAAACAACTTGATGAGTTTCTCTGAGGCTCGAGGCCACTGGTCCACTGATCCCTCTTACACCATGCCTCAGTTAAAAAACACAAATTCTAGGATATGAAACTATAGGCATGACTATGAGTGCAGAACAAACTCCACCAACTGCCTGCATGCTCTCCTGTTACTGCCCCACTGCATGCTCTACTCTTACTTTCTTGGGCCCAACTTTTATCCTATAGGGCAGCCCTATCTCATGAGTCCTTTGTAGGACAGAAAAAGTCTGAGCGATATTACATACACATATTATACTTGGTTGTCAAATGAATAATTACAAACCAAGAATGAGGAACTTATTGGTCCACCATCTGGCTTTGTTGCAACAAATGTGCCCTTTGCCAAATCTGAGTGATCAGAATGAGAAACACAAAGATGATTAGATAGAAAGGGTCACTATTGGAAAGTACAAAGCACAGAAATTGGAAATGTTGCCTGTACATGTAGACTTTACATATACATTAACTAGGGTTTACAACTTTACTAAGACACTCATGACAGGTTTTATGGTGTTGCAATAAATGCACAACAGTGTCACCTGTTGATAAGCCATATTCCTACTCATCTATGAATAAGGTTCTAATGAATACAGAGTACTTGTTCTGAAATGTTTCACATGCCATTTGATGAAAATTAATTAGTTAAATTCAGGTCAAGCTGTGGATTTAACTGCTCTTCTCTTACAATGTCACTCAGAAGCCCTATATATAAGTAATATATGTTGAGCAAGATTAAAGGTGTATTTAGCAAAGAAAACAATATAATACACAATTACTGATTTTTTTAACTTGAGCCATATTACCAAGACAGACAGTATTAGACCACCTATAGGCCTCAATCTTTCTGAATATCTGATATAATCCAAATATGCACCCAAGACACACTTTCAGACACAGGATATTTGGCTGTCTTCCTTTTACAGCAAACTAAGCACAGCAATAACATCTGTATTATCTGTATTAACCATTCAATTATTAAAAACAAAGAGAGGGGACCTAAAATCATTCCTGGTCTAACTCTGGAGGAAAAGTATGGACTTCACTGCTTTCCGCCTTTGTCTTGTTTGCTAGACACATCAGAAGACCCCATAAAATGCTATGAAGGCATGTAATTTTTGGGCCATTTCAAAGGGAGGTCAGGTTGGTATGTAAGAAGGCACTTTGCCTGGGCTAAAACAACAGTCAAGCGGGAGCCACCACAGCTGCATCTGCATTCAATTATGCACCACATCCTAGCAGTGATCCAGAGTAACGAGAACAGCACGGCAGAGGCTGTGGCTTGGGGAGCAGTGTCAAATCTGGGTTGAAGTGTACAAGAGCTGAGATCATTCATTAGTAGAGATGACAAGAAGAGGAGATAGAAGATATAAGAAGAGAGGTTTTTTATCATAAGGTGGGTATAAGCATCTCATCTGCCCTCCATACTTGCATATATGTTTGTCTTGTCTGTGAGTCTCATGGATTGCTTGGGTTTTAGGCTGATGATATATCTCAGTGACTCAGTTATCTCAGTCACTGTGTATGACACAGAAATCCTGTGCACTACAAAACACACACAGAAGCTAATCTGCATTTAGAAACAACTGTCCATGTGGCAAATGCTGATCAGCATCTGTCATGGTTTTGCGGTTTAAAAAAAACTCTGATAGCATGTGTCCCAATGAGTAGCCTGTTTCATGTGTCACTGAGAGAGAGAGAGAGAGAGAGAGAAAGAGAGAGAGAATTTGTTATTGCATGCAGTTGCACAACAGAATCCCATATGACACTTAACACCCAAGACCGAGCCACTGACAGACACAAGGATTAAATGACAATTGTGAGATACAAATTTGTTACATTTATATAAATCTTGTACAAGGATTTTGCACATGTATCAAGTTATTCACTGATAATGAAAACATGAATGTAAAAAATGAAAGAATGTAAAAAAAATGAAATAGAGGAATATTGATGTGATGATGGTCAATCACTACCTGTCTATTGACTTGGCTTAAAAGTGCCCAATAGTTGTTCTCATATCTACATAGACGGTATGTTAATTTGGTCAGAATGAAAAATGCCCAGATGTGGTTTTACAGGCTCTTTTACAACCCTATATTTTGGCCTTTTTTTGCGTTCCCTTTTTGCTCATGAATATGTTTATGAGCTCTGCTCTGATTGGCTCATGATTTAAAAATCTAAAACTGTATCATCATTGTTCAAAACCAACCAAAGTGTCAAAGAGAGATGCCGCAGTGGCTCACACAGCCTACATCATTTGTAAGCAGGAGCAGATATGATGTACTCTGAAAGTCAAATTTCATTTCTCAGACAAAAATGATTATAACAGATGGACTAGATTATTTTTATGCTGTTTAGTTAGCTAAGCTAGCTACTTCAAGCTTGCTACACTAGCTACTTGCTTCTTCACAACACAAGAATAAAAAAATCGTAGGCCATTAAATATGACACTTTCAATTTAAGACAATCTGGCTTCAACTGTCAAAATGTGGATTAAATCACACAGCATGGCTAGCTACTTACAAGTTGCAGTTGCGATGCTAATCTTACTTTTGGGAGAGGAAAAAAATCCAAATGGAATGCAAAGTTGACTAATCCAATATATTTATTTAAGATTAATACCCAAGGCTTTGGGTATAATCCGTTAAAAACAAGTAGTCCAATAGTCTAAAACTAAAGAGATAGCTAATGGCATGGACTAGCCCTGCAGCATTGGCAGGCAAACATACCAGCGTACACACCCAAAAACCAAAAACTTCACAGTCTGAAACCAAAAACCAACTTCGAAACCAAAAATATTCCCTTCACAGTGTGAAACTACACATTTCTGCAAGTCACATAGCCTCTGGACTCTGGAGCAGTGGAATCGTTCTGTGGAGTTATGAATCACACTTCTCTGTCTGGCAGTCTAACGGATGAGTCTAGGATTGGCGGATATCAGGAGGATGTTACCTGACTGACTGCCTTGTGCCACCATTAAAGTTTGGTGGAGGTGGGATAATACTATGGGGTTGTTTTTCAGGGGTTGGACAAGGCACCTTAGTTCCAATGAAGGGAATCTTAAGGCCTAAGCATACTAAGACAATTTGGACAATTGTATGTTTCCAACTTTGCAGGAACATTTTAGGGAAGGTCCTTTTCTGTTCCTGCATGACTGTGCCCCAGTGCACATATCAAGGTCCATAGAGGTGGGTGAATTTGGTGTGGAAGAACTTGACTGGCCAACAGAGCCATGGTCTCAACCCCAACCCTGGTCTGGATGAATGGGCAAAACTACCCACAGAGACATTGCAAAATCTCGTAGAAAGTCTTCTCAGAAGAGTGGAAGGTATTATAGTTGGAAAGATGGCTCTGGCTCCATGGATTTAAAATGGAACGTTATAAAAGCTCCTGTACATATAATGTGTAGGTGTCCAAATACTTTTTTTCTATATAGTGTATTTTGTGTACTGCTAACTGTGTCTTTTTTAAAAAGTGCTATATAAGAATAAAGCATTATTATTATTATTACTATTATTATTATTATTTTATCATTATTATTATTATTATTATTGTAGGCTGCCTTTTTCATTGCTGTTGCTCCTTTGTATTTTATTCTTCATCTTTAAAAAGATCCAGGTTAATGCTGCCAGTCAGTAGGGTAGCCTTTCTGCCATGAAAACTTTCTGAAACTGCAATGACTTTCTATGATGGCATCATGTGTCTGTTTTTTATATGTGAGATTTGTATTTGAAAAAGGAGACAACAGTGTTTGAATTATTCACCGCTTTCAAGAGCACTAAATTGAGCACTAGCTCAATTCAAAACTGACTTTGCGCCTATTAAAACTCTTATCACACATACAGCAATTCGTATATTTACTGTGTCTAGTTCTTCTTCACAGGTTATGGCTTCAGAATTCAGGTCTACCAGCACCAGCATTTGGCTATTCTCAAGGTAATAACTAAGCATTCTGGATTAGAGTGTCTGCTAAATGCCATAAATGTAAATGTAAAGTTGACTCAGGATTCATGACAAGATATATTTTGTATTATATTATTTGATTTTTCATAAACTGTATTGGGCTATGAAATACATTTTGCATGTATTTACAGACCGTTAATAAATCGGGCAGCCATAGGAAGTGTCTTCATCATTCTCACACACACACACTGAGAAAATCTTCAAGCAGCTGGCCTGCTCTTGTGAAGTGTTATTTTCCTAATTTCACTCTGGAGGCACTGACTAAGCAGACTAACTTGTCTGCTCACTTTATACACTTTCTGCAGATGCGCACACACATTTTTACATATTCTCACTCAGTAAACAGAACATATACTCTTGAGATCTCTTTTAAGCACTATAAAGATATCTTCAAGCATTTTCACCATGAAGTGTGGCTTTCAATGAAGTGGTCATATCTTGAGACTACATGAATAAGATTATGGCTATCCACAAATTACATTAACTGTCAAGGGGGTTGAAGGTTGTGCAGTATTCTTCTATTTCTGGACATCAATCTAAATAAGGAGATCCCATCGTGAGAGACAGAAAGAGCAGGATGTGGGGGTGTGAAGTGTTTGTCATGAGAAATGTTGGAGGGGTGAGTGTGTGAGGAATTAGTCACGCATCAGCTCATAGTACAAAGTTAGCCATGAGAAAAACACACATTATGTAGATGTATACAGTTGAAGGTAGACGGCAGGATACAATTTACAGGCTACAAGGAAGAACTTCAGACGTGTGGCAGCAAGATGGAAGCAGTGATGACTGAGAGATACATCAGCATTGTAAAAACATGTGTGGGTGTGTATGTTTCTATAAACAATAGGATAAATAAATGTGTGAGAACTCTGGTTTGTGAATACAGGATTAGGAGTTAGCATCTCCTGCAGTGTGAGACTCATTAGTGACTCAGAACATGGAATTCCCAAAGGAGGTCAGACTGTCCCTCCAGTGGCATGAGAACTGCCCTGGATGAATTGGGGACATGTTTCCTTTTCACCACTGTCATAGTTTACCCACAGAAACAGATCCATACTCATGTTTGCACGCAAATACCTCAACCTCCACTTCCTGTGCTCCAAGAACCCAGGAAGAACCACCCTGACACCGCAGCCTTATCTAAACACCCATCAGCTCAATGACTGGCTCTTTTAATCTCAAAATCATATGGCACTGCAGTGTTTACTGCACTGGAGATACAAATGCGACCCACTTCACAACCTCCACCATCCATCTGTCCACATACAGAGGAAAAGAGGCCTGAAAGGGGCTACCCATGTGGCTCTGTAGCCATGTAATCAAGAGCTCGAGTGTAGAAAATGAGAGATAGTTTTGGCCAACATCCAACTACCATAACAGTTCATTTACATCTAGTGCTAAATGTGTTAATATTGGGATGTATACATTTATAAGGTGGCTAGGTGATCTAGCTGGTCATCTGGGGTCTCATTTGTTTCACAAGCCAGAATATTAACAAACATGCACACTTTGATGAAGTGTGCTCTCTAATTTTGTTGTTGTCAGAAGACACGTATCAAGAGTGTCGATTCCACATCATTTCAAGTGTGGGCTAAATATTTAGACAAGACCTTCTGTCAGGGGGTATGTGTGTGGCCCCAGCACAAAGAGAGAATGACAACCTGGCCTTGAAGTGACAAATGAGAGAGATGTTAGACAGCTGGTGACCCCACACGCATGTCTCCAGCCTGCTATGACACAAAGTAAAGGTGCTGCGACATTTCTGGCAAACAAATAAGTTTGAGTCGAAGAGTGACTCCTCTGTTGCAGCTGTTGGAGTTCAAACAACTGTACATGTAGCCAAACAAGTTAGTGGAAAGTGGTTTGGGGATCACCTAGCAACTAACAACATAATAACAATACTAGCCAAAGGTTCACAAATGCCTTTTGTTTGAAAGACCCCATTCATCTTAACATAAAAAGCTTAAGTTTCTCAATTGAGAAATAATGGACCCCTTTCACTCAGCGTTATGATGTATTTCCGTATGGTAACATTATTATGGTACAGTGAGACAGCAACGTGTCCTTCAGGTCTCTCTAATGCCACATCACGATGAATGTCCCCTGTAGTATATTTCATTTTCAGAAGGAATATTTGGAGCACTGAATCTAACATTTTTTTTAAACTACCATACCTTCCCATGATGTTATTACCCAGTGTTTATTAGGCAATGGTCATAAACACTATGCAACAAGCTGTGACAAATCAAATAGTTAAACCCTAAATCACAGAGGATTGGAGAAGACTAGAAAAAAGTGTAGCATGATTGCCCATTGAATGGAAAGGCTACAATATTAAATATCATGGCCTGGTGTGTGTGAGAGGAGAGGAAGGCTGGTCATACTGATCTCTCCTGAAGATCAACTGAAAGATCTTATAAAAAATGTGTTTACCCTGAGACATTGTCATTAGGCATGTCTTGTTCAGAAAACAACATGACAGACATAACATATACATAGCATAATAACTAATGTGTGATTAATATATTTTAATAATTATTTTGTCAGTAGATTCAAGAATGCTTGCAAATGCCAAGTGTTACATACCAACCTTGCAGGTGTAGAGAAAGGACTGGCCATGCAGGAGCAGTAAAGACAAAAACACAGAACTGTTCCCTTTGAAAAAAGGTAGGTAAAATCACTAAGTACTACTATTATAACCATTAAGGTCTTCGGGGAAATTCTAAATTCCCAATGTACCCATAACACGTCTATACAGAACTGTGCAACGGTCTTGGTCACCCTTTTTTTTTAGTCGAAACTGTGTAATAGATGTTTATTTTATGACTTCTGTATTATTGAGCCAGTACAAAAACATTTCCAAGAATTACTTTTCCAACAAAAATACATTTTACAAAAAAATGTTTGTATGTCAGGGAAGAAAGCAACATATTACATACCAAAAAAACCCTGAAACAATAAAGAATGATGTGTTCTGCATGCGAAAAGAGCAAGTGTGACTGTCCAGTTCCCCAGAAGAACTGTAGGATTCTTCAAGAAACACTTCGAGTAACCCAACCAATTTCCTCATAAAACTGCACGAACTATACCTGACACTACTTATGTTTTTTTGCTTTTTTTGTCATGACAAATACTGTTTTTTATTGTTTAGATTTTTTATTGCTCTTTTTTGTTTTTTTATTTATTTAGAAAATCTCCTGCATGTGCCTAAGAGTTGCACAGTACTATATCTGGTATAGCACTTATAATCTAGATCATTTGCACTATAAAGAGCTAAGCTCTGTAAGTACTTTTGTAACTGTTTGTAATAATATTTTTTCTACTACTCTGAAGTATCTGTATGACTTTTACAACACTCACAGTTTACTTTAGTGGCCTACTTAATCATATTCCATAAAGGAGGAGGTAACATAGCAGAAGCCAATTGTTCTACATCTCTGTTGCCAGCGCATCACATGGGCTGCATCTGCAGTGGTCCAAGGGCTTGGTGCAGCTCCCCAGGGGCAAATTGCGTCACCAGCCCAGCAGTCATCTGTTACCACATCCTGCAGGTAGGTAAGGCTCTGTTCTACAATGTGCTGTTAGTGCCGAAACACCAAAGTCCCACAGATCCAAATCCCCAGCATGTGGTGCAAAGACCTAGTGCTAACAGGGAGATTTAGAAGTCAGTACAATGTCACGGGTGGAGCCCCTTTTTACAAGGCAGAAAGGTGCACTATATTACTTATATAAAAGTGTTTGCATTGCAGATGGTGTATTAATGCTAAACGAGACCAGTTAGCATGAAGTAAATTGTTTACTAACTGTCCTTTGTTAGCATCCAGAAGAATTCTAATAGTAGCTGTTCTCCTTTTTCTGGGTCAAAGTCTGTTGCAGCTGGCCAGGATCAGGCTAGGAATTATCTGCACCACTGCCATCAAAACTCTCACATTGGCATTAAGGACACATGGTCACTCTTTGCCTCGCCACCTGGAACAGGATAAAGGCCTTCTCTTCTCACCCTCTTGCTGAGCAGCTCTACTCCTTTGAGGATGTGACATTGACATCTCTATCAGAGTGGTGTCTGGGTCCATGTCTGCATTCCTGCTCTTCACCTCCCGTTCTCTGTGCTTTCTAATTACACAAAGCATCTCTAATTTGGGAAAGTGAGGAGAATCCAACAAGAGGGGCCTAAGGTTATCCACTACACTCCATGTGCTCCCAACAACAAGAGCCACTGGTGAAGAAAAACTTGACAAGAACAACTGAGAGTGTGTTTAGGGTTTGTTTATTTGTGTTTTTGTTTATGACTTAAAGGTTAAGACTTACGATAAAGGTTATGAACGTCCAAGCTTTACACCAGTAATTATATAATTTACATGACATGATTTGCCAAAATCAATGGGCCTTTTCTCCTGTATGGAGTTCCAAGCCCACAAGCATTACAATGCAGTCACATCCTGGGAGCTTTTGAGGGAGGCCTAAATTCAGCTGGAGCTTTAAGGAAATATAGGCTTGTGGTTGCCTAATAAATGAGTTGAGTTGGGGTGGAGAGAGAGACAGGGAAGAAGATGGCAAGCTGAGAAAGAAAAGAGGATGGGACAGAGTGCAAAGAAGTATAGCATCTTCAGTTGGGCTAGTTGGATTGCTGAAATATGGTTTGAGTAATTCCTGGCTCTAACAGCACAGTTCGTGCACTCTCTCAGTAGCATGAACACATCACTCAGACATCTACCCTGACCATGAACACTCTCAACTCCCTCACAAATGTTTTTCACAGCCTAGCCAGGCACAGACCCTGAGGGGGCCCCATGTCTAGGCCCCTATTCCAAACAAGGCTGAGAAGATGGTGGGTTAGCTTGAGGAAGAAGATGGTTTTGTTTACTGAAAGCCCCTATAAGACTCCTCTGAGATACAGGATAATACTTTGTAAAGCAGAGCTGGCACCACAGCCTTTGCAGCCCCAGGCCCTGATTTGATGATTTTCTTGCTGTTTGTTTGTCTTTGTTCCTGGCTGGAAAGGGTGTCTGTGGCGTGGCCCCTCTCCTTCCTCTTCTCAGGGCCCAGTCCTTCCCCACACTAAATGATCCTTTCATTTCCTCCTTGACTCCTCTGCCCTGAGGCATCTCCTGGGTTCGCTGACCCTCGCCTCACATGTGAACATCACGGCTCATCTTTGACTGGGCAGATCCTCTCTTGTAATGCACCACACACTGATGCTTCCTGTTTGGATCCGGATTGCGTGAGATGGTCCAAGATATTGCTACTATTCTGAGTCCTTCTGACATGGTAAGGAGCGCCAATCATGCAAACCTAACATCGTCTAAATGCTTGGGCTCCTGGGCTGTCTGCAAAGTGATTATGTCCAGCTAACTCCAACCCCCTTCTACCCATCTCAGTTGCGCTCAGCTCTTTTCAAGTGCCACACACCATCCTACAGCACAGCCCCCCAAACAAAATCTCTCTATCCTCTGAGACTTGACTGCGGAACTGACATAGGAAGTCCCTTAATGGTTACCAAACTTTCAGGGGAGTTACATGCACTTTGTGAGGACTAAACATGTGTTTAGAGGAGACAACATCAGCAATCACCACTTGACCTCTGCAAAGACCCAGCCTCTTATTCCCCCCACCCCCACTCCTCAACCCCAAAAGGGAGACTCAAAGCAGTTAATATAATCAAGTGAAAGCATAAACCCGGCAAGGAGGCACAGAAAGCTTGCCCAGTTCCAGATGCAAATGCAGACAACACTGAGACTCAGCTGTAAAAAGGGGAGTCGATAGCCTTTGCTCAAGGGGTATAATGAAGAAAACATGGAGCCATAACACAATGAACTTTAAATGAACAATGGATCACAATAATGATACAAAAACACAGACTACAGAATAGAGGAGAAACTGTGAATCAGCATGCTTGTCGGCAAAATGCTCACACATATACACACGCAAACACACTATCAGATGTTTGTCCCGTGGGCAGGAAAATGATTCTGTACAGATGTGCAAGCATGAAAAAGGAAAATAGTATGGGGGTGGAAGGTGGTCGGGTGGACATAGAGGAAAGGGTGAGAACAAATTGCTTATGCCTGTGACTTCATATTTAATGTGTGAATAAGATGTTCAAAGAAAATGGGGGTAATAAGTAACAACTACAAACATCCTGCAAATCTCCCTCCCATGGGAAAACCATTCTCGTCATTTTTGATTAAGCCCATGCCCCTGTGCCTCTGGTGGCTATTATTCATAACAGATGAAACAGAACTGTGAGAAACTGTGAGAAGACTTTCAGACAGAAGCCTTCTCTTACACAGATCTAGGAGTGGCTTAATAAAGACTAGTATTAACTTTAATCAATGCGAGGTAAAATGCAGAACTGGTTACAGGTCAGTGTACAAGGGCAACTTCTCTAAACACACAAAATATCATCCTTCAGTGCACCCAATCTCATCCATGTTGTCCTTCATGCATTCCAGTGAAGCAAAGAACTGAATAGGAGAATGAAAAAAAAGTGGACATGTCCAAAAATCTTAAGAGGTGGCAAAGCAAATGATGAATTTAGGTTAGTGTCGAAAAGATAAAGTGTAACCATTTGAGAGTAGTTACTCATCACAGGCTATTACTCAGGCACAGATGTGTAACACATCACACATAAGAGAACATTTATTTATCACTACCTCTCCTATCTGCCTCGTCAACCTTTACTCACTGTAGCTAGCGACTGAGTAGTTACTACTAGACCCCATCAGGGTCACTTTTCAAAACTTTTACTAAGTTCACGTTAGTTAGAGGTACACACTTTCTCAAAGATGAATAAATGGTTTGATATGGTGTGGAGTGAGCAGTAGTCTTTTTCACCGATGTATCTTTTATAACACAATGAAAAAAATAAAACATAGTTTAGACGCTGTTTGCATAATTTATTCCATTAAAAGTTTCTACTGTAATGTAACACCTTGTTCAAATAGCACCTCCTAATGTCCACTGTTGACAAGAAAAAATTTTTTCCTATGGTTACAAGGATAAGTATTCATTCAAAAGTAAATGAAAAAGGAAAAAGAAAGGATTAAAAGAATAAAAAAACACTGTATAAACATTTTTCCGGATGCAACTCTACAAGTGGGGGTAGATTTCCCAGTAGAAATCAGGCACTTGGAGGAAATCATTTAGCCTCACTAAGTGCCGAATTATATCCTTTTTTTTTTTTTTTTGGTCTGGCTCTGTCTTCCAAGCTGGCGGTAAGTATCCTGCAATCTTTCACCCTATGACTGCGTAAACACAACTTAACGGGAGATATAATCCTTGTGTGGCCTTCCTCTCTCCAACTCTTTCTGCATTTGAACAATGTTTCATAAATTATTTTAAAAGGAAACCAGATCAGTGTGGAGGTGGAAGCTTAAACAGCGATATCCTGATACAATCCTTTTACTCATAATATTCATTTACTCGTAGCAAGAGGAAAACGTGACACAGATACCCTTAATCTGCTTTCATGTCATGGAAAGTTTTAAAGTGTGTATGGCAGTAAGATGTCTAAAGATTTTGCCAATGAAATTTTAACACTATATACATAAATGGCATTTGGACCAGAAACAAAGGTTGCATGCTAAAATCATTATGTTAATCCTTTGCTGCACATCCCATTCCAACCTTTTCAAATGACTTTTATTACACACTGCTGTAGTGAAGCTACAATCACTGCAAATAAAAACCCACCCCAAATAACTTCCCATGGAAACTTTTCATAGTGCACATCTTTCTCAAAGTCTCTAATAGCTGCTGTAAGAGGTGTGGTGGAAATGGTGGAGCCCAGAATACAATGTGACTAAACAGCATTTTCAGGCCAAACAGCTTTTATGTCTTTACTGGAATTTTGATTCAATTTGAGTGTGCACGTTTGCTATATTTCATTTTTCAGGCTTGAAATGTTATTGAGCATTTTCTCTAGATGCTGAGAGAATGTTATCATGTGTTTATGTCTATTTAATCCATGTTTTGAGGAACACACTGTATACGGCTTATCCTGAGGTGAGTTTTAATTAGCAATTGTTCAAAAACATTTTCAAACAGTTTTTTTGCTTGCTTTGAGTTCACAACAAACATTTGCAAACACACAAATGGTCTGAGGAGGTAGTTCTTGGCAAGCAAGCATGGATTCTGGACTAAAGGAGATGTGTTCCCAGATGGGAGTTATCCCAGGAGATACGCAAGTGTTCCATTTTCAACCGTCTAAAATAATTCAACTATTCTTCTATTTGTATGCTCTCATCATAATCAATTTTCAGCAGTCTTTAGGCTTACTTACTTAATAGGTTTAAACTAACTTTCATACATTACATATAGCTCAAGTGTTGGGTATTTATGCCCGCCATAGCAGTTTTTGTATTTTTTTTTCTTCTTCCTCATTTTTAATCATATATTTATACTTAACTAATCCACATGATTCTTGGTGTGGTTGTAGCCCCATATGTTTGATATGGAATATAACGTTTGTGTCCATGGGTGTGTGTTGCCCTTTGTGCTAACACCGCCTGAATAGGGTAGGTTCAAAACGCTTGGGTGATAGCCCAAAAAACATTTTGCGTAAATTAACTTTTTATAGCAAGTTGGCCTCTAAGAGATGCATTACTATAGTTCATTATGATTCATTTGAGCAGTAGCGCCACCTAGTGAATAATGTTCAAGCTAAATCTAGCACTTCACTAGCCAATATCATGTGATATAAAGATTCAAACCTCCACATTATTTAGACGCACACCAAATGTTATAGGGTGCTGCAACTGACATTTCAATATCTCAAGAACTGCTTAAGCAAGAATTTTGCAATTTGGTATTCTTTTTTCACTTAATTCTTGCTCTTTTTCTAACATTATGTGGCCATCATATGATGCACCGTTATGCAGCATGCCTGGTTAAATTCTGAACTGACACTTTGGTTGTTATTAGAAGCCTAATAGGGTTAATGTAGTCAGGTCTTAACCACACACCTCTGAAGATGTCTTCACACATCTCGGGTTTGTCTTGAAGTCTTGCAATGGTATTCTACTTTACAGAACTAAACTAGAGTAACCGGTGCTCCATAATGTGCTGTGCATATGGGAAAATTTCAAGAAAAGCCACATTAAGGCTCAAAAGTCCAAGTTCAGGGCTAAGAATTGGTTTTATTTCCTAAGTTACCAATAAGAATAATACAATTTTAAAAGTTACAAATTATATAACTAGCAACAGGTGGCATCCTATCACGGTACCATACTTGGAACACCTGAATTCAGTGCTATGGATGGGTGAATGAATACTTTTGGCAATATAGTGTATATGGTATCCTTGAAAAATAAGTCAAAATGGTATATAAAAGAGCTATTTAAAAAAATAATAATAAATGGGTGAGCAGACTTTTGCAAACTGATGCATCAACTTTATGTCTCTAGCAAAATCAAAATCAATGCGGACGTTTGCTGATAGCACAAAGGCACCGAGCAGTGAACATCCACAACTGTGTCCTTTCTCTTTTCCATCTTCCTTGGTGCCGTGTTGTTACCTGACTTTGCCTCCTCGTGCACGGACAGCCAAGGGTCAAGCTGTTCTGAGGATGAATTCACAAAGACTTGCTCTGTCCCTTACAACACCAGGTGAGCAAGTATCATCTTCCCTTGACAGCACAACCATCTGTGCAAGTAACGCTCGGAGGATAACGACCCAAACCCGCATGAGAGAGGATGCAGGTCTCTCATTCTCTCACTCAAAAAGTGCTTGGGGCAACGATCTAAAAAGTGTTAGAAAGTGTCAATCTACACTGCATATACAGTAAAAATTATTTTTCTCAAAATTTGATTGAAATATTTAAGTAATGCATTGTGCTGGAGTCAAAATAACTACTTCAAAATAAGAAAACAAATGCCAGTAAACATGGAAGAAAATTAAAAAAGGATTCTATTAGAGCTGATCTTTAGAAAGTATGATAGATATGTTTCTATGACAGTGCTGATTGGTCAGAAAGTGTTGACTAATTTTCTATAACAGCAGCTCTGACAATAGTGCTGGATGTGCTGTTATTACAAAAGATCAAGCTTGCGTGGTAATGGTATCTAATGGCCTTGTGTTGTCATTGATTCATTTCCTATAACAGCATGCCATCAAATGTTTTATGCCTTGCATAATGGAACTTACATTACAAAATCAAAATAGATGGTTTGGATGAATGGAAAAGCCATTGCTTAATAATGAACAGCACGAGTCATGCAAAAGACGACTGTAAAATTCTAACTACTAACTTTTTAATAGGTGTGGGTATGCAGTGTGATTGTTTTACCTTTTTATACTGTTACATAAAAGGGTAAGATGAAAGCCAAGACAAGAGTGACGAAAGTGGTATGTACTGGAGTGCCATGAAGTCCTTTTGTACTTGAAAGAGTGACAATGGCTATAAAATACATGTTACATGCACATTATAACTGGTCCATAAAAATCACTCAATTAGGGGGTGCAAGAGATGAAGAAGTGTGTAGATGACAGATGCTCTGTCAGAGTGAAAGCTCATGGTCCACTGGATAGAGAGAGGCATGGCTGCCCTGCAGCTGTTACACACACATCTATACACAAACACAACACCCTGGAACTCATATCACCGTATATGCTGTCATGCACAAACACACCTCCAAGCTTTTTATAACAAATTCTTTCTAAAAATAAAAGCACTCACACCTACACATGTCCTTTCTTTTTGACCTAATCTCCGTTAATCACCCTCTACCTTATCAAGCCTGCCAAATGCATCTCAACACTGCATCCTCATCAAGTTCCTCCACCTTAAGCTCTTATCCGCTGTTCTTGGCTCTTTTCCGGTCCTGTTTCATGCGTGCCGCGGGCCAATGAATCATTCCATATGCTGAAACCATTTTCTTTGCCTCTCCCAGAAGCCTGGTGAAAGCTGAAAGAGCGAATCGGGGCAATAAATCTCAGCGGCTGGGCTTCGGGACGTGCCGATTAGCCGGCTCAAGGAGTCATGGGAGATAGAAAAGCCAGTCCTGCTGTTCCTCTCAGAGTCTCTTGCTCTCTTATTTTAATGTCATTCTCAACCTCTTACTTTCCTGGAGCTTCACAGAGGGAGTCAGCACTGACAGTTCATGTGAATCACACCTTTTCATCGAGGAAGAAGGCCCTCAGGCCATGCAAGGAAGACAGGAATAGTGTGGGTTGGAAGAAGGAGGACAAGGGAAGGCAGTATAGCCAGGTGGAGAGTGAAAGAGCATAAAGGGTGGATAGAAGATCGAGAAAGCGTATCTAGGGGCAAAAGGGTCACCAATTTAAACTGATATCAGTGTTGAAGTTCCTCATTGCAAAGAGGCTCTCACAGAAGTGAATAAGAGCAGTGTGTAAAACAACAAACCATTATGCACTAAATAACTAGCTTGGGGTTCAGTCTTTCAAACAATCGGTTCCAAAGAAAAAGGCCGGTAGATTCTGTGATGCCTTAGGGTGCTGCTACTTGTCGCAGAATGGGCCTTACACACCTTTCCAGACCATCTCTCTCTCACACACACATAACCAAATACATAGTGTACTTTTAGGTAAGCACAATGTTTTGTGCTTACCTAAAAGTACACTATGTAAACTGACCCACATTGCTACTGTAATAACTACTGGTTCTGCTTGACACCTTTTGTAAGCATGAAACCCTTTGTTCTATAGTAATGTTTAAGAACTAACAAAATATATCTCTTTAATATACTATAAAATGTTTAAGGAAATTGTACATTCATAAAAAAATACAGTGTATCATAATGGTTTCTTCATTATCTCCTCATTTGTAGTTCTAGTGTTTATGTAGAAACCTACAGAATAGGTTTCACGAGGTTGTCACGCTTAAGCTCATCATAAAGCAGGAACCAGTGACAATTTAAAGAATCCCTTTGGCTTAATGACCCACTTTACTTACTTTACTTATTTATTACATTTCTAATGAGAATAAAATAATAGAAAAGGCTTTTTCCCCCAAAATGAGAACCTTGTGTTGAGGAAATAAAGGGTTGCCTGAGGGAAGAGTAGATAAGAATATCTGGACTACAGGGAATTCATTTGGAATACTTTCTGGATATACTGAACCTAGACAGAATAACAAAATAGAATATTATTGCATAGAACCTAAAAATGCTCCTACGTGAGTGTATGTGGCTCTTTGATAATGTAAAAGAGAAAACATATTATGGAGATTCTGTTCAACTAATAAACCAAGGAGTAACAAATAAGAAGATAACAAAATAACACAAACAAGTAAATAAAAGAAAAACACCATATCTGTGTGCACAGAAACAAAGATCACATATTTATATATTTTTCAACTGTACAGATACCAACAAGAGATGGCCTGTTCAATGAGACAGGCATTGCTACATAGTGAACGGAACAGGAGGGTTAAGTGCCAGTGTTTCTATCCTCCGCTATATAGAAACAAAACCAAAGGAAATGTTTGCTTGATGAGGTCTATCATATTACAAGCATGCAAAAAAAGTCAATACATTTGTCTGAGAGTTTCATCGATCTGGTGAAAGTGAGACACTGTACTGGAACTCAGATCTGATCAGGCACTGGGGTATTGTAACTACACACACACACACAAACAGTCATTTGATGCTATTCTTGTGAGGACCTTCCACTGACAATCATTATTGGAGCTAATTAATGCTATGCCTAATCCCAACCCTAAGCCCATGCTCAATAATTTTTTTATATTTGTTAAAAACTACAACAAAAACCTACTTTCCTTATGGCTACCAGCAAAATATCCCCACAAGGTCAAAAATATGAGATATTCCTATACTTGCGGGGACCAAATTATGAATGAAGAAACACAGATCATAGCTTCATCAGGCACATGGATAATAAAATTTCATACGACATCCAGGGTTTTGGGTTGCCCTGGATAAAAGGAGGGTCTACTGGGCAATAGGAGTTCTTTCCTTAGGCTGTATGCTGCGATAAGGTAGTGCCCCTATAGCATGTGTCCAAATCAAATCAGGATGAGACTATGTACGTGACATGACTGACTCAGAACAATGAAATCAGGCCTCATCTATCGCTATGCTTCCCCCCCCCCCAAAAAAAAGAAAAAAGGTAAATAGGTTCATAAGTGAGAAGGAAAGAAAAAGTGTGTGTGTGAGAGATGCAAAAATAAGACATGTTGGCATGGGCTCTGCTGAAGGTATGACACTGTGATGGGATGTGATAAGGGAAGGCGCCATACTGGTCGGAACTCCAAGTGATGAGTAACCGCACTCTTGCCGATAAGCCATACACACACACACACTCACTGAAGAGCCACATCTACATTACTCAGACTTTTAAAGACCACTGTGTTTCACAGCCCCATAAACTTCAGCAAAGAAATATCTTCTTCATTGTGGAAAAAGCGTTAAATAAGATTGTCAGGGAAAATGAAAGGGGAAAAAAAAAAACACCCACACTCCTTACATCAGGACCACACATTTGTAGAGTTATACAATCATGCCCTCTTTGTTTTGTCTCTTCATTCAGGACTCGTGCTGTATCTCAGCCAGGTAAGACATGGAGGTTGTAATTTACTGGCACTGTCTTAGCAAACAAAGAGCTATAAATGTTCAACCTTTTGTGTGGCTGATTTAGTATGGAACTAAACAAAGGGTGCATGAAACAGTGTTTTTATTCAGTACCTTTAATCAGATATAGCGGCTGCATGTATGACATAAGCAAGAGCTTGCGCAAGAGATTACAGCACATCATATCAAGATGTAATTGTGCTAGCTTAACATTACGACAAGATGAAATTGCCTTGATGTGCACAGGGTTTGGGTTTTAGAAAAGAAAACGTGCAAAAAAGGCGCTTCATTCCAACAAAAGTAGGCCATCTGAAAGTAGAAACAAGCTCTGGGATTATTGAAGACAACAAAATGTGTGCAGTTGTTGATAATGGTGAGGTTTATCACCAGAGACAGCATTTTTGGAAGGAGTCTCAAGTCTCAACACTCAGTCATTTATTCAGATACTGGAAAGTCAGACAGAGAGCTTTGCATTTTGCAGTTTCTTTGTAACATGACAAGCTTTGGTTTTTGTCTTCAAAAACCAAAAGAAAAAGTAAACTGCAGGGCTGTGTGGCTGCTTATAGCTGTACACCTCAAATAATAACAAGAACTAAACTAATTCCACAGACATTCCAAAACATTAAACGGGACATATTATGAAAAATTAGCTTTTTCAGGGTTTTTTTTTTTGTGCATGTCGAAACATAAAAACAGTCAGTTCTTTGTATGCTGCCTTTTACAAAACATGGCATGTTAGAATTTTACTGTTTGTTGCAATTTTTAAAGACAAGAAATAATACCATGCTTCTGGATAAATGAACAACATAGATTTACTTTGAAACTGAAAAACTGATGTGTTACCAATGAATTTTTTTGTAAGTATTTGTTAGCTACCTCTTGTTCTCAGCAATGGAAAACGTGCTGCTGTCGGCTGTACAGACCAACAAACATCGCTTCATTGGCTGCAGCCTCAAAGGACAGAACAGCTGTGTGAATAAGGTTTACTTTTGATGCCATCATCCCAAAAAACAGTCAGCAGTTTGTGCCAAACTCCTTTTATAAGCTGGTCAGTACAGTGCAGGATGTTGAAGGAATAAATAAAAAAAAAAATATACAGTTTTTACAATTACATACAAAGCTTAATTTTTTGTAGAACTAACACATTCATTGAGCGCCCAACAGAGATTATAACCTATCAAGCTTCAAAGTAACTGGAGACAATTTAGAATTTTTTTTATACTCTGCATAGAATATAAAAAGAAAGTAATCATCATAGTGCTTTTTGTCCAGATAAAAATAGACAGTCAGACCTGTCCAAAATGGCGGAAGGAAAACACTATGCCTCAAGACTTGCTCATCATTAGGGTGAACAATGACTCATCATCATTTAAAGCACCAAGCACTAAAACAGACTTTGCAAAGATGTTTTTTTAAACCAGGTAAAAAAAAAGGTGTGGTTTTTGATCAATGTGGTATTCTGACTAAAGAATGTTACAGACGTTTTAATTAAGACCCAGAAATTGTTATGCAATTGGTATAACATCCCCTTTAGATGTACCAATAAACAGATAAAAATATGAAGCCATGCTTTAATAAATAAAACATGTTGGTGTTGGAGTATTATTGGAATATATGGTAGAAAAGGAATAAAGCTCTTCATTGTGTTATAGAGGAATCAACTTTTGGGGTGGTATCAGTGACTCCACCGCTGATTAATTTCCCTGTAATAACACAACCCTAAGGGCAGCCATTAAAGTTTGTGACTAGTTTACTAGGAATAACATCAAGCGAATATGGTTCAGAGTAAAGCACAACTGTGATATTTACTTACAAATGTATTTTTGCCCATTTTATTCAGTTAACTAGTACATGGACATAAAGCACACTTTCAGTATACTATGTGTGAAGTACACTATAAAAAACATACAATAGTATAATACATTTTCAAAATCTATATGAAACAAAAGCTGGTCTGGGTAATATTGTCAGTACTTAACATCAGTAAGAGGACCCTAGTGTCCTTTTGATATTGTAAAACTAATGGATATTCCTCAAGAATCCATTCTTGGAAGAACAGAAGACCCCTTGCCTTGTTCTGACACAGAAGTTAAAGTTGTACACTTAAATGGATCACTCCAAAACTTGAATAGCAAGAACAATCTCTATAGTGCTGTGATTGGGCATATAATGAGGGGATAAAGAGGAAGAATAAGAACAATGTACAAGGCCAAAAGCATGTATGCATTTTTTCTGGAAAACTGTCAGTGTTATGAATGCCTGTCCATGGCGCTATGAGCACTACTGTAAGAGAGAAGTGGGGGAAAGATGCATATTTGCAAGAAAACCCAAGTGCTGTAGTAGATGCTCCTCCAGTTGTTAACATGCTCTACACCATTACAAACATAAAGCAGACTGACAGCCAGTCTCACTATTTGATTTATATCTGCAATTTTTCTCAATGATGGTCAATTCTTAGTTTAAAGGTTACACAAATTCAATGTTGTTTCCATTATTTTGAAGTTAATGAGCTGTGTGTGTGACCTTGTGCAAAGAAAAAGTGAAAAATGGCATTTCGTGTACATTAAATTTTATTATATAAGGAAGTCTCCACAAGTATTAACCAAACAAAGGAAGAAATAATCCCAGTAGTAGAAAGGTATTTAGATCCTTTACTATTAATAGTACTACTAAAGTACTATTACATCAATGTCCTGCATGAAAAAATAGTTTAGTATTAAATGAAATGTACTGGGTTGGTTCTTCTGATATATACAGGGGTTAGACAATGAAACTGAAACACCTGTCATTTTAGTGTGGGAGGTTTCATGGCTAAATTGGACC